>JAPDOI010000025.1:70000-392500 GCA_029168955.1 Aplectana chamaeleonis
TGCCCAGCCCTGGACGCGACCCAATACAGCCATTATACATTCCATCCGATGGCCAAAATGGCGTCGGATCGGATTTTCGGATATTGCCGATTTTGCAAAACCGACTCAACGGATAAATCGGATACTGTCCCAAACGAGAATTTCGGATTACGGATCCTATCCGAAACCAGAATTTTTGATCGGATCGGATATCGGATATCCGATCGGATAAAATCGGATCCACCGGATAATTCGGATGAAAAAACGGGTAAGAAAATTTTTTTAGCAGTACCGAGGATTCGACCCCGTGTATTCAAGAAAATGCATTCTGTAGCCACTACGCGTCGCGGTCCGGTGAATGTCGCGCTCGCGGCGAACACTAAAAAACCCCCCACCGTTTAGAGTAGTCTTCAGCGCTTTAAAGGAGTAAATGGCTATCATCTGTGACGAGAAATGAACGCAGGAAAGCAAATTATGCCCCTGGATATGTCAATTTAAAGCAGGGATGTCGCGTCGCCGCGCAACTCGTCGCGCGCGACGCTCGCCAACCGCGATGCGGCACTCATGGGTGAGAAACGTCGCCCTCCCCTGCAACCGGTGAGAGCTCATAACTGACCAAAAAGAAGACCTGCCACAGAATCATGGTTTAGCGAGGCGTTGCGACCAATCTCGATAGGGCTACGACCCCTTACCTTGTTAAACGAAACCTTGGAAAAAAATCCGAATTCGTTACGAACTTCCCCTTCTGGGTAAAAATTGAGCTTGAAAGCTATATGATCCCTGCAGAATTAGCGCTGTCGCAGAAAGGGGGCACCGTGCAATCGTACATAGTCACGCCCATTTTCCGTGCCGCCGCATCATGAGTACACCAACCGAGGGTTTCCCTACCCTCCAGAATTCAGAGTCGTTTGATTACGACACGGAAAAATGGGTAGGGACAAGTGCGAAACCGAAGCAACGCTAGTACTTTTGCACACTTCCTCTGTTATCTTCAACATAACTGAAGGGCACAACATCAATTAATTTTAACACAAAACTACGGGTTGGAACGTGCCACATATTTGACGGTGAGCGCGTCTCCGCCGTTGCACAAATCAACCCGTTTTCCACCGCCAAATAACCGTCTCCGTGTATTGAATTTCTCTCCATCTGCGGTACAACCAACAATTCGACTCCTCCCCGTTTTGCTCCGCCGTCGCACCGACAGGCCTTTTTACCCCGCTGAACAACCGTCAGCATGTCTAGATCAAGTGAAGAACGTCACCCGAGTTATGAACACAGATTCGCGTTGTAATAAAGCGTCCGAACAAAAACATTCCTCCGAAACCTGTCCATAAAATTGCAAATACAACGCGTTGTTTGTCTCCTGAGAGCTCAAAATCATTTGTGTGCCATCATCAGGAGCACTATAAGGACTTGTAAAACGAAATAAGGCCTTTCCACTTCACAGAAATACCCCTATCACATGTTATGCAGTTATTTTGTGATATTATGACCCTTCATCATGAAATATTTGTATCTGTTCAATATGCATGTACTGAAGTGTCAAAAATCCATTCCTCACACATGCTTAAAGGCAGTGGTCGCGATCAAATATGCTTGTCGTCTTTTTCTCTCCAAATCCTTTTCTGGGTCTCGAGTAGTAGAAACTATAAGAAAAATCATGAAAAAACCACTGTTTTGGGCCAAATTTGAAACCTGAACTTTCTTGTCTTTTGATGGTGGACGAGCCCACTCACATCATAGAGCATCGATGACCTCTTATATCATGAACATTAGCTGGCTTGAAATTGAATTTCAATCGATGAACCTTCAGATTTATGTACACATCTAGTCAAAACATTGACTGAAGTGACCTTTTATTGTTCAACTGTTTTTATTCGTTAAATTTGCATTTATTTCGTCCTCTGAATGTCGATGATTTTGACTGCTCGGCATGAGACTGCGATCTTTTTCGTCATAGCTGTGCACGTGTGCACGGAATGGCTGTTTGGGCCCTAAAAACTCTAATTCTAGCCCGTTTTCACCCGCTACCTTCATAGTTTTCAGCTGTTTTCGATCTAAGCTGATTTTTGTAGTTTTTCGATAACGTTTTCATCGTGACCCTGCCTTTAATCAGCGATTCCGCAACCGTCAATAGCGCGCTCTACTGCGAATTCGTGCGACCTCCACGCGACCGCATTTGGAGCTGGCTGTTACGGCGGGCGGAATTCTATCCGTTCTTCATCCGAAATTATCCTATATTTATCCGAAATTATCCGATTTTTATCCGATCGATTATCCGGTTTTCTGATCGGATCCTTCGATTTTCACTTTTCCGGATATCGGATAATTCGGATATCGTGTTTTTTCGTCTGGTCGGATTTCGGATCAATCCGAAATCGCCATTTTGACGGCGGATCGGATTTCGGATAATTATCCGATCGGATTATCCGACCCGGATATCCGAAACCGACTCCGTCGGATGGAATGTATAACAGCCATTAATCGTCCAAAACGGAAATCATGGCGACAAGGACTATAAAAGGCGTACCTGAAACAGGAAAACTTTAGAGAAAAATGTGAAAACAGGCAGAAGTTTCAACTCTCAGATTGAAAAATTTATAAAGCCTTTTTTTAATCTCGCTTACCTTCACTAGTATTTCTGAGGGTTCGTTCCAGGGCTGTACGTTATAACGTTAGCATGTTAGCGCACTAATGGGTTAACGTGATTTTTTCTCGATAATTGACGATTAACGCTCAACGAAAAAGTCTTGAAATAACGTTAATTTAGCGTGTTAATTGTAGTGGAATTACGGTACTAATTGATATAAGACCTCTGATAATTTATTGGTTTTTACTGTAATGAGGTAACGTTTTATTTTTATTTTTTAACGAAACGCAAAACTTACATGTTAAAGCATTAACGGGTAAACGCGTTTTTTTTTCGGAAACTAACGATTACCGCTCATGGGAAAAACTATTTTCCATTAACGCACATCCCTGGTTTATAGTACACATCGCCATACGACATCGGCCTGATACAAAACTGTCATATTGAACGCAGCAATTTTTATTGAGTGTAATGCACAAATGGGAACGGTATTTGAGAATAAGGTGGTACCCTCTATTTCAAAGGAAAATTAAGTCAGGTCCCTCGCGTGCGTGTGCGCGCCTCTGCTGCGCTAACGTAAAGGACCAAAGTAATTTTCGCTAAAGGCAGAGGGTAAAGGGGGCCGCCCAGCGACTTCTGACCATGATTGGAAGTTTTTTTTTTTACATGGGTATGGGAAGTTCTCCGATTCTTCTTAAGAGGTAGTAACCCCTAGGTGGGCGAAAATCCGACGTTGGTGCGATTTTTTCGGCCATTTCCAAATATCGTGGAAAGCCACCTCAAAATAGAAAAATTCCCGTTTCACCCATACCATAAATGTCGCTCAGAATGGAATTCCTATTAAATGGATTCGACCATGTAATAACTCGCGCACGGAGGGGAACGAGCGGTGGACAGTGAAACTCGTTTTCCGACTGGGTGAGGGACGGCGGGCGTCTCTGCTCTCGTCCTGCGTTCGCCCCCTCGAGGAAAGTAGATAGTGGAGACACAAAGAGATCAGAGATAGCAGCCAATGAGAATGGAGGCTAGAGAAGTCATAATAGTCCAAATGCACGTATCACGACTTCACGTCTCGAGCTGACGTGATTTCTCCTATGATCTACTGATCACCTGCTCAAACGGGTTAACAGGCGTCTCAACTCCTCGTGTAGAAATAGTGGCGACAGTGCCGCTCCGCGATCGGTCGGTGCGCCCTAAAAAATTGCGTAGGCGTTCGTGCAGCCCCTACGAACAAAATTTTGTATCTGCGAAGGTTACATTCTCTATATGATAAGGACAGAGGGTATTTCCATTACTGCGATCAAAGGGATATGAGACGTACCTCAAACGTGGGTAATTGAACTGGAGAAACCTCATTTTACCAATTAATACAAAGCATTCGACGTGAATTCGATGAGACATTCTCGCGGGGTCGGCGCGGTTCAAACTTGGAACTGTTGCGGAGCTAGCGCGGCGTTTTTGATGCTGCAACGGAACCGTCTCGGCCCCTTGATAATCGCAGATCCGCCGCGATCCTATCGCGGCACGGTACCTTCCCGACACTGACGCGGCAAGCTTCCCAGAGTCATAGAGATTCGCATTCATCCCATTGGGGACGACATGGGTTGGGGCTTTTGATTTCCTCTCAGGGGCGGCATGCATGAACGCAGCGAAGGAGGTCAGGGAGCCGCTTCGCGTGCTATGCGCGCAGCGTCGAACCACGAGACGGTCCCGAAGTTCATGGCGTGTATTGATGTGCAGCGGACGTAAATGCACTACCCACAGCAAAGCTTACGCGCGCACTTTTTGTCAACACAAATTTGATCCGGAAAATTCGTGAGAATAATGAAGACCCGAAACATCCGAAGATGAGAAGCATGGTCGGAATGATAAAATCGACTGTGATGACAAAAAGTGCGCGTGTAGGCTTCGCTGTGGGTAGTGCATTTACGTCTGCCGCACATCAATACACGCCATGAACTTTGGGCCGTCCCGTGGCTCAATGCTGCGCGCATAGCACGCGGAGCGGCTCCCTGGCCTCCTTCGCTGCGTTCATCTGCAATTCCCTAGGCCGCTGTGCAAGAACGCGACGGTTGGGGCAGGGGCGGTAGCAGTCGGCGCCTTTGAAGATCGCCGATGCTCACAAGACAGAACACGTCTATCTTAGTCGGTTACAAGTCAAGATGTGTTGTACCCCATCACTGTGCCCTTGCGGCCCCAACCAGGAGATCGGGGCGTCTGGAGGCAGCGAGAAACACTGCTGGGGCACAACATACGTGTCTTGAAATGTAACCAACTACGATAGACGTGTCCTGTCTTGTAAGTATCGGCGATCTTCAAAGGCGCCGACTGCACTGCCCCTGCCCCAACCGTCGCGTTCTTGCATACGGCCCCATGCATTCTCGAGGTGTGAAACGTCAAAAATATGTCTTTAAAATTCTTCATTGATCTGCACACATTCTATCCACTTTTCTCGAAATTCGATAAAATCGATCGATTATAAACTTTCTCAATGATCGATTAGAAGCGCACAAATTGAAAAAGAGTCTTGGGCTGCACTACTCTACAAGATTTACTGCCTTAATGTCTTCAGGGAACGCCAAAACTAGCAAAAATGGGGATGCTTGGATTTTGACAAAGGGGTTGGATTTGGTAAACGGTATGTCGCTCCCGCATTATTTTAGAGGCAGCGTCCCACGATAATTCTCGTGTTTGAGTTTTCAGTGTGAAACACTACGCTGGCAAATGCTAGAGGGGTTAGGGTTGAAGAATGCAGGGAAAACGGCTAAGAAATGAATAAAAACGGCCACTAAGTGAAAATTTCGTTAGCCCAGTGCTCCGGTTTAGCCCTCACGCCACCCGTTCTGACGAGCTCATGGCAACGCAGACGTTTTCGATGACAAATCGCCAAGCAACTCCGCTACGCCCAGCCTGATCGATTCGCGCACAATTCGCCATTAGCGCGCACTTACAGAAACTAGCAGAGCGCTAAGCTCGTCGGCACCCTGAACCTGGACGTTGGTTAGAAACCCCTACTTTAGCTTATTCTGAGCGCTTTTCTTCGCCGTTTCTTCACTATCCATTAGCTCACAGCCGAAGAACGCCATTTTTGAGTGGAACTCGAATATCGTGAACACTGCATTTCATAGAGGGTCCTAGGACTTCAGCTGAAATAGGTTTTGAAGCTGGCAATCTTTGCTGCATGATCACCCTATCGGAGCAGAATTCAACGTTCACATGCGGAAAGGGAGGAACAAATGCCGATTCCGAGCTCGGTACATTTCTTGTTCTGTGAAAATTGAATATCCACCAGGAATCTGTCCTCCATTCATTTCAAAGATGATTTCACGCTACGAATTTCGGTAAATTCTGAGAAAAAGGTTCAAGAAAGAGAACAGATTAGAACTTGAAAATTCGCATATTGCGGCAACACGGGAGTAGAAACTTTGTACGGGCATTCAAAGGCAGCCTACACACTCGAAAAAAGTTGTTGAGATAACGACGTTACCTGGGCTGAATGGCTCCAACAAGACAATCATGCCGTTGGAAGTGTCGAAAATGCGTCAAAATACTTTATTTGAGCCAGATCCGTTCAATAGTTTTGCAGTCGCCGCCCATTTGCTTGCAATTCCCACCCCCCTCCGTTCAGAGAAATGGAGCGCAATCATAGATGTCAAATTCGAACCTCTTGAGAAAATCTGATCCTATTAAGTTCCATTCGTTGGGAATAGCCACTTTCTCCAAATGGCCTTTCCTTGATAGTTAGCTCTAGATTTCTGTTAAAAATAGCTCCGATGGGGATGTCCCCATAATTATGCCCTGATACTCCGGACAACTCTGTTTTTGCGAACTGAGATTACAACCCATGCCTGTCGGAGGGGGGGGGGAATCTCTTTTGATGGAATGCGATGCATTCGATCTCCTATTTCTTCACAATAATGCGTTGGTGACCCAAAAACCTCTACCCAAACTGCGTGCGTAATTGCTTGACAGCAAGGCCTCCCGCAGCACACTGGCTTGCCGAGTCATCCATTACGGGTCGTTTATACTTCCGCCGCCGAGCGGCGCGGCGAAGTGCATTTCTGTGATATTGATCACGCGGCTCGGCACGAATGTAGGATTGCACTTCGCCGCGCCGCTGGGCGGTCGAAGTATAAACGACCCCTTAATCTCGCCCGTATCGATCGATGGCGCGGCACGCGAGCTGGCTACTTGGCAGGGATGTGCGTAATTACGCCTAACGACTGACGATTATAGCGACAAATGGGTTCTTGGGTGTTACGTCTAACGACTAACGAAATGAAAAATATTTTTGTAAGCAATCCCAGAATTCGTTAAAAATCAATAGCCATTCACATCGCGCTCAAACCTAAGTATTACTTCAGGAATCACACATACTTTCCCGTTGGTTGTTCGATATTTATTTGTTTATTTACTTTACGCCGTTGCCGAAGTGCTCAAAAACTACAAAACAGTAAGTTAAAAACATGGAACGATTACAAAAAAAAACAAACAAAAACTTAGCGCAACGCTTCAACAGCCGATCGCAAGACCATTATTCTCATTAGAGAATAATCTAAAAGGCGAAAGTACCTAAAATTAGGAGCCAATAC
This sequence comes from Aplectana chamaeleonis, assembly GCA_029168955.1. Taxonomy (NCBI): domain Eukaryota; kingdom Metazoa; phylum Nematoda; class Chromadorea; order Rhabditida; family Cosmocercidae; genus Aplectana; species Aplectana chamaeleonis. The sequence goes on from JAPDOI010000025.1 coordinate 77,165, forward strand.
AGGTTGTGGGGAAGTCAGGAACAAAAAAAAACCGAAGTAGTGCTAAAAACCTGGAACTGATCAATATTACCATTACGGGAAATAATTTTATAGCAATTCATATACTATTCGAGTAACTGAGTTGAAAGCGACCCTACCCACGCGGCTTCCTAGGATGCATATGGTCCTCCGACCGCTGTTAGGTATCTGGGCGATGTATCTTGAAATAGTTCCACATGTCAGCGGTTGATAAGGATGGTACAAAATAACCATAGTTTTCAAAATTTATTATTCCTACTGACACTCTTTCGCAGTTCTGGACCCCCCAGCCCCCCCCCCCCACATTATGCCCCCAAGCGAACGTTGCTCAACGTTAGGCGCTGGAGTTATGCGACTTCGTGTAGGTCGCACAACTTTATGATAGGCTCACTGAACCGGTTCGACACCGACAGGCTCCAGCCGAGATTTCTGCAGAGGGCACTATATATAGGAGGTGATAATATGGAGGGTGCCTGCAGGCCACAATTGCTCACCGACGAGAACTGCATCCGATGATTAGAAGGGCCGACCTCCGGTTCCCAATCATGAATTCGAGATATGGGATTTCAATAAAGTGGTGCTGGGACCTCTTAGTGGGTGAAATTTTTATTTGGGTGCCAATTTCTTCCGACTTCTGCCCCATTAGGGCAACAAGCTCCAAACGACGCGCGCACTCGGCTCGCGACTCTGGGAAAAGAACATTTAGTGCAAAGTTGGTGCAGATCTGCGCGTTGTCACCATGGGGTAAATCTCATATAATATCAGAACATCAAATTCTGCACTAAAAAAAGCGAAGAGCTCAAGGTTTCCTCGGTTTCCCATGTTGCTCCTTTTCTCACAAAAAAAAGGAAAAAGTCGACAGAAGCACACTCTCGAGTATCAGGCTTTCATTCATATTTTTAATTTTGTACACTACCGCTCGTTGGATTTGGTCAGAAAGTGAGCAAGGTCGGGTTCTCGCGATTTTTGGTATAACTCGCTTCAAAGTCAACATTGAGCCAAACTAGGGAGATATTCATGATCCTGGCCTTGAGGGCTATACAATGGTATAGCCATTCAAAGGGATTCGTTGAGAACCATGGAAGTTTCGCGATCAACCTGTTCTCCATGTACCGTAGATAAAGGGAAACGCAGACAGAAATGGTAGCGCCGGATCCGCCAAGGTACCGTAACTACAAACCTGGCTGATTGCGAAACTTCTATAGTTCTTAACGCAACCACCACAAAGGCTTGACCATTGGGTAGCCCTCGACTTCAGGATCATGAATATCACCCATGTTTGGCTCAGAGTTGAGTTTGAAGCGAGTTATACAAAAAAGACGCAAAACCCGACCTCGCTCGCTTTCTGACCAAATACTACGAGCAGTATTGTATATGTAGGTTTGCAGTTTAAACTAGGTTCTCTAACGATGAATATCTCATGTGTTTAATGGGCATGGATGTTTTAGAGAACATACATCTCTTCATGCTTTTCTGCTTTTTCTATTCATGAAATTTTTTTTCTGCCTCAACTGTGCTTACTTTCAAGGCCCACCAATGACTCAAACCCAAAAAACGGTGAGTGGTGTTCAGCGCATACGATGCCTTTTACGACTTGAACCGCCATCAAGCTGCACCACAACTTCTCTTGGCGTCGACATGACTGGTTCTTTTGCGAAACTGTGCTCGGATCGAACTAGGGCGGATTGACTCTAGCTATTCAGAAATGTGTGATCTCGAAGACTATCAGGAAGACTTCAGTCGAGAACGAAGTAAGGTGCGTCCGAATGAGAATGACGGCCCATGCGGCCGGCGAGCTTGGTAGGCGGCCGTCGCGTTCGCCGCTCTCGGACGAGCATTCGAAAAGTCCCCACCGCCATCGACTACGAATGGGGCCGGCACCGGCTGGCAGCAAGCACAATCAGTGGGAGAGGGGACGGCCGCCGAGGGCGACACATGCGGCGGCCGCCTGCCAAGCACGCCGGCCGCGTGGGCCGCCATTCTCATTCCGGCACACTTTAGCTCCACATGACCGCTTTGTCCCCCCCTATGTAGGATGCAGCCCTTTAGTAAAATGGGCCCCTTCTAGGGCGGCATGCATGAACGCAGCGAACGGTGTCAGGGAGCCGCTCCGCGTGCCATGCGCGCAGCGTCGAGCAACGGGGCGGCCCCAAATTTCGTGGCGTGTATTGATGTGCCTGATTTTCGGGGCCGCCCCGTTGCTCGACTCTGCGCGCATGGCACGCGGAGCGGCTCCCTGACACCGTTCGCTGCGTTCATGCATGCCGCCCCTGATGTGTTTTCTGACGGTCCATATGTGCTGAAAATCCACCAATTTAGGTTGTTATGTAGAGCGAAGCTTCACGAATCTTTACATGTAGCCACTTTGCCGCGTGAAAATTGTTAACTAAATACCGATTAGAGGGCCTCAGATACTAAATTGTTCTCACATACAGCCGGCACGGATCGCACTGATACCCTGCGTTCCATTTTGAAGATTGGCGCAAAAATAGTGGGCTATACTGTAACATACGTGCACTGAATTTGCGCCAACCCTCAATGGGAAACGCAAAGTATCTGTGCGATGCCCTGCCTACTATACGTGGCCAACGACGCGCAGCGTAAAATTAGAAAAACAAATTGTACAGGCAAAACATAGGTAACGTGAACTATAAAAGAGAACTGGAGCAGAACCTAAAGGCCTCAATCGTATCATCCTTATGTGTCTTTCGCACTCCAGGCTCCGACGAAGGCGAAAACGCCGAAACGTAAGCCGAATAAAATTGTATCATCTCGGACAATGGCTCAATCAAGTACTACTACAATACCATATCATGTCGAGATTTATTGAAAGTAGAGCGTGGAATCAATCGTATCTGTTGAACACACTTACTATCAGACCGGTATCGTACTTCACGCGACCAGCGACGGCGACAGTGCACACTAGGCATATTGATTTTCGGTCGATATTGGGGGTCGTTTATGCTTCTACCGCCGAGCGGAGCGGCGAAGTGCAATACTACACTATTGATAGTGCGGAGCCGCGTGATCAATATAATAGGATTGCACTTCGCCGCGCCGCTCGGCGGCAGAAGTATAAACGACCCCTTAGGGGCCGGATAGAGTCCCGCCGCTGAAAGGCGCGGCAGCATGCATTAAGAAGAATCTTAATGATAAGTGTTGCGTCGCGTTGCTCGTCGTGAAAAGTATGATACCGGCTTTATATTAGAATAGGAATGGGGAAGTTCTGACTCCAGTAAGATGCTTCAGCAATTTTGTAAGGGAAGGGGAAGGCACGCACATAACTTCAAATTGAGAAATGCGGGGTGAGAATTCATGTTTAAAAGAAGTGGCAATGTCACATGTAACGGCTCACTACTGTTGGACAGTGATTATTTGAACGATGCTCATTGAAAACAGCAAACAGGCATTTACTAGAACTGCAGAGTTCTTATAATTCATTGTAGTTGTTTCATGATTTATAATTGAACATCAACTGCTTAGAGATCGCTGTTCCGCAACCCCTTTATTGCAACGCTTCGGGTCGTAGACCCTTCGTCAGGCTGTAAAGCAATATAGAATACTATGAGGCAATAACAGAACTGAGATGTTATCAGAGATTGATATGGAGATGGCATTAAAGGCAGTGTTCACGATAATTTTCGATTTTGAGATTAATCGCTAAATAGATTGTTTGGCCCCCGAGTAGAACTGAAATGACGAAGAAACCGAGAAAAACCTTGCATGAGAAGGGCCAAATGCTTCAAGTATCAAACTACCCTTAAATATCAATGGAACTGTTCTGTTGTAATAATGAAATCGCTGGTTACCCCCCTCATTTGCAATTCTCCATTCTGTGTTGAACTCTGTTCTTTCCTCTGGGCCCTAGCTAATACTATTTGCTATAAATATTCTTCCATTTTCGATTAAGTCCCATTTTTACACCGGTGACAACCATCGCGTTTATGTTCATCCAACCAGATATTAGTCCAGGCCATAGAATAATGTCACTAAAATAAGAACAATTAGTGCGTTTCTCCCCGTTTTTCTTCTGTTGAGTTTGGTAACAATTGGTTGCCAACAGATTGTTTTTAGTTGAAAACTTCCAGACGCAGAATCATCGTGAACCCGGCGTTCTCTGCTAAGGAGAAGATGGCCTGACCGGGTTTGACGATCTTTGAGAGTGGTGGTTGGAGACGACCGACTTTAACCCAGTGCTAACGACAAGTGACTAGTGGGGGGGGATCAATGTCATGTGGATGGTCAGGACTCGAATATCACTGCCGAATCCAGATGCGTTGTTAGCTGTCTCAGCTCTTCTTTCATTTCCTTCCGATTGTTCTTGGACGGTCTCCATCCCTTTATTTGTATTGCTTCTTTCATTTTTCTCTCCACTGTGTCAGAAACGTTTCTACGTCTACGTACTTTCTACGTAGAACTCTCACGGTGATTCTCGGTGTTAGATTTTCGGGGACTTGGGAAGGCCTTCCGCCTTGGTTCGACATTGCATCCATGCCGACTCGGCCAACTGATTACCACGGCTTTCAGTTTTACCTCTACCCAGTCACCCCTGCTATTCAATTTCCCAGTACGGCCACAACAACTATTGACTGTGCAGGCACGGTAGTTTATACGCTTTATTACAAGAAATGACAACAAACACAAGATAACAACTAAAGAGGCACGTCCAGTGCTACTTGTGACCAATCTGCACGCCCTATACTTAGGTGTGAGTGCGTGTGCGCGGACTTTGAGTTCCTCTGCACGGAACCCGTCTGGTAGGTGTGGAAGCGGACCTTAAATCCCTCTCGACGGAACCCGTCTGCTGACTCTTTCTCGAACCTGAGGGGCTTAACTCTTCCACTGGCATGATTAGTAATATGGGCTTACCTGCTGGATCCTTTCAACACCTCTGCGTTACTGCCGCTATCCAGGCACCAGACCAACAGTTGATAAGACACAAGTGCAGCTATCGATCAGACACCAGTGCTACCAAACACCAGACTGCCAGACACTAGACACCAGGACAGGGGCTCTCTACACACCGAGGGAGGAGTTGTCCCGCCTTTTGCGGCTCTAATTCCACTCGGGACCACCTTGCTCGCGTTGAATGGCTTGACCTTTCAAACTGCAAAAACGGGACAACCCCTCCCTCGGTGCCCTCGGTGTGTAGACAGCCCCTGTCCCCTAGACACCAGACTGCCAGACACTAGACACCACACTGCCAGACACCAGTCATGGGACACCGCCAGACATCAGACCGCCATACACCAGCCACTAGATGCCAGACTCCAGACCGCCAGATATTAGAGACCAGACCACCAGAACACCAGATCAACCACACATCAGCACCGGCTGCCGGCACAGGACAGGCCAATAAGCCAAAAGCAGCACAATAGACTGATCAACAATACATTTAAATGCTATACAACTACAACTAAGCAAGAAACAACATAATTACAACGGTCACACTCTATATATCACTGACATCTGTACAGCGTCGGCGAGGTGGTGAAGGGTACGAGGCCTGGAAAAGGCACCGCATGGATATGTGTTCGGTGAGCGTAAAGCTCTTATATGCTTATCCAGTCGAACTCTCAATGGTCTTCCTGTCTCCTCGATACATAGTTTCTACACAAATTTCATATTGCACCTTGCAGACCACATCGTGTAGGTGGCAGGGTTGCTCACTTCCCGTGGAATAAGCGCAGACATCTCTGCTATATCGGTCTTCATAGGGTCTCGAGGATGTTAGGAGATGACGTAATGTGGGTTGAGGGCGGAACACCAGGTTACGGGGGGGGGGAGAAGAATCCCTCACCCTCATTCATGTATGACTGAGGTGGTGTCCGACAGAGAATGCCGATTGGGGCTCCACGTATGCGGATCTCTATCCATGTAGCCGTTCTTATGTGGAATTTGCCTTAAAAGCCGTCCGATTGAATCCTGATTATCACTTGCTAGTTTTCTTGCTGCCTGTTCGAAATTTCTCAATACACTGCACTCCATAAATGTTTAATGACAGCTTCTTGGATTTAGAGGAATATTTCTCGAGAATCAAGAAGACAAAAAGTCAGCGAAGATAGACGTCACCCTCTGAGGGGGGAAAGTAGTGGATGAGCACTACAATGATAACACGGCACAGTAGCAGAATGCTCGCCTGCCACGCGGGTCTTGGTGTATTAAGGCACGTTTAGGCTTGGATACCCTGATTTTCGTGTTTAGAAATGGAAGGTATCCGTCAGGTCTAGTATTTATTGGAATTTCCTATTTGCTCACAACGCTCAACAATTATACTTCATGACCTAGATTTGCCGGATGAAGCATATGCGACAGAAATTACAGATTTATAGAGTACAACCATCGTTCGCCTTAAAATTTTCGCAGTTATTATCAGAAGTCTCCAGAGTCGCTTATGATCGCCCTTGGCGTCGTGTACATTCTGCCGGACCCATCTTGTAACCTGGGCATCTTCCCAGTTCTTATGTTCAATACTGCTGTGCTTCACATGTTGTTATGGTGGAACGCTTTATTAGTATGCAGTGTATTGTGCAACTTGACCAAGGCGACAAAGTGTGGGGCTAGCTGGTCTACTCGCCTCCGTGGAAGCCGAGAGGCCAAGGGTAGCGATGAGGTCATTGAACTCCTTGTAACGAAAATAGTGTTTCAAGTTAGTATGGATCTTGACATGTGCACACCAATTTTGTGCTTGAAGAAGACTTGAAGTGAACTCACTCATGTATTCACCGGTGGAGCAGCGGGTGCGTGTGCTTTTCGTGAGTCTAGCAGCGTGAATGAACGTTACCGTGCGGTGTACCATACAGATTGCTTACAGGTACACTGCTGACTGGTCATGTTCGGAGGTCATAAGGTGGTATACACTGCAGAAGGTCACTAAGAGCCTGAGATTTCGGAGCGGCTGTTCTTTGTCGGACTTCCTGTGTATCCCTTACGAGCGTGCTTTCAAAAAAAAGAGGGTCGACAAAGTTTCAGCGCATATTATGAGCAGTTTCGGGAGCACTCACAAGATAAGGCTATGGTTGTGCCATTCTGTTATTTTCGGATCGAATTATTCGAATAATTGCCACTCGAATATCTATTTTTGAATACCATTCGATAATCGGCCTTCGAAAAATAGTGCCCTTAAATTATTGTTCGAAATTCTGATCTCAAAAAGGGGCCATTCGAATATATTCGATATTCGAAGACTTCTACTCGTATGAACATTCGAATTCGAATATCGTCAGCGTCTATCAAGTAGGAAGCCGCGCTCAGCAATTCGGCGCAAAATCATTTGTTCAATAGCCATCCTGTTTTCGTTTCCCGCGCAATTTTTCCCGCCAAGAAGCGTCGCGGCCTCACCCCATCCATTGATTGATGATACATCGGCCCTGTCGTTGCTATTTATAGCGTACGGTAGGTGGCCCTATGTGTCGTTTGGTTAGCCTGACCACATCAACAGCTTTGAAATCATTTGGCGCGCTTAATCTCGTTCTTATAAGTTCGAAATCACTTGGCTCCTGCAGCAGAGTTCAAAATGTTTTGGCGACTGCCTCGGCTGCGTGCGGCAGCCCGGTCGATATGCATTTACATCATGCAGATGTGGTGTAAAAATCCTTCATTAGTGGCCGAATCGAGCACGCCTGTGCCGTCCGTGGCCGTCCCGGTAGATACGCATGTATCGTTCATCACTGGATGAAGGATCGCCGCTACGCTGCTTGGCGGGACAAATTGCGCGCTCACTAGCCCCTCTCCCTTCGTTTCCCGCCCGCATTTTTTTTTTTTTCCGCCAAGCAGCGTCGCGGCAATCCCTCATCCAGTGATGGACGATAATACATTGCATACTTACAAGCAAGTGCTCAGAGCGTTAAACGCGCCCAAGAAAACGAATCGTATTCAGTATCGTCCATCACTGGATGAGGGATCGCCGCGACGCTGCTTGGCGGAACAGTGGTGCGGGCGGGGAAACGAAGGGAGAGTGGATCATTGATCGCGCAAATTTTTCCGCCAAGCAGCGTCGCGGCGATCCCTCATCCAGTGATGGACGATATCTCCTGGGCATCCATTGTGCACCTGCCTTTTAAAAAAGTTATAAACTTAAGGCGATCGTATTCTGTACGTATTGTATATAGTTGAACACTTTCGAAAAAAATGTAGAACCAACGAAACTGGAAATTTTTCGTTCGAAATTTTTTCAAACGAACGAAAAATGAAAAAAAAATTGTTCGAAATATTTGCGAACGAACGAAAAATGAAAAAATTTCGTTCGACGAATTTTCGAACGAACCAAAAAAATTTCGAAAAATCTTTCTAAAATTTTTCGAAAATTTCGTTCGTGTACAACTATAGTATTGTAACTTCCAAAACGCGCAGTAATCTTTCGAATGTCTGGAACCGGACTTCATAATCATGTTCTGCGCTAAAAATAACCCCCTGGACAATTAGGTATAGCTCGTTCTACGCGACGATTCCGAATTTTAGCCCATTTTTAATTGGATTATTCAGTAGCCCCGCCCACTTTCCCCGAAGTTCCGCGATTTCTTTTGCAATCGCGCACCCATTCACGCACAGGCTCTGGAGTCGTTTTTTGGCCTCTTGTGCCTCGACCCTGGAAACCCGCCCCTTAAAGGCAGCAGACACGCTCGAGAAAGTTGTTGAGATAACTACATTAGTGGGGTCGTGCAGGCCCTAGAAGAGCCCTCACGAAGTTGCAAGCGTTAAAAACGAGTCCAAATGACTGTATTTGAGCCGCAATCATTCACGAAATCATCCTTGCTCCGCCCATCGATACGGGCTCCGCCCCTCCATACAGGTATTCAATGCTCGATTGCGGCCACTTTAGATTACTTTTTAGGATTCTAACGGCGTAAGCGTTCCAGAAAGGGCCGTACGAGTACATTAGCGTCGTTATCCCAACAAATTTGTTGCTAGCTCCGCTATTTCGGCCAGTGCCGTACAACTCGTCCATTTCTGGGCCAATATAGAACGTACCGTTATATCTTAATTTCCGTCGATTTGTTTTCGTCTTTTTCGTTATTTCTGAAAACTAACAGCTTCAGACCTTCAGTTTAATCAATAAAATTGATATCATTTTTGAGCGTGTCTGCTGCCTTTAACACAATTTACCGTGCACCATTCCCCAGTCCCACAAGCATTTAGGCGAAGGCACGATGCTCCACCTTCTTTCCGCAGTGTCTCGTGCTCACTTCCCGTAGCCCCGCAGTCATTTGCGTAACATATGCGCACCGCGTTTGAGCCAACTCTGAGGGAAATCGCCGCTGTGGCTCCGCGAGAGTATCTCATATGAAGTTATTTAAGAAGACTAGGAGGGCCTATGAACAAAAATACGCACCTGCGGTTGTTACGACCTCTGTCTGATAAGAACAAAGGTTACCGCCGTTTTCGCGCGCAAGGAAATGCGGATTGTATCGTCCATCACTGGATGAGGGATCGCCGCGACGCTGCTTGGCGGGAAAAATTGCGCGATCAATAGCCACTCTCCCTTCGTTTTCCCGCCCGCATCTTTTTCCCGCCAAGACAGCGTCGCGGCGATCCCTCATCCAGTGATGCACGATACCTCAAACTTGGTAATTGCAGCGGCGGCACTTTCGTTCTACCACACAGGACATTATCGTACATCACTGGATGAGGGATCGCCGCGACGCTGCTTGGCGGGAAAAGATGCGGGCGGGAAAACGAAGGGAGAGTGGCTATTGATCGCGCAATTTTTCCCGCCAAGCAGCGTCGCGGCGATCCCTCATCCAGTGATGGACGATACGTCGTCGGTTCTAACGCGGAGTCGCTGCGGTACTATCACGGCGATGTCGAGGCTCAAGACACGGCAGCAGATTCGTCTGATCACGGATCCGTTGCGCTACTATCGCGTAATTATCGTGAGTTAGTCGAGGGTCGCGGTACTTTCCCGACTCTGACGCGGCAATTTTACTAAGAGTTTTACTAAGAGTTTTACTCCAAATTTTCACAGTAAGGAACGCAAAATAGCAATGTTATCAGTGTCGACGGAGTCCTCGTTTTCAATTTAGTCTGACGAATGGACGGAGCTGCGACGGTAGATCAATACGCGCGATCGAAATCCCATTGGCCGGGGACGCCGCCAACGCCGCACGCTCAGCTGCAATCATCGCACCTGGTACACCCACCAGACCCATACATACAGGGTATAGAAAAGGTATGACTCCGTTCGCATAACAATCGAGAAAATTTTGTGGTCGACGGAACAGGAAGAGTCTAACATACAATTTTTTCTGCGCAGTCGGTAGAGCATGGTCGAAAAGCCACCTGCTCAGAAATTGTCGCGTTCTAAATGATCCAGTAGCTCGCAGCGCCTCGCAGCAAGGCGCGCCGCAAAAGCATTCAGAAAATCAAAACAAGTTTGTATAAAAGTACTTACCTTGATGACCAAGCCATGAAAATCTATAAAACCTATGGTGCGGAAATCGAAACTGGGTTCGGTTCAAGAGAATCTCGCTTACATGTTTCAATCGCCCATCAAGCGGTCTCCTCTTTTTCCAAGACACAAGCTCTGGGTTTCTAAAGTCCGTCGGAATCAGACTGTCCGCCCATGCTGTCGGCGTGAATTCTGAGCGGCCTTCACGCAGGCATTTACGGACTTGTAAATTCATTAGCAGGAATAAGTAATAGACGTATCATTCCATAGTAATAAAGGAGAGTGGTGTCCGTCCGTCCGTCCGTCCGTCCGTCCGTCCGTCCGTCCGTCCGTCCGTCCGTCCGTCCGTCCGTTCGTCCGTCCGTCCGTCAGTCCGTTCGTCCGTCCGTCCGTCCGTCCGTCCGTCCGTCCGTCCGTCCGTCCGTCCGTCCGTCCGTCCGTCCGTCCGTCCGTCCGTCCGTCCGTCCGTCCGTCCGTCCGTCCGTCCGTCCGTCCGTCCGTCCGTCAAATCCGTCCGTCCGTCCGTCCGTCCGTCCGTCCGTCCGTCCGTCCGTCCGTCCGTCCGTCCGTCCGTCCGTCCGTCCGTCCGTCCGTCCGTCCGTCCGTCCGTCCGTCCGTCCGTCCGTCCGTCCGTCCGTCCGTCCGTCCGTCCGTCCGTCCGTCCGTCCGTCCGTCCGTCCGTCCGTCCGTCCGTCCGTCAAATCCGTCCGTCCGTCCGTCCGTCCGTCCGTCCGTCCGTCCGTCCGTCCGTCCGTCCGTCCGTCCGTCCGTCCGTCCGTCCGTCCGTCCGTCAGTCAGTCAGTCAGTCAGTCAGTCAGTCAGTCAGTCAGTCCGTCAGTCTACGGTGTGCATTCTGTAATTGCAGACTTTTCTGTTTTAGAAGGGTTACGCCCGAAACAACCCAACGGGACGTCGTAGAAAGTCAGCGGGACATCAGGGGGACGCCGAAGAAAATGTGCGGGACCCCAATGGCAGTGCGCCGAGATCCGTAGAAAGTGTATGGGACCCAGTCAAGAGCGCGGCACGCCGAAAAAAGTGTGTGAGGCCCCAGTGGCAGTCCGCCTGACGTAAGTGGGACCCAATTAGGAGTGCGCCGGATGCCATAGAAAGTGTACGGAACCCATGAAAGAGTGCCGGACGCCATATAAAGTGTGCGAGGCCCATGTTAGAGTGTGCCGGGCGCCATATAAAGTGTGCCGGACCCATGTAAGAGTGCGCCGAACACCACAGAAAGTGTGCGGGACCCAAGTAAAGTGCACCGGACGCCATAAAAACGTGGGGACCCATGGAAGAGTGCGCCGGACGCCATGGAAAGTGCACGGGACCCATGTAATAGCGCGCCGGACGCCATATAAAGTGTGCGGGACCCATGTAAGAGCGCGCCGAACGCCATATGAAGTGTGCGCGACCCATGTAAGAGTGCGCCGGAACCCATATAAAGTGTGCGGGACCCATGTAGGAGTGGGCCGGACGCCATATAAAGGGTACGGGACCCATGTAAGAGTGCGCCGGACGCCATATAAAGGGTGCGGGACCCATGTAGGAGTGCGTTAAACGCCGTAGAAAGTGTGAGAGACCCATGTAAGAGCGCGCCGGACGTCATATGAAGTGGGCGGGACCCATGTAAGAGTGCGCCGGACGCCATATAAAGTGTGCGGGACCCATGTAAGAGTGCGCCGGACGCCATATGAAGTGTGCGGGACCCATGTAAGAGTGCGCCGGACGCCATATAAAGGGTGCGGGACCCATGTAGGAGTGCGTTGGACGCCGTAGAAAGTGTGAGAGACCCATGTAAGAGCGCGCCGGACGTCATATGAAGTGTGCGGGACCCATGTAAGAGTGCGCCGGAAACCATATAAAGGGTACGGGACCCATGTAAGAGTGCGCCGGACGCCATATAAAGGGTGCGGGACCCATGTAGGAGTGCGTTGAACGCCGTAGAAAGTGTGAGAGACCCATGTAAGAGTGCGCCGGACGCCATATGAAGTGTGCGGGACCCATGTAAGAGTGCGCCGGACGCCATATAAAGTGTACGGGACCCATGTAAGAGTGCGCCGGACGCCATATAAAGTGTGCGGGACCCATGTAAGAGTGCGCCGGACGCCATATGAAGTATGCGGGCCCATGTAAGAGTGCGCCGGACGCCATATGAAGTGTGCGGGACCCATGTAAGAGCGCGCCGGACGCCATATGAAGTGTGCGGGACCCATGTAGGACTGCGTCGGACGCCATAGAAAGGGTGAGAGACCCATGTAAGAGTGCGCGGGACGCCATATAAAGTGTACGGGACCCATTTAAGAGTGCGCCGGACGCCATATAAAGTGTGCGGGACTCATGCAAGAGCGCGCCGAACGCCATATAAAGTGTGCGGGACCCATGTAAGAGTGCGCCGGACGCCATATGAAGTGTGCGGGACCCATGTAAGAGCGCGCCGAACGCCATATAAAGTGTGTGGGACCCATGTAAGAGTGCGCCGGACGCCATATGAAGTGTGCGGGACCCATGTAAGAGTGCGCCGAACGCCATATAAAGTGTGCAAGACCCATGTTAGAGTGTGCCTGGCGCCATATAAAGTGTGTGGGACCCATGTAAGAGTGCGCCGAACGCCATAAAAATGTGCGGGACCCATGTAAGAGTGCGCCGGACGCAATGGAAAGTGCACGGGACCCATGTAATAGTGCGCCGGACGCCATATAAAGTGTGCGGGACCCATCTAAGAGCGCGCCGAACGCCATATAAAGTGTGCGGGACCCATGTAAGAGTGCGCCGGACGCCATATAAAGTGTGCGGGACACATGTAAGTGCGCCGGACGCCATATAAAGTGTGGGACACATGTAGGAGTGCGTCGGACGCCATAAAAGTGTGCGGGACTCATGCAAGAGCGCGCTGAACGCCATATAAAGTGTGCGGGACCCATGTAGAGAGTGCGCCGGACGTCATATGAAGTGTACGGGACCCATGTAAGAGTGCGCCGAACGCCATATAAAGTGTGCGGGGCCCATGTAAGAGTGCGCCGAACGTCATATGAAGTGTGCGGGACCCATGTAAGAGTGCGCCGAACGCCATATAAAGTGTGAGAGACCCATGTAAGAGTGCGCCGGACGCCATATGAAGTGTGCGGGACCCATGTAAGAGTGCGCCGGACGCCATATAAAGTGTACGGGACCCATGTTAGAGTGCGCCGAACGCCATATAAAGTGTGCGGGACCCATGTAAGAGTGTGCCTGGCGCCATATAAAGTGTGTGGGACCCATGTAAGAGTGCGCCGAACGCCATAAAAATGTGCGGGACCCATGTTAGAGTGTGCCTGGCGCCATATAAAGTGTGTGGGACCCATGTAAGAGTGCGCCGAACGCCATAAAAATGTGCGGGACCCATGTAAGAGTGCGCCGGACGCAATGGAAAGTGCACGGGACCCATGTAATAGTGCGCCGGACGCCATATAAAGTGTGCGGGACCCATCTAAGAGCGCGCCGAACGCCATATAAAGTGTGCGGGACCCATGTAAGAGTGCGCCGGACGCCATATGAAGTGTGCGGGACACATGTAAGAGTGCGCCGGACGCCATATAAAGTGTGCGGGACACATGTAGGAGTGCGTCGGACGCCATAAAAAGTGTGCGGGACTCATGCAAGAGCGCGCTGAACGCCATATAAAGTGTGCGGGACCCATGTAAGAGTGCGCCGGACGTCATATGAAGTGTGCGGGATCCATGTAAGAGCGCGCCGAACGCCATATAAAGTGTGCGGGACCCATGTAAGAGTGCGCCGGACGCCATATGAAGTGTGCGGGACCCATGTAAGAGTGCGCCGAACGCCATATAAAGTGTGCGAGACCCATGTAAGAGTGCGCCGGACGCCATATGAAGTGTGCGGGACCCATGTAAGAGTGCGCCGGACGCCATATAAAGTGTACGGGACCCATGTTAGAGTGCGCCGAACGCCATATAAAGTGTGCGAGACCCATGTAAGAGTGTGCCTGGCGCCATATAAAGTGTGTGGGACCCATGTAAGAGTGCGCCGAACGCCATAAAAATGTGCGGGACCCATGTAAGAGTGCGCCGGACGCAATGGAAAGTGCACGGGACCCATGTAATAGTGCGCCGGACGCCATATAAAGTGTGCGGGATCCATCTAAGAGCACGCCGAACGCCATATAAAGTGTGCGGGACCCATGTAAGAGTGCACCGGACGCCATATAAAGTGTGCGGGACCCATGTAAGAGTGCGCCGGACGTCATATGAAGTGTGCGGGACCCATGTAAGAGTGCGCCGGACGCCATATAAAGTGTGCGGGACCCATGTAAGAGTGCGCCGGACGCCATATGAAGTGTGCGGGACCCATGTAAGAGTGCGCCGGACGCCATATAAAGTGTACGGGACCCATGTTAGAGTGCGCCGGACGCCATATGAAGTGTGCGGGACCCATGTAAGAGCGAACGCCATAGAAAGTGTGCGGGACCCATGTAAGAGTGCGCCGGACGTCATATGAAGTGTGCGGGACCCATGTAAGAGTGCGCCGGACGCCATATAAAGTGTGCGGGACACATGTAGGAGTGCGTCGGACGCCATAAAAAGTGTGCGGGACTCATGCAAGAGCGCGCTGAACGCCATATAAAGTGTGCGGGACCCATGTAAGAGTGCGCCGGACGTCATATGAAGTGTGCGGGATCCATGTAAGAGCGCGCCGAACGCCATATAAAGTGTGCGGGACCCATGCAAGAGCGCGCTGAACGCCATATAAAGTGTGCGGGACCCATGTAAGAGTGCGCCGGACGTCATATGAAGTGTGCGGGACCCATGTAAGAGTGCGCCGGACGCCATATGAAGTGTGCGGGACCCATGTAAGAGTGCGCCGGACGCCATATAAAGTGTACGGGACCCATGTTAGAGTGCGCCGGACGCCATATGAAGTGTGCGGGACCCATGTAAGAGCGCGCCGGACGCCATATAAAGTGTGCGGGACCCATGTAAGAGTGCGCCGGACGTCATATGAAGTGTGCGGGACCCATGTAAGAGTGCGCCGGACGCCATATAAAGTGTGCGGGACACATGTAAGAGCGCGCCGGACGTCATATGAAGTGTGCGGGACCCATGTAAGAGTGCGCCGGACGCCATATAAAGTGTGCGGGACCCATGTAAGAGTGCGCCGGACGCCATATGAAGTGTGCGGGACCCATGTAAGAGCGCGCCGGACGTCATATAAAATGTGCGGGACCCATGCAAGAGCGCGCCGAACGCCATATAAAGTGTGCTGGACCCATGTAAGAGTGCGCCGGACGCCATATGAAGTGTGCGGGACCCATGAAAGAGTGCGCCGGACGCCATAGAAAGTGTGAGAGACCCATGTAAGAGTGCGCCGGACGCCATATAAAGTGTGCGGGACCCATGTAAGAGCGCGCCGGACGTCACATAAAATGTGCGGGACCCATGCAAGAGCGCGCCGAACGCTATATAAAGTGTGCTGGGCCCATGTAAGAGTGCGCCGTACGCTACATGAAGTGTGCGGGACCCATGTAAGAGTGCGTCGGACGCCATATAAAGGGTGCGGGATCCATGTAAGAGTGCGCCGGACGCCATATGAAGTGTGCGGGGCCCATGTAAGAGTCGCCGGACGCCATACAAAGTGTGCGGGACCCATGTAAGAGCGCGCCGGACGTCATATAAAGTGTGCGGGACCCATGTGGGAGTGCGCCGGACGCCATAGAAAATGTGGGCGATCCATGTAAGAGTGCGCCGGACGCAATATAAAGTGGTGTGCGGGACCCATGTAGGAGTGCGATGGACGCCATAGAAAGTGTGAGAGACCCATGTAAGAGTGCGCCGGACGCCATATAAAGTGTGCGGGACCCATGTAAGAAGGCTATTGAAGAACAGACAAAAAATCTTGGGGACTCAAGCCTATTATAAAAGTTTTCTACGTTTTGACCCCGATTTTGTTGTATCTTATTGTTAGCCACCGCAGAGCGGTGTGTCTTCATTCACACACCGTTCTTCTCCAGAGATCAGCGGCTGAAAATCTGAACCTACTTCTCAGCTTTAGCCGCTGATCTCTGGAGAAGAACGGGGTGTGAATGAAGACACACCGCTCTGCCATCCTTCTTTACCCTACCCTTTATCAACCAGGTATCATCATTCTGCTTACAGTGTGTCTCCCAGAGTTTTTGTCTGCTTTGCAATAGTCATGTAAGAGTGCGCCGGACGCCATATGAAGTGTGCGGGACCCATGTAAGAGTGCGCCGAACGCCGTAGAAAGCGTACGGGACCCATGGGAGAGTGCGCCGGACGCCATATGAAGTGTGCGGGACCCATGCAGGAAAGCGCCGGACGTCGTAGAAAGTCTGTTCGACCTCAGGGGAGTGCTCCTGACGCCGTGGCAAGTGTGCGGTACTACGTAGCAATGCGAAGGACGCCGCAGAAAGAAGAATGTCTTTAAAACGAGCTCTAGCACGCTAATCTACAGGATTTGGCAAACTTTGGATTGATTTTGTGTGCGTGCACTACTGGAGCAGATTTATTGTTTTTCTCGGTATAATTTGCCGCTGTCTGCCTTTCCATATTTCCACATGTGCGGCAGGCAATTTATGTCTACAACAAAATATATTGGGGTTAAATAAATGCTGAGCCGATTCTATGTATGCAAAGACAACATGATAATTTTCGCCGGAGGCGGAAATTCGGGGGTCTGGGGGTGAACCCCCCACCCAGCCGTCAGGCGGGCGGAGCCCGCAGGACGGCTGGTAGTGAATAAAAAAAACCAGTTCGATGTGTACAGTAGAGTGTTGGAACGAATATTTCTTTTGAATATTCGAATAAACGAATAATTCGAATAATCCACTTCCTTGAATATTCGATTATTCAAATTATTCGAATATTTGAATAAACGAATATTTGGGAAACACTGTATTGCGTACTATCCCATTCAATCCACTCAGGCAAACTGGGGCGTCGACAACAGGTTGGTAACTCAGGAAGTAACGCCGGCTGAGGGGGCAGGCGATACCGGCTGACTAAACATTGTACCCGGGCGAGCCCGGGGCCGAATTCATCAACGCGTGGGGTTAGGGTAGGGGTAAAGGCGTCGGCGCCTTTGATAAATACCCTGCGCTAGCGGGAGACCGCTAACCAATCGTGCCCACTTCTAACCCATCTAAGGGGCAAGGGCAAGTGAGACACTGCTCGGCTACGAGACCGTTTGCCCTTGCGTGTAATCATCAAAGGTGCCGACGCCTTTACCCTATCCCAACCACACGCGTTCATAAATTCGGCCTCCGGTATTCACTGCCCCCTCAGCCGGTAAATGGCTGCCCCTCAGCCCGTATTCACTGCCCCCTCAGCCGGTAAATGGAGGTCCGCTCTGCCGGTATTAGTTGCTTACCACGTGAATGATATCGATCTGCAAGAGTAGATAAAGCTCCTAGTAGACTCTCCCTATTCTCCCGCAAGTTCGAGGCTTGCGTTTCATTTCTGAAGCGGCAAGCCTTACCTTGCTTCAAAAATCTTGAACTGACCAGCTATCACGTCCCCACGGTCACAACGAACCGTAAGGGGTGAGGGGTCAATGATCTAAATCGTGTGGAGGACCACCCGTTCGAATGCAGACACCCGAATCAGCTTGAAGCCCATTTCGCCCGCGCCGTACATGAGCCTTGTTCGCTTTAGTGTCTGCCCGCTCAGCCGGTAAAGCCATGCCCCTCAGTCGGTAATGCTATGTCTGCCCGATCAGCCGGTGGCATGCTCACCCGTGGATTTATGTCCGCCCACTGACCCGGTAAAGCCATGCCCCTCAGCCGGTAAAACGTATGCCCGCCCGCTCAGCCGGTAAGACGCTCCGCCCCGAATATAAGCCTGCCCGCTCAGCCGGCGACCCTACTTCTCCGCCCGCTCAGCCGGTGTTATTATCTGAGAAGTTGTCATCTCATAAACTGCACCCTCTTGACAACTCAAATCTTTTGTCAGCCTGAGAATTCAGGTGAACTCCACCGGGAAATAGGACGAATAGCATCACCTTGAACCAGTTCCATAAAAATACGCATGAAAATGATACAATGTGGCCGCTTTTGCGAGAAACTTTCATGTTCCTCAAGTGTTGCTATAATTATGCGTCGCTCGAAATTTAAACTTTTCTCTATAACTAAAGGTGAAATGGGCATTTCTAGCGTTTTGACAAAATCCTACGAGCAGTTTAATAAGTATATTGTACATACTTGCTATGACTATTAATTTATGAGGTACTGAAGAAATGTGAGAAATTAGGAGTCATTACGCTAAGATGTTTGAAATGTAAAATCAGGGCAAAATGGAGTGTGATCTTGCCGAATATTCAAATTAGTCATGCTGAATAATCGAATATTCGGATAAACCGAATATTTCACTTCTTTGAATATTCGAATATTCGAATAAACGACTATTCCACTTCTTTGAATATTCGATTATTCGAATAAACGAATATTCGGGCAACACTCTAGTGTACAGCCGTGTCATGGGTGTAATCATCAATCGCCCGAGAGATGATTTTGCGACGCCCGCTTGACACGCGGGCAGTTTCTTTCGGGCAGACTTTAGTGGGCTCTCGATTTCACGTAAAACCAGCGCGAGCGGTCGCTTCTTCCTCTAAGCACCCTGATCATGGACTAACTATACTTCTCCGAGACCCACCGCTTCGCTGCTGGTGATAGTCGAAATCGGGAGCCCACTAGAGATGGTCCAGAGTTTAGGTGTTGTGCCATGTTCACCATTCGATGTGATAGATAGCTAACATTTTCTAACAGTCACTATAAACAGATCAGATAGTTTTACCAGCTGATGCTTGACGTTGTCATTGATTTATGCTTACCATTAACGTAGAAAGCACACAAAGTATTTGAAAAATTAATATTTTATCGCAGTTTAGAATCAGTGCTACATATACAGGTAATACTCTTATAGAGACTCACAAATACATATAACAGTCACCGTTCACATAAAAACATAGTAACCTCGTGAAAAAAGAAATCAACTCGGGGTCGAAGGGTGTTGAGAACTCTAAATCTATTGACAACATCTTTGTCTGAAAATCTCTTCCCGCAGGAGCACATTTTCTACATACATGGATACCCGATTTCGTGCGCGGAAAATCACAGATCAATTCAATTATGCTGAAGAGTGGCAATTTTTCAAAGTGAAGCTCAAATGCTCTGGTCTTTATACATTTTGGGGATGTCACCGACTAAGCACTGTGTCCTCTCAGCTATTTGAAACGTTTTAGTTTTGAGAAAAATCCCATCCACAACAGTATTCCACCTGCTGTCGCCACAGCGTTAGCCAACCACAAAGTTCCCTGTCCAAAATTGCTGAACATCGACCTGAAATTCAATGATATCGATCTTAGTTGATCAGTTGAGAAAAATATTGATTCCGAAGCTCACGCGGAATAGAGTGGTCCCAGAATGAGAACGATGTCCTCAGCAACGATCAAGGCACCTTGCATCATGCTCTGAAATTGACCAGAGTGTCTTTTCAAATTTGCAAATTCTCCCTTTTTTCAAACGGTTTAACAGACAATAACTATACTTATGTCGAGTAGAGTCATCGAGTCTTGGTATCGACTGAGACAGCCGACATCGAGTCATTCGACTACTCGATTATTCGAAATTTTGGAAAATCGAGTTAGTCGAAAACTCGATTATTCGAAAATATGAAAAATCGAATTAGTCGAAAACTCGATTCTTCGAAATTTTGAAAAAATCAAGTTAGTCGAAAACTCGGTTATTCGAAAATATGAAAAATCGAATAAGTCGAAAACTCGATTATTCGAAATTTTGAAAAATCGAGTTAGTCGGAAACTCGATTATTCGAAAAGTTGGATTTTCGAAATATTCAAAAACTCGATTAATCGATGGACCCTAATAGTCGAATAAACTCGATAGTCGACTGTTTCGAGTCAAAGTATAATAATTGGTCGTCAGTTAAAGGCAGTGTTCACGATGATTTTCATTTCCGATTTTTAAACACAAAACAAAGCGTTGGCCTCCAAGTGTTACCAGAATTACGAAGAAACGCATTAAAACGCCGTACTTCAGTGACACTATTCTCTGGCCTGGACTAGTTGTCCGTTTGGATGAACATGTTCCCGGTGGTTGTGACCGGTGAAAAATGGGGTCAGCCGAAAATGGAAAAATATTTTATGCAAAACAGTTTTAGTTAGGGTCCGAAGGAAGGGACGGAACAACAGATTGCAGAAAATGGCAAAGGACGGGTCCACAACATTTTTCATCGTCACAACGAACAGTTCCTGTGAGAGTAAAGTGGCGGGGTGAGAGTAAAGGATTTGGTGCCCTTCTGGTCCGTTTTTCTCAGTTTCTCCGTTGTTTTGGTTCTACCCGGGGGTCAATTAATCGATATAGCGCATAATCTCAAAATTGAAGTTTATCGTGAACACTGCCTTTACGTGGTCTGATATACTCTGGTGAACGCGGGGAACAATCCCCAACGCATATTCATTCCATTCCCAACGACAGCTGGGTTCGATTTTCTGAAATGGGCGGAGCTGGTCCCTCTTAAAGGCAGTGTTCACGATAAAAGTCGTTTTTCTGTTTTTCCGCCTATCTTGAAAACGGTCCCATGTTGATTCCGATGATGTCCCTGGAATAGTAGAAGACCCCCTGGAAACGGAGTTATGGACTCTCGAAATTCAGCAAGGGAAAATTGTGGACGAGTTGTCCGAGGCTTGTAACTCCCGTTTTTTGCAACCGATGTGTGCGAGCCGACCTGAGTAAAGAGAGACGTTGAAAATGAAGGGATGAACGGGGCTTTTGATCGGAAACCACCGCTCATTTAACCACGAATTCAGGGGAACTGTTATAGGATGTGGGCGGAGTGGCCCAATGGGTCGGCTGGCCCACGAGATTTTCACCCACTTACCGGCCGTTTTTCTTCGCACTTCCGTTCTTAATCTTCTTAGAGGGACCCAAAGCTTACGTTTTAGCCAAAAAAAGGGAAACTTTTTCTTCGTGAACACAGCCTTTAAGATGGACACCGGAAGAGACAGGGTTGAGTTATGCGGGGCTTTGAATGGCTGTAATAGGATTGGCAAAAAGGAATTTTACAGGGCATTGGTTGGCCCTGTGAGGCCGATAGTAGAGTACAAGCTAGTATTCTTCTCTAAAAGCATCTTTGGTGTTCCCGGGTTCACAGAGGGGACTCCAGAGACATCGTTCAAAGGCAGTGGCCAAGTCTGTCGGGTTGGGGTCCCCTGCGTTCACCAGAAATAGTGAACCGGAACTGAGTCCCAGATTCCTCTCTCCAACAATGGAATCTTGTTTTGGTCGATGAAAATTACCCATCGACTTTGAAAAATAATGTTGGTTCTAGCCGTCCTACTGTGTAAGATGACCAACCTGGTCGATGTGACCGAGCACTTTTGAGTAGATGGTGTCGAGGGCGATCTGCGAAGTCGGCACTCCGATGCCCATCACGACGCAGATCACTGGCAAGAAGATCCATGGGTAAGTAGCGTCAGCTGTGTCACACCAGGAGTACTCCTTGGGATTGCAGCCGACACCAGTAGTAGCTGTAATCAAGGGGAGTTTCGGACCCCTTTTCGTATTCTTGACTGTATTCAACCAATTTTGTAGTTCTTCAAAAAAAAATTACCAGAAACGGAAAAGTCAACGCAGGCTAGTTCTCATTTTACTTACCCTCCTATATTTAAGAAAACCATGTTTTGTATGTTGTAGGCATAGCCTTGTGTATTAATAACTTTGTAGCTTTTCCGGAGATTTCCAAAAAACGGGCATTTTCGTAGCTTTCTCAGGCACTTTTCGGCCCCGATAATTCGGCTCGTTCTCGCAATTTGCGGTTCGGCTTCTGTTGCTGTCCCGGCTCCTACAATTTGCCCGAAGAGCAACACCAGTGGCCCAGAGATTGGGAGCACGAGTCGAAACGTTTGGCGGCTTCGATTCCTGTTCGATGCGGTCCGGAGTCGAGAATCGCCAGAGTTGAGTAAAAGGGTACCAGAATGGAAGTTTTTAGGGTGTCCAGGATTTGACTCAAAACGTTTTTCTAGGGGTTGTTTTGGGTACTGAATACAAATCCGTGGCGTGCTTGCCAATTTTTCAAAAAAAAATTTGACCGATTTGGTTCGAAGCTTCGAAATGAGGGAAATTTTGCTGGCCAAACGCGACTTTTTACCATTTTCTTTATGCTACTATAAAACTGCCCCAAAACCTCTACATAGAGGTTATTTAGGCAACTTAACACAATTCTGTAGTCCGTTTATCGATTATCCTTGGACTACGGTATGTAGCGGTAGGTATACGGTAGTTTGGTCGAGGTCTCACCCTTGACTCAATATTTCTCTGTGGGTGCTATTTGGGACGGTGAGCACGAATTTTAAGTACATTTGTCGAAGACGGACCCCAGAATCGCGACCAGCGCCCCAAATAACCCCTAGTTAATAGTTTTGAACCAAATACGAAAACGTTTAGCTGAGCACTCCTAAAATTTCCTAATGGGTACTCCTACCTTTTCGCTTAGCAATTAAGATGCCCTTTTTTGGGATCTTCAGATTCATTTAGAAAGTTTTCTAAGCACGGATCATTTATGTGCTGTCACAGTCCTATAACAACAAAAACATGGTTTTGCGAATCGTCGGGGTGCGGGTAAAACAGTCCATAGTGGGTTGAGAACTTGTAAAACATACCGTTGTATGCATGCATCTTGTGGCTGGTCGACTCGTAAGGGTATGAGAGTATGTACATTAGAATCGAGATCAAGAGCGCAATCAAGAACATAACCCGTGGAGATATTCTAGAACACATAGACATTACTCGGAAGTGCATGTAAAGTGATCCAACGCGAAACAACATACACAGCTCCTATTTTACAGAAGATGAAAGCAGCCGCAACTATGATGGCAAGAATTCCGACAAGACCCATGCAGGCAGCCAGAATCATCACCGTCTTCTGGCCGTCCCATCCGAATGAGATCATTACCAAGGGTGAAACTACCCTGAAGCACATCCATCTACTCACTGGTCACTGGTACCGAAATCTTTTGGAGTTTACAAGATTATTGGATTAGGATAAACCCACGATTGAAGTGTGACAACGGCAATACTAGCAACGATTCTCTCAATCCAGCACAGCACAATTAGAGGCCAGGCTAGATCCAGAGCGCGCATCATCTTTAGACGATCCTTTAGACCCTCAATAGTGAACATACCGCCGTCGTCTGAAATTTCAGGATTTCTGGGAGAAGCTTTTCCGGTGAATTTATGTATCTTGAAGGGACTTACCACTTCGCTTTTGAGTGGCTTGGTTTTCTCGCAGTCCATACCAAATGATTGCCACTGAGACAAAGTTTGTCATCGATGCGAACCAAATTGGTGCCGAATAGATGTGGAACATGAGAAAACCCTCGATCATGATGTATCCCGGGTACGGGATGCCCGCAAAGGCAAGTTGGCACACTGCAAACAGGATATTTACAGTGGCGGTTTAGTCATATCGTTTAATTGACAAACAGTTGGGTTAATTAGCCTACTGATCTAAACATATGAGGCATCTAATCTCTGTTTTTTCATCCTTCACAAAGCGGATAAAAACTATCGCTACTCAGTCGGAGAGGAACGCTATTATGTGAGATTTGAAAGAACATATATTTGGAATAGAATTCATCAATAAAGCAATACTGGTAATGCTACCAAGTGCCCAGGAAGGCATTTCACACGTAACTATTGCGTTTATGCATAATTATGGAACGTTTTTATTAACGCGTTTTTCCTTGGTAAAAATTGGCGTTTCTTCATCAATATTTATATAAAAATAATCCTCAATATCTACTAAAAAATTCCGTCTGGAAAATCACACTCATATTCGCCATATTATGCTCTACCACTACGAGAAAGGATGGAACGCAGCCCGTCATTTCGCGATCTCAACAAACTTTTTGGCGAAGTAACAATTGCTGATAGTGCAGTACGGAAGTAGTTCATCCGTTTCAAATCAGGTGAGCCTAGCTTGGAGGATAAAGAAGGACGAAGTCAGCCATCGGATTTTGATGATCAAGCGCTTCTGACAGCCGTGGAAGAGGACGAAAGCCTGACAACGCAAATTCTGGCTGAAGACTTTGATGACAATCAATCAACGATCGTTCGACGCCTGAAGAAGCTTGGAAAGGTATGGAAATTGACCGGATGGGTGCCGCCTCAACGCTGCGATCGAGGCCAAAAGACCGCGAAAAAAACCACATTGTGTTCCATCACGATATCGCCCGTTCACATGTTGAGTGCCGTCTAATCGAATCCCAATAAGGGACGGGATCAGCTCCCTTATCCGTCGTACCCACTGACAGGAACACCAACGGACTATCATGTCAATCGCTATTTGAAAAACTGGCAAACAAAGTCGACGACGACTTGGATCACTTGGTAGCTGATGTGCAAGCGTGGATCGCCTTCAAGAATCGTGACTTTTTCTCACGTGGAATCGACCGACTGTCAAGCAAATGGGAAGCAGTTCTTGAAGTGGATGGTGACTTTGCTCTCGAATGATCATTTAAATATGTTTTGATTAAATATTGTTACTAGTTTTGTTGAATAAAAATATTTTTAAAAAACGTTCCATACGTAATTATGCCTTAACCCAGTATAGGTGACCGCGTGTCCACACTGCTAATCCACGCTATTAATTTGATTTTCCGTCGTTTCTTCAGAAAAATATGGTGTCTTTTCATTGTTACTGGAACAGCCGAACTAAAAAGAGTCTACAATCGGCACGGATCGCACTGATACTTTGCGTTCCGCATTGTGTAACAGTGCAGACTAAGAGCACACATGTCATAACATACGTGGATCGAGTTCGCGCCAATGCAGAAGAAGGAAAGCAAAATATTAGTACAATTCATGCCGAATGTGCGCCACTGTACATTACTGGTGAGCAGACATAAGGCACTTTGAAAATTTTTTATATGGGTTCATTGATGGCGAGAGCCCCGGTTTTGAAGCTCACCGATTTGACTGACCGTGGAGAGCGGGCTTTTAAATGTTAGGCCATTGTTATACCCCATGACAGGCCTGTTGCGGTCGGAGAGCACTGCTACGTCGCTGTCACTGAGGGCCAGCCGTCGCTGTCGCTCAGGGCCAAGAAGCACCCGGCACGATGCCGGATTTGGCTGGGTCGCTGTCGCTGACACCCGTCGCAGTACACTGCACTGCGACGGACAGCCGCGACAGCGACCGATTACCGCACGGTTTCCACATTTCAGGCATGACATCCTCTTTCGAGCAAGCGACCGCGACAGGTGCTGCAATCTGTTCTTGCCACAGCATTTTTCTACTGTGTGGGTCTGGTACCGACACGATTTGTAACAGTTGACCGCACCTGTCGCCGTCGCAAACGTTTGGTATAACAAAGGCCTTAATAATAACTTTGGGTCAATACTACGTCGATACTGTGGGTAGCGCATCCAGGAACCCTGAATAGGTACCTCTTATGAGTTAAGGAACTCTACGAATCATCCGTGTCCCTCAAATAGGAAGCCGGGCTCAGTGATCGGGCGTAAAATCATTCAATGAATGGCCTTCTCCCCTTCGTTTTCCCGCGAGCAAACTTTTCCGACGAACAGAGTCGCGGCTTCCTACTTGAATTGCACAGACCAATGTCATCGAATAGTCAGTGCCGGCAATCTAAAGGCAGTCGTCACGATAAAGATCGATATTGGGTTCGACTCAAAAATGGGGTCTTTTGGTCATGAGCTATCGAATAGTGAAGAAAAGCGCCATGAACAAGCTTAAATAGCAATTTCTCACGTACGTACAGGTTCAGGGCGCGAACGAGCTTAAGCTGCGTCTATAGCAGACGACTTAGCGTCCACTGACGCTGAGGGTTTGCATCTTACACAGTTGTTGTTGATCTGACTCGCCAGCGACTCCCCAGCGACTACTGCAGCCGGCCTGTCGCTGACGGTGGAGGCATAGCGGCAGTAGCGGCTGTCATTGTTATTATCAATACCATCGTTAACCACGTGCCGTCCTCGGACACGTTATAAGCGCCAGCCGTCGTCCGACGCTTTGACGCTGGCCGCCTGTCCATCGCTATGGGCGGATCCTTACGGGGATAGGGGCTCTCTACACACCGAAGGAATAGTTGCCTTGCCTCTCACTGTTCCGATTCCACTTGGGACCACGCCGCTTGGAGTGAGTAGCGTGACATGTCGAACTGCAAAAACGGGACAACTCCTCTCTCTGTTAGTAGAGAGCCCCCATCCCAGCTTACGCGCCCTGCTAGTGTCCGCAAGCCCGCGCTAATTGCAAAATGTGCCAGAATCGATCAGGCTGGACGTGTGGAGTTGCTTGGCAATTCGCCATCAAAACCTCTGCGGTGCCACAAGCTCGTCAGTACAGAGGGCGGAGCGGGCTAAGCGTGCGTACTTGGCTAACGAAATCGTCACTTCGCGGCCGTTTTCATCGATTTCTGGCCAGTTTTCGCTGCTTTCTTTGCTTTCTTGGACCCTAAACCTCCAACATCTGCCAGCATAGTGTTTCATACTGAACACTTGGAGACGAGATTCATCGTGAACACTGCCTTTAAAGGCAGTGGTCGCGATCAAATATGCTTGTCGTCTTTTTCTCTCCATATCCTTTCCTGGGTCTCGAGTAGTAGGACCTATAAGAAAAAATCGCGAAAAACCACTGTTTTGGGCCGAATTTGAAACCTGAACTTTCTTGCCTTTTGATGGTGGACGAGACCTCTCCACATCATCGGCATCGATGACCTCTTATATCAAGAACATCAGCTAGCTTGAAATTGAATGTCAATCAATGAACCTTCGAATTTATGTGTACACATCTAGTCAAAAACATTGACTGAAGTGATGCTTTCATTATTCAACTGTTTTTATTCGTTAAATTTGCATTTATTTCGTCCTCAGAATGTCGATGATTTTTGACTGCTCGGCATGAGACTGCGATCTTTTTCGTCATCGCTGTGCACGTGTGCACGAACTAGCTTCTTTGGGTCCTAGAAACTCTATTTGTAGACCGTTTTTCACCGCGCTACCTTCATAGTTTTTCAGCTGTTTTTGATCTAAGCTGATTTTTGTAGTTTTTTCGATAACGTTTTTCATCGTGACCACTGCCTTTAGGGACTCCTTAGCTGTCGTGCGCATATTCGCCGGGTGAGCGCGATATCTCGATGGGTTGGGCATTACGGCAAGGTTTGACTCTGTCGAAACGCTGGGGAAGAACCCTTGCGGGAGCCTACTTTTCCACCCGCTATGATATTCAGTAGTAAACCCGGTTCTCAAATTCACTTACTGTATACTCTATTTCGGAGTAAAAAGCATTTTCATCGATTGCGAGCGTAGGATGCGTCTCCTCCCCACCCACACTTTCTCGCTGTCTTTCCCCTCGCTCGACACGCGTACGCAAAGGAACAGAGTAAATTTGGCTCTGTGTGGCTCCATTCTGTAAAACCAGGAAACTGTCAGTCATGGTTGGTCCATTGATTTGCACACATTTCATTTGTTCTAGTGTTTTTATTTTTGTATCAATTTTATAACGTCGTTGTGAATTGAACTGGCGCATTTGTGGTTCACAGCCCCCATAATCTTCATAGCTCTATTTCTAGTCTCGGGCGGATATTAAACAGCAAAACATGGGACAATTCCTCATTCGATGTGTACTGCGTCTGCAGACCGCTTTTCGCTATACCTGTCAGTAGCGGTTTTCGTTGTACAAGCCGCTTGCACGATTACTCTCCTGTTTGATGATGAAGCAACCTACCCGGTCCAATTACCACCGATATCATCATTGCAACGACGGTCGCTGAGTAAGCTCTAGCTCGATCCTCCATGGTACTCACGGCAGCAATGTATGCCCTCAGAATCGTCGATGAGCCTTAATGCAAATACGGTAATTGGGAATTCATTATGTCAATAAAACCAGTCCTACAGAAAACATTAGGTCCATATCATGCATAATCTAAGCCAGAAATCAAGCAAAATCCCAGTGACCGCGCACTTCTGCACGGCATACACTGTTGAAGGCGTTTTTTGATAATCCGTTCGAAAACATTGAATTTGCCATAAACGAGTAACTAAGAGTAAATCGAAAACTTACTTCCGGCAACTCCAAACAAGAAATAACAGAAAAGCATCAAATATCGCCGTCCGGTTGGAAGAAGCTCGACGCATAAATACAGACAACATGCAAAGAACGCAATCGCTCGGCCCACTATCAGAGGAATTCTGCAACATGGATACTGTCCCAAATCCGGTCTCACATCTTTTGCGTTCTAGGCGTGAAAAGGACAACGCTAAGAGCGTTTTTTGCGCTCTTTCGTCATAACTTTGTTAGGCCAATGGTATAAATAGTTCCGCGACACGTGGTCGCGTCGCGTCGCTCCGCATAGCGACAGCGACCGCCTCCCGCCTTTTGAATCTGTCGCTGTCGCAGTGCGCCGCACATCGACAGCGACAATGACAACGACCGGCATCGGCACATTTGCAGTATGTCAGCCCTCCGCGACACGTCGCTGCGACGGACACGCGACCACTAATCCTACGACGGCCAGTGTCGTTGCTACGACGCTGGTGCCGCCACGATTTCTGCTAAATGCCATGACTGTCGCTCATGTTAGCGACAATGTATACCATTGACCTTGGAAATGGTTCATGTGGGATCCTGAGAAGTTATTTGTGATCGGCATCGAGAGCTATTTCTTTTCAAACTAAACTTGTCTTGCCTTTGGACGAGCGCATAGTCGTGACTACATGAACACATTAACTAATTAATTCACCGCTAATCAAAACAAAGAGTTGTTGTTACACACAATGGGATCTCGGAGTAAGCCTGCTGAGTTTTCCTCCCCGACCTGCTGGTTTTGCAAAGTTATAATTCTTTTTCATCTCCGCGGAAAGCGCGAAAAGGTAATATTACCCACCAGACAATTTTTGGGGTGTTTCAATAAAAATTTTTCGGATTTCTGTCTGTTGAAATTCTGAGGTTAACTGCAGGCTACGTTAGGTACCATACCATTTAGGTGGCAGAATCTACCCTAAGTTAGTACTAGTACTGAATGCAAAACTTGTTCGAACAAGTCTGATCGCAAAAGAGGTCGGCGTGTGGCTGGAGCGTTCGTCTCAAAGGGATTTTTAAGATCTGTAAATCCATTAGCAGGAATATTAAGCGAATAAAGAAACATACCCCAGTCAGCTGTTCGCAGCCGTGGAATGGCTAGTCTGAAAATTGTGGTCGCTGCAGCCGCTCGACACGCACGCCGACCGCCTGAGCGGACAGTCTCATTTGAACAGACTCTAGATAGGAAAGTGCATGTTTAGCCCAGCCAACTGCAACTTCAACTCGCTCGTTCTCGGAAAGTTGATCTGACATCGTAGTAGGCACTGCCTGTATCCTCGTGATTGCTCTCAAAGCTGTTCTGATCGAAATCCCTTCCCCTACTCGTCTGTTTACACATTTCTCCGAACGCTATTCAAATTTGTCCCATTTATGCATGGCGAATGATGTGAAAGCTGGTGACTCATCCACTCATCAAAGTTTGATGATTCCATTCTAGCGCTGAAAACTCGCTCGAACAGTGGGTGTCCCAAAGCAATTACACATCTATAAACGTCACGAAGGTCCCAAAAAAGGAAAATGTCTGGCTCTGAGGTCAATGAATATCTGCCAGACTCGCGGTTCCTAAAGTGGTCTGAGTCACTGCGCAAATCCTTCCGTGAACCCTAGCAATTGTCATCCTTTTGTGTACAGGATTTCAAGAGAAACCTTCTATTCACTATCTTCGTGAAGTTGGTTGCACTTCCACCAAAAACCTGAAACCGGTCGGCATTCTATCGAGCGAAAAGGATGAACCGCTGGTGCCAAGAAAACGATGTACACAGACATTGGCTAAGTGGAGCCTGGCAACTTCAGGAATATCCCGAATTTCCTTATACATATTGCTATAATATCGTGTGATGTTATGTTCAGTTTCAGTAGGCCGCCTGACACAAGTTGTGTGCGTCAGCGTACCCGAGCTAGCCCACATATGTAGGCAGAAAAAACCTCTGTCACCACTGGCGTTCGACGAACACCCCTGAACTACATTAACGTGCCGCTCCTTAACTTTTCGTTTTGGCCTGTGCTGTAATTCGACACGCCTTCTTGGTTTTGGCAACGCTGTGTAGTCGACCAAACTCGTTCAAGCTCACTCACTTTGTGCTTTGTGTCCTATAGGCCCAATAGGCGAATACGACTGCAAAAGCGGCATGACCCAGCTTAGACACGGATGAAACCAGTCCGAAGAACTGAGACGTCGCCTCCGGATCGATCTGAAACGCGTCATCAACACCAGAAAATCACGAAAATATTGCAGATATTGTAAACCTAAGTCAAGTAACTTGAGTTGATCGTAGCCGTGACTGGCTTGGCTCCAAGTTCGCCATCAATCGATAGGAAACAGATGATAATTTTTTCTATGCCATTGGTTCTTCTGTCTTTTTAGGATATTTACGTGCTATTCCTGCGTGTGTCTCTTGTGAAGGCTTCTCATGTTTGGTATTGGGTGTGGATTGAGAGCATACCGTTTTTAACGTTTTGGGCGTTTTTTCGGGTGGTGGTCGTTAGGTATTTCAACCACGAGAAAGGGCGGGGAAACGGGGGACGAGCAGCGCGCGTGAATGGACGAACGTGGGAGGAGCGAAGCACGCTATTGGAAAGAACAGGGAGTTTTCCCGCTACTTCTGCGGTTGGAATACATTAAAGGCAGTGATAATGCTGCTATCTCGGAGCCTCATTTACATCAGATATTTCCTCTGTGTACGTGAAACTCCAGTTCATATATTCACTTCTTTTATTCCACAGACTTTCATTGTAACCACCACAGCGGGTTAGCTAACCTTACTTGTTGGGTCGTTTCTCACTGTACGCATGCATGTAGTTGTCATAATTATAGGCTGAAGAAGGTGTTAATACACCGAAAATTCGCTATAAAGTGGATATATGAACTGGAGTTTCATGTACACAAAGGAAATATCTGATTAAAGGCAGTGTTCACGTTAATCTTCAGTTTTGAAATTATTCGCTATATTGATTAATTGGCCCCCGGGTAGAACTAAAATGACGTAGAAATTGAGACAAACGCACCACAAGTACACGAAATCGTTAAAGGCAGTGTTCACGATGAAAAACGTTATCGAAAAAACTAGAAAAATCAGCTTAGATATAAAACAGCTCAAAAACTATGAAGTTAGCGCGGTGAAAAACGGGCTAGAATTAGAGTTATTAAGACCCTAAATTTCCAGTTGGTGCACACGTGCACAGAAAGATCACAGTTTCATGCCAAGCATTCAGATATCATCGACACTCAGAGGAAGAAAGAAATGCAAATTTACCTAATAAAACAGTTGAACAATGAAAACAGGCACTTCAACCAATGTTTTTGACTAGATGTGTACATAAAACCGAAATTTCATTGATTGAAATTCAATTTCAAGCCAGCTAATGTTCTCGATATTAGAGATCATCGATGCCGATGATGTGGGGTGGACTCGTCCACCATCAAAAGACAAGAAAGTTCAGGCTTCGAATTTGGCCCGGAACAGCTATTTTCTCGCGATTTTTTCTTATAGGTTCTACTAATGTATACTCAGAGAAGGGTTTAGAGAAGAAAAGAAGACGAGCATATTTGAGCGCGACCACTGCCTTTAAAGCAGTGGTCACCATGAAAAACGTTATCGAAAAAACTACAAAAATCAGCTTAGATCGAAAACAGCTGAAAAACTATGAAGGTAGCGCGGTGAAAAACGGTCTACAGAATTAGAGTTTCTAGGGCCCAAGAAGCTCAGTTCTGTGCAACACGTGCACAGCGATGACGAAACAGATCGCAGTCTCATGCCGAGCAGTCAAAAATCATCGACATTCAAGAGGACGAGGAAATAAATGCAAATTCAACGAATAAAAACAGTTGAATTAATGAGAAAGCATCACTTCCAGTCAATGTTTTTGACTAGGATGTGTACATAAATCCGAAATTTCATTGATTGAAATTCAATTCAAGCCAGCTAATGTTCTCGATATTAGAGATCATCGATGCCGATGATGTGGGTGGACTCGTCCACCATCAAAGACAAGAAAGTTCAGGCTTCGAATTTGGCCCGAACAGCTATTTCGCGATTTTTTCTCTTATAGGTTCTACTAATGTATACTCAGAGAAGGGTTTAGAGAAGAAAAGAAGACGAGCATATTTGAGCGCGACCACTGCCTTTAAGTATCACCCCGTATCTTAAGTATCACAGGAACTTTTTGTTGTGACAATGACATCTTTTGTGGAACCGTCTCTTGCAATTCTCTACTCCCTGTTGCTCCGTTCTTTTCTTCGGATCCTAACTAATACTGTTTTGCGTAAAATATTCTTCCATCTTCGATTGACCCCATTTTCTACCGGTGACAACCACCATGAACATGTTCATCAAATCGGACAACTAGTCCATGTTGTAGAATAATGCCTTTGAAATACGACGTTTTAGTGCGTTTCTCGTCGTTTCTTCGCAATTTCGCTAACACTTGGAGGCCAACGCACTGTTTTATGTGAAAAACTCGGGGACGAAAATCATCGCGAACACTGCCTTTAAGGCCATCACCCGCTTTCTCCCTCAAAATTTATGCGTCGGTTGAGGTGGGACTGCCGCAGAGGCTCACCAAGTTCTCTAATCGACTAATCATTTCAACAATTCTGAAGAAAAAACTCCGGTGACGCTAAATTACGTTACGTCCATTCCCACACACACACACACATACGAATACGAATTCTGTTCTCTAGATAGACGTAAAAATAACGTGAAAAAATGGAAGGAACAGAAAAACACCTAACCTAGCAGAAAATATAGGCTACTTCACTATTAATTGATGGCGATATCGGAACAGAGTCGCACCACCGCCTTTCTCCGTTGCCGTGGACTGTGTCCCCTATTTCGAAGCTAACTTTACTCTCTCATTTGCGTGCGTGTGCGGAGCAGGGACAGCGAGAGCGAGAAATTGTGGGGAAGAAGGAGACGCAGCGTACGCGCGTATACGCATGCGATCAGCAAAAACAAATTTCCCTACGGAATAAAGGACATGTATTCGGCTAATGGTGACGTCACTGACTTGACCCCATTGACAGCAAACCAAGCACAGAGAAAAATCTTTTGAGCACCGTACTCCAACTCAACCGTAAAATGAAACGTGTTGTGTGTGAATGCACTTAATACCGCATTTCAGGCCTATTTCGTCACTTTTGCTTTTACGACGTGTCAAACCAACTGTGGCTTGTACAATAGGTACACATTTTGTGAGATTGAACCGAAAATCACGTTTGGTAAGAGGAAAACATGGTGTGTGATAAAGCAATAGAAGATTTTGACCTTAGTTCAACACAGCTGCGTCATCGGTTTGCCTGATTTATTGAAAGAACTCTTCGTTTGTAGAACTCTTCCTTTCCTCTTCTCAAGAACTCTTCCTAACTAGCTCTATTAAAGGCAGTGTTCACGCTGATTTCCTTCCCTGAGTTTTCTAATTAATCGATGGTCTGGCCACCAAGTGTTACCAAAGTTGTGAAGAAACGGCTAACGCGGCTAGAAATGACTAACTTTGCAACAATGCTACGCTTTCACTAACGCACACAGAAGTTCTTATATGTCTTCGAAATCGCACTGAGATTTATTTAACGGAATGATATTCTTCACTGCAAATAAAACTGTACGTACATAGAATGACATCATTTCACCTTCAATTAGTGTTAAACGTGATGACTAACTTTGCAACAATGCTACGTGAGAACGAGAGAAACGAGAATGAGAACTGCTACGCGGCGCGTTTTTCTAATAACTACATAGTAGCTGCTGGGATAACTTTCAAATTGAAATTTTAATTTTGTGTAAATGCTTCACTCCCTAGGCCTCTTGATTTCCTTGGATCGGGAAAGCGAAGCTCGCGTTGGGTTGGTGCGAAGGTTTTTTGGACGATTTTTCTTTGTGTTTCGGTTACTGTCGCCTTTTCAGACCACGGCGCAGTTTTCACGGGACTGTTTCATTATGAATACCTAGCATTGAGGTCTCAAGCTTCTCAAACAGTCTCTACTTGGTTCAAACATTGGATCGAGAAGAAAAACCAAATGTGGTTTTCTACGCGGACGCTGACTTGTAAGGCAACAGCCACGCTCAAAAATGATATCGATTTTTCAAAGGCAGCATACACGCTCGTAAACGTGATTGAGATAACTACGGAAATAGATTGGTATGGCCCAGATTACAACGCCTACGTATTTTGAAGTGTCAAAAACGACCCTCAATGCCGCTACGTGAGTTAGAAGTTGGCCCCGCCCTGTATTTTCACGCCCCCTGTATTTGCCCTTTTCCTGCTACGCAAGGTTGCTGGGTCATATTCACCGTCGGTACTGTTGGTAGGTTGCCTAACAAGTGAACCACACACGTCGCTGACGGCGAAGTTGGCCTAGCAACCCTGCGTTGCAGGAAAATGGCAAATACAGGGGGCGTGAAAGTACAGGGCGGGGCCAACTTCTAACTCATGTAGCGACATTGTGAGTCGTTTTTAACACTTCAAAATGCGTAGGCGTTGTAATCTGGGTCATACCATTCTATTTCCGTAGTTATCTCAATCACGTTTACGAGCGTGTATGCTGCCTTTAAATCAAAGGTTTGGAGCCGGTAGTGTAGAAAGCTTACAAAAAACCCCAACGAAACCGTATGCAAATAGAGGAATATTGCTTGTTTTTGTCATGGGGAGAAAGTGGACGAGTTTGACAGCAGCCTGCCAGCGCGGTTTGAACAGCGAGTATTAGGGGCCGAACAGACTCCCGCCGTTGAAAGGCGCGGCAGCATGCAGTGGAGGAGAATCGATCATGCGGTGCCGCACAATTGGTTCCCCTTCATTGCATGCTGCCGCGTCTTTCAGCGGCGGGAGTCTATTCGGCCCCTTATCGATAAATCGGTTCAGATAGCGAAGCCGATAGACTCTTACAGCCTGTCGTAGAATGCTCACCTCTCTGGAGACTTCAAAAACCAGCCAAAAGGACCGTATTCAAACGATCGATCCGGAGGGGTGGTATTTGGGGGTGGAGTTGTCAGAGCTCATGGGCGGGGTTGTCGAAATTTTTTAGAGTTGACGTCGTTCAAATTTAGTAGTTTTGACTCATTTTTGACGCCTCCAACGGCGTGAGTGTTCTACTAGGGCCATACGACCCATGTTATATATATATATATATATATATATATATATATATATATATATATATTATATATATATATATATATATATATATATATATATATATATATATATTTATTTATATATATTTATTTATTTAGCTGCGCCAGGCGGCTAACGCCGCCCACCGAACCGGCTTGCCGGC
Source organism: Aplectana chamaeleonis (assembly GCA_029168955.1). Classification (NCBI taxonomy): domain Eukaryota; kingdom Metazoa; phylum Nematoda; class Chromadorea; order Rhabditida; family Cosmocercidae; genus Aplectana; species Aplectana chamaeleonis. Next base: position 112,958 of record JAPDOI010000025.1, read on the forward strand.
CCATTCAAGATAGCCCGTCCACACCTACGAAAACAGAAGAGTGTAACTAATCTATTAACCAATAACGATAATGCTCGTTAACACTTTTATTCAGCATCTCTGCTTCGAAGAATAGCTTTCATGACTCCGCGGCTTGTTTATTTAACTTTGCCATAGGTTGGTTCTGCTGGCATCCTCCATTAACAACTTGTGTAGCACTCGTTAGGCTTCGCCGAACAACGATGGGCTGGCCCCTCCCGGCCTTCCTCCCTCAACTATGTGTAGCATTCAATTGTCTTCGCCAAACGGTAAACCGTCTTTCCCCGCCCTCCGTTCATTGAGCATGCGTAGAATTCTTTTACTTGGCCAAACTATGAACTGGCTTCTCCCTGCCTCCCTCCATCAACTATAGGTGGCATTCGTTCGGTTTCGCCAAACGATAGGCCGACTTCTTCGGCCTCTCTGCATCATACTCCAGCGAGCCGTTGTGTAAGATCTCAGCAGAGTTATGATTCCCTTCCACTGCTGACTGAAATTTTCGGGAATATTAACGGTCACCTCCCCAAACCTTTTGTTCTAGGCAAACATTTTAACGACTCCCCATTATCTGTTGAGAAGAATTCACACGACCGCAAATGGCCCTGACCTCCATTAACTATTTGTAGCAAACGATAGACGGGGAAGGGCTCAATGTGCAGCAGCTAATGTTACCCCACTACGCCCCGAAACGAAGCAAGTTCAAAGGACTCAATACGCGACAGGCACGGGTGCTCTAACATGACTCGTAACAAAGAAAGTTTAGAAAAACTCAATAGATGGGGCGGTCCCACCACGATCTGATACGAAGAGAGTTCACAAAATCCGAGAATCAACATCTACGGTGGTCCCAACACAATCCGTAACGGAGAAACTTCAACAGATTCAATATGCAACAGATAGGGTGGTCCCACCATGATCTGTCACTGAGAATTTTTAAAGGACGAATTATGCAACAGCTATGATGGTCCCAACAGAGAAACTTCTGATGCAACTACTACTGTGGTCCCACCACGATTCTCCACTGAGAAACTTTAGAGGACGCAATATGCAACTACTACGGTGGTCCCACCACGATTCGCCATTGAGAAACTTTAAAGGACGCAATGTGCAACTACTACTGTGGTTCCACCACGAATCGCCACTGAGAAACTTTATAGGACGCAATATGCAACACCCTCGGTGGTCCCACCACGATTTTTTACTGAGAAACTTTATAGGACGCAATATGCAACAGCTATACTGGTCCCACCACCAGAGCAGTGCTGTGCGCGCTCCCCCTAAACCTAACTCTCTTTCACGACCTTCTCTGTGTATTGTGTGAAACAATAACGCGCTCTGACTCATGGAACTGGAAAATTGCAGGAAATTCAAACAACCGGTCAAACGTCGGTCAGACGTGCGGTCAGACACCGGTCAGACACACCACCACGCCACTTATTATATGTAAGGATCGCCACTGAGAAACTTTAAAGGACGCAATGTGCAACTACTACTGTGGTCCCACCACGAATCGCCACTGAGAAATTTTGAAGGACCCAATATGTAACACCGGTGGTCCCACCACGATTTTTTACTGAGAAACTTTATAGGACGCAATATGCAACAGCTATACTGGTCCCACCACGATAGCAGTGCTGTGCGCGCTCCCCCTAAACCTAACTCTCTTTCCGCAACCTTCTCTGTGTATTGTGTGAAACAATAACGCGCTCTGACTCATGGAATCAAAAATTGCGGGAAATTCAAACACCCGGTCAGACGTCGGTCAGACGTACGGTTAGACACCGGTCAGACACACCACCACGCCGCTTATTATATGTAAGGATCCCACCACGAATCTCCACTGAGAAATTTTGAAGGACGCAATATGCAACTACTACGGTGGTCCCACCACGATTCGCCATTGAGAAACTTTAAAGGACGCAATGTGCAACTACTACTGTGGTCCCATCACGATTCGCCATTGAGAAATTTTGAAGGACGCAATTTGCAACACCCTCGGTGGTCCCACCACGATTTTTCGCTGAGAAACTTTAAAGGACGCAATGTGCAACTACTACTCTGGTCCCACCACGAATCTTCACTGAGAAATTTTGAAGGACGCAATATGCAACTGCTACGGTGGTCGCACCACGATTTTTCACTGAGAAACTTTATAGGACGCAATATGCAACAGCTATGATGGTCCCACCACGATAGCAGTGCTGTGCGCGCTCCCCCTAAACCTAACTCTCTTTCCGCAACCTTCTCTGCGTATTGTGTGAAACAATAACGCGCTCTGACTCATGGAATCAAAAATTGCGGGAAATTCAGACACCCGGTCAAACGTCGGTCAGACGTACGGTCAGACACCGGTCATACACACCACCACGCCGCTCATTATATGTAAGGATCCCACCACGAATCTCCACTGAGAATTTTTGAAGGACGCAATACGCAACTGCTACGGTGGTCGCACCACGATTTTTCGCTGAGAAACTTTAAAGGAGGCAATATGCAACATCCACGGTGGTCCCACCACGAATCGCCACTGAGAAAATTTGAAGGACGCAATATGCAACCACCTCGGTGGTCCCACCACGATTTTTCGCTGATAAGCTTTAAAGGAGGCAATATGCAACATCCTCGGTGGTCCCACCACGAATCGCCACTGAGAAATTTTGAAGGACGCAATATGCAACATCCTCGGTGGTCCCACCACGATTTTTCACTGAGAAACTCTATAGGACGAAATATGCAACAGCTGTGATGGTCCCACCACGATAGCAGTGCTGTGCGCGCTCCCCCTAAACCTAACTCTCTTTCCGCGACCTTCTCTGTGTATTGTGTGAAACAATAACGCGCTCTGACTCATCGAATCAAAAATTGCAGGAAATTCAAACACCCGGTCAGACGTCGGTCAGACGTACGGTCAGACACCGGTCAGACACACCACCACGCCGCTTAATATATGTAAGGATCCCACCACGAATCTCCACTGAGAATTTTTGAAGGACGCAATACGCAACTGCTACGGTGGTCGCACCACGATTTTTCGCTGAGAAACTTTAAAGGAGGCAATATGCAACATCCTCGGTGGTCCCACCACGAATCGCCACTGAGAAATTTTGAAGGATGCAATATGCAACACCCTCGGTAGTCCCACCACGATTTTTCACTGAGAAACTTTATAGGACGAAATATGCAACAGCTGTGATGGTCCCACCACGATAGCAGTGCTGTGCGCGCTCTCCCTAAACCTAACTCTCTTTCCGCGACCTTCTCTGTGTATTGTGTGAAACAATAACGCGCTCTGACTCATGGAATCAAAAATTGCGTGAAATTCAAACACCCGGTCAGACGTCGGTCACACGTACTGTCAGACACCGGTCAGACACACCACCACGCCGCTTATTATATGGCAAGGACCACCGCAACCACCCCGGTGGTCCCACCACGATTTTTCACTGAAGCTTTATGGGACGCAATATGCAACAGCTATGATGGTCCCACCACGATAGCAGTGCTGTGCGCGCTCCCCTAAACCTAACTCTCTTTCCGCGACCTTCTGTGTATTGTGTGAAACAATAACGCGCTCTGACTCATGGAATCAAAAATTGCGGGAAATTCAATTACCCGGTCAAACGTCGGTCAGACGTGCGGTCAGACACCGGTCAGACACACCACCACGCCACTTATTATATGTAAGGATCGCCACTGAGAAACTTTAAAGGACGCAATGTGCAACTACTACTGTGGTCCCACCACGAATCTCCACTGAGAATTTTTGAAGGACGCAATACGCAACTGCTACGGTGGTCGCACCACGATTTTTCGCTGAGAAACTTTAAAGGAGGCAATATGCAACATCCTCGGTGGTCCCACCACGAATCGCCACTGAGAAATTTCGAAGGACGCAATATGCAACCACCTCGGTGGTCCCACCACGATTTTTCGCTGAGAAACTTTAAAGGAGGCAATATGCAACAGCTATGATGGTCCCACCACGATAGCAGTGCTGTGCGCGCTCCCCCTGAACCTAACTCTCTTTCCGCGCCCTTCTCTGTGTGTTGTGTGAAACAATAACGCGCTCTGACTCATGGAATCAAAAATTGCGGGAAATTCAATTACCCGGTCAAACGTCGGTCAGACGTGCGGTCAGACACCGGTCAGACACGCCACCACGCCACTTATTATATGTAAGGATCGCCACTGAGAAACTTTAAAGGACGCAATGTGCAACTACTACTGTGGTCCCACCACGAATCGCCACTGAGAAATTTTGAAGGACGCAATATGCAACACCCCCGGTGGTCCCACCACGATTTTTCACTGAGAAACCCTATAGGACGCAATATGCAACAGCTATGATGGTCCCACTACGATAGCAGTGCTGTGCGCGCTCCCCCTAAACCTAACTCTCTTTCCGCAACCTTCTCTGTGTATTGTGTGAAACAATAACGCGCTCTGACTCATGGAATCAAAAATTGCGGGAAATTCAAACACCCGGTCAGACGTACGGTCAGACACCGGTCAGACACACCACCACGCCGCTTATTATATGTAAGGATCCCACCACGAATCTCCATTGAGAATTTCTGAAGGACGCAATACGCAACTGCTACGGTGGTTGCACCACGATTTTTCGCTGAGAAACTTTAAAGGAGGCAATATGCAACATCCTCGGTGGTCCCACCACGAATCGCCACTGAGAAATTTTGAAGGACGCAATACGCAACTGCTACGGTGGTCGCACCACGATTCGCCTTTGAGAGACTTTAAAGGACGCAATGTGCAACTACTACTGTGGTCCCTCCACGAATCTCCTCTGAGAAATTTCGAAGGACGCAATATGCAACCACCTCGGTGGTCCCACCACGATTTTTCGCTGAGAAACTTTAAAGGAGGCAATATGCAACACCCCCGGTGGTCCCACCACGATTTTTCACTGAGAAACTTTATAGGACGCAATATGCAACAGCTATGATGGTCCCACCACGATAGCAGTGCTGTGCGCGCTCCCCTAAACCTAACTCTTTTCCGCAACCTTCCTGTGTATTGTGTGAAACAATAACGCGCTCTGACTCATGGAATCAAAAATTGCGGGAAATTCAATTACCCGGTCAAACGTCGGTCAGACGTGCGGTCGACACCGGTCAGACACACCACCACGCCACTTATTATATGTAAGGATCGCCACTGAGAAACTTTAAAGGACGCAATGTGCAGCTACTACTGTGGTCCCCACGAATCGCCACTGAGAAATTTCGAAGGACGCAATATGCAACACCTGCCAGTGTCCCACCACGATTTTTCACTGAGAAACTTTATAGGACGCAATATGCCACAGCTATGATGGTCCCACCACGATAGCAGTGCTGTGCGCGCTCCCCCTAAACCTAACTTTCTTTCCGCAACCTTCCCTGTGTATTGTGTGAAACAATAACGCGCTCTGACACATGGAATCAAAAATTGCGGGAAATTCAAACACCCGGTCAGACGTCGGTCAGACGTACGGTCAGACACCGGTCAGACACACCACCACGCCGCTTATTATATGTAAGGATCCCACCGCGAATCTCCACTGAGAAATTTTTGAAGGACGCAATATGCAACTACTACGGTGTTCCCACCACGATTCGCCATTGAGAAATTTTAAAGGACGCAATGTGCAACTACTACTGTGGTCCCATCACGATTCGCCATTGAGAAATTTTAAAGGACGCAATATGCAACACCCTCGGTGGTCCCACCACGATTTTTCGCTGAGAAACTTTAAAGGACGCAATGTGCAACTACTACTGTGGTCCCACCACGAATCTCCACTGAGAAATTTAGAAGGATGCAATATGCAACTGCTACGGTGGTCGCAACACGATTCGCCACTGAGAAATTTCGAAGGACGCAATATGCAACCACCTCGGTGGTCCCACCACGATTTTTCGCTGAGAAACTTTAAAGGAGGCAATATGCAACAGCCATGATGGTCCCACCACGATAGCAGCGCTGTGCGCGCTCCTGAACCTAACTCTCTTTCTGCGACCTTCTCTGTGTATTGTGTGAAACAATAACGCGCTCTGACTCATGGAATCAAAAATTGCGGGAAATTCAATTACCCGGTCAAACGTCGGTCAGACGTGCGGTCAGACACCGGTCAGACACGCCACCACGCCACTTATTATATGTAAGGATCGCCACTGAGAAACTTTAAAGGACGCAATGTGCAACTACTACTGTGGTCCCACCACGAATCGCCACCGAGAAATTTTGAAGGACGCAATATGCAACACCCCGGTGGTCCCACCACGATTTTTCACTGAGAAACCCTATAGGACGCAATATGCAACAGCTATGATGGTCCCACTACGATAGCAGTGCTGTGCGCGCTCCCCCTAAACCTAACTCTCTTTCCGCAACCTTCTCTGTGTATTGTGTGAAACAATAACGCGCTCTGACTCATGGAATCAAAATTGCGGGAAATTCGAACACCCGGTCAGACGTACGGTCAGACACCGGTCAGACACACCACCACGCCGCTTATTATATGTATGATCCCACCACGAATCTCCACTGAGAATTTCCCTGAAGGACGCAATGTGCAACTGCTACGGTGGTCGCACCACGATTTTTCGCTGAGAAACTTTAAAGGAGGCAATATGCAACATCCTCGGTGGTCCCACCACGAATCGCCACTGAGAAATTTTGAAGGACGCAATACGCACCTGCTACGGTGGTCGCAACTAATGATCTGCCTTTGAGAGACTTTAAAGGACGCAATGTGCAACTACGACTGTGGTCCCTCCACGAATCTCCTCTGAGAAATTTCGAAGGACGCAATATGCAACCACCTCGGTGGTCCCACCACGATTTTTCGCTGAGAAACTTTAAAGGACGCAATATGCAACATCCTCGGTGGTCCCACCACGAATCGCCACTGAGAAATTTTGAAGGACGCAATATGCAACACCCTCGGTGGTCCCACCACGATTTTTCACTGAGAAACTTTATAGGACGAAATATGCAACAGCTGTGATAGTCCCACCACGATAGCAGTGCTGTGCGCGCTCCCCCTAAACCTAACTCTCTTTCCGCGACCTTCTCTGTGTATTGTGTGAAACAATAACGCGCTCTGACTCATGGAATCAAAAATTGCGTGAAATTCAAACACCCGGTCAGACGTCGGTCAGACGTACGGTCAGACACCGGTCAGACACACCACCACGCCACTTATTATATGTAAGGATCGCCACTGAGAAACTTTAAAGGACGCAATGTGCAACTACTACTGTGGTCCCACCACGAATCGCCACTGAGAAATTTCGAAGGACGCAATATGCAACACCCCCGGTGGTCCCACCACGATTTTTCACTGAGAAACTTTATAGGACGCAATATGCAACAGCTATGATGGTCCCACCACGATAGCAGTGCTGTGCGCGCTCCCCCTAAACCTAACTTTCTTTCCGCAACCTTCCCTGTGTATTGTGTGAAACAATAACGCGCTCTGACTCATGGAATCAAAAATTGCGGGAAATTCAATTACCCGGTCAAACGTCGGTCAGACGTTCCCACCACACCGGTCAGACACACCACCACGCCACTTATTATATGTAAGGATCGCCACTGAGAAACTTTAAAGGACGCAATGTGCAACTACTACTGTGGTCCCACCACGAATCGCCACTGAGAAATTTCGAAGGACGCAATATGCAACGCCCCCGGTGGTCCCACCACGATTTTTCACTGAGAAACTTTATAGGACGCAATATGCCACAGCTATGATGGTCCCACCACGATAGCAGTGCTGTGCGCGCTCCCCCTAAACCTAACTTTCTTTCCGCAACCTTCCCTGTGTATTGTGTGAAACAATAACGCGCTCTGACTCATGAAATCAAAAATTGCGGGAAATTCAAACACCCGGCCAGACGTCGGTCAGACGTACGGTCAGACCCCGGTCAGACACACCACCACGCCGCTTATTATATGTAAGGATCCCACCGCGAATCTCCACTGAGAAATTTTGAAGGACGCAATATGCAACTACTACGGTGTTCCCACCACGATTCGCCATTGAGAAATTTTAAAGGACGCATTGTGCAACTACTACTGTGGTCCCACCACGAATATCCACTGAGAAATTTAGAAGGATGCAATATGCAACTGCTACGGTGGTCGCAACACGATTCGCCACTGAGAAATTTTGAAGGACGCAATATGCAACACCCTCGGTGGTCGCACCACGATTTTTCACTGAGAAACTTTATAGGACGCAATATGCAACAGCTATGATGGTCCCACCACGATAGCAGTGCTGTGCGTGCTCCCCCTAAACCTAACTCTCTTTCCGCAACCTTCTCTGTGTATTGTGTGAAACAATAACGCGCTCTGACTCATGGAATCAAAAATTGCGGGAAATTCAATTACCCGGTCAAACGTCGGTCAGACATGCATTCAGACACCGGTTATGATGGTCCCACCACGATAGTAGTGCTGTGCGCGCTCCCCCTAAACCTAACTTTCTTTCCGCAACCTTCCCTGTGTATTGTGTGAAACAATAACGCGCTCTGACTCATGGAATCAAAAATTGCGGGAAATTCAAACACCCGGTCAGACGTCGGTCAGACGTACGGTCAGACACCGGTCAGACACACCACCACGCCGCTTATTATATGTAAGGATCCCACCACGAATCTCCACTGAGAAATTTTGAAGGACGCAATATGCAACTACTACGGTGGTCCCACCACGATTCGCCATTGAGAAATTTTAAAGGACGCAATATGCAACTACTACTGTGGTCCCATCACGATTCGCCATTGAGAAATTTTGAAGGGCGCAATATGCAACACCCGCTGGTCCCACCACGATTTTTCGCTGAGAAACTTTAAAGGACGCAATGTGCAACTACTACTGTGGTCCCACCACGAATCTCCACTGAGAAATTTTTGAAGGATGCAATATGCAACTACATACGGTGGTCGCAACACGATTCGCCGACTGAAATTTTGAAGGACGCAATATGCAACACCCTCGGTGGTCGCACCACGATTTTTCACTGAGAAACTTTATAGGACGCAATATGCAACAGCTATGATGGTCCCACCACGATAGCAGTGCTGTGCGCGCTCCCTAAACCTAACTCTTTCCGCAACCTTCTCTGTGTATTGTGTGAAACAATAACGCGCTCTGACTCATGGAATCAAAAATTGCGGGAAATTCAATTACCCGGTCAAACGTCGGTCAGACGTGCGGTCAGACACCGGTCAGACACACCACCACGCCACTTATTATATGTAAGGATCGCCACTGAGAAACTTTAAAGGACGCAATGTGCAACTACTACTGTGGTCCCACCACGAATCGCCACTGAGAAATTTCGAAGGGCGCAATATGCAACACCCCCGGTGGTCCCACCACGATTTTTCACTGAGAAACTTTATAGGACGCAATATGCAACAGCTATGATGGTCCCACCACGATAGCAGTGCTGTGCGCGCTCCCCCTAAACCTAACTTTCTTTCCGCAACCTTCCCTGTGTATTGTGTGAAACAATAACGCGCTCTGACTCATGGAATCAAAAATTGCGGGAAATTCAAACACCCGGTCAGACGTCGGTCAGACGTACGGTCAGACACCGGTCAGACACACCACCACGCCGCTTATTATATGTAAGGATCCCACCACGAATCTCCACTGAGAAATTTTGAAGGACGCAATATGCAACTACTACGGTGGTCCCACCACGATTCGCCATTGAGAAATTTTAAAGGACGCAATATGCAACTACTACTGTGGTCCCATCACGATTCGCCATTGAGAAATTTTGAAGGACGCAATATGCAACACCCTCGGTGGTCCCACCACGATTTTTCGCTGAGAAACTTTAAAGGACGCAATGTGCAACTACTACTGTGGTCCCACCACGAATCTCCACTGAGAAATTTTGAAGGACGCAATATGCAACACCTCGGTGGTCGCACCACGATTTTTCACTGAGAAACTTTATAGGACGCAATATGCAACAGCTATGATGGTCCCACCACGATAGCAGTGCTGTGCGCGCTCCCCCTAAACCTAACTCTCTTTCCGCAACCTTCTCTGTGTATTGTGTGAAACAATAACGCGCTCTGACTCATGGAATCAAAAATTGCGGAAATTCAATTACCCCAGTCAAACGTCGGTCAGACGTGCGGTCAGACACCGGTCAGACACACCACCACGCTATTATATGTAAGGATCGCCACTGAGAAACTTAAAGGACGCAATGTGTGGTCCCACCACGATTCGCCACTGAGAAATTTTGAAGGACGCAATATGCAACACCTCGGTGGTCGCACCACGATTTTTCACTGAGAAACTTTATAGGACGCAATATGCAACAGCTATGATGGTCCCACCACGATAGCAGTGCTGTGCGCGCTCCCCTAAACCTAACTCTCTTTCCGCAACCTTCTCTGTGTATTGTGTGAAACAATAACGCGCTCTGACTCATGGAATCAAAAATTGCGGGAAATTCAATTACCCGGTCAAACGTCGGTCAGACGTGCGGTCAGACACCGGTCAGACACACCACCACGCCACTTATTATATGTAAGGATCGCCACTGAGAAACTTTAAAGGACGCAATGTGCAACTACTACTGTGGTCCCACCACGAATCGCCACTGAGAAATTTCGAAGGACGCAATATGCAACACCCCCGGTGGTCCCACCACGATTTTTCACTGAGAAACTTTATAGGACGCAATATGCAACAGCTATGATGGTCCCACCACGATAGCAGTGCTGTGCGCGCTCCCCCTAAACCTAACTTTCTTTCCGCAACCTTCCCTGTGTATTGTGTGAAACAATAACGCGCTCTGACTCATGGAATCAAAAATTGCGGGAAATTCAAACACCCGGTCAGACGTCGGTCAGACGTACGGTCAGACACCGGTCAGACACACCACCACGCCGCTTATTATATGTAAGGATCCCACCACGAATCTCCACTGAGAAATTTTGAAGGACGCAATATGCAACTACTACGGTGGTCCCACCACGAATCGCCATTGAGAAATTTTAAAGGACGCAATATGCAACTACTACTGTGGTCCCATCACGATTCGCCATTGAGAAATTTTGAAGGACGCAATATGCAACACCCTCGGTGGTCCCACCACGATTTTTCGCTGAGAAACTTTAAAGGACGCAATGTGCAACTACTACTGTGGTCCCACCACGAATCTCCACTGAGAAATTTTGAAGGATGCAATATGCAACTGCTACGGTGGTCGCAACACGATTCGCCACTGAGAAATTTTGAAGGACGCAATATGCAACACCCTCGGTGGTCGCACCACGATTTTTCACTGAGAAACTTTATAGGACGCAATATGCAACAGCTATGATGGTCCCACCACGATAGCAGTGCTGTGCGCGCTCCCCCTAAACCTAACTCTCTTTCCGCAACCTTCTCTGTGTATTGTGTGAAACAATAACGCGCTCTGACTCATGGAATCAAAAATTGCGGGAAATTCAATTACCCGGTCAAACGTCGGTCAGACGTGCGGTCACACACCGGTCAGACACACCACCACGCCACTTATTATATGTAAGGATCGCCACTGAGAAACTTTAAAGGACGCAATGTGCAACTACTACTGTGGTCCCACCACGAATCGCCACTGAGAAATTTTGAAGGACGCAATATGCAACACCCCCGGTGGTCCCACCACGATTTTTCACTGAGAAACTTTATAGGACGCAATATGCAACAGCTATGATGGTCCCACCACGATAGCAGTGCTGTGCGCGCTCCCCCTAAACCTAACTTTCTTTCCGCAACCTTCCCTGTGTATTGTGTGAAACAATAACGCGCTCTGACTCATGGAATCAAAAATTGCGGGAAATTCAAACACCCGGTCAGACGTCGGTCAGACGTACGGTCAGACACCGGTCAGACACACCACCACGCCGCTTATTATATGTAAGGATCCCACCACGAATCTCCACTGAGAAATTTTGAAGGACGCAATATGCAGCTACTACGGTGGTCCCACCACGATTCGCCATTGAGAAATTTTAAAGGACGCAATATGCAACTACTACTGTGGTCCCATCACGATTCGCCATTGAGAAATTTTGAAGGACGCAATATGCAACACCCTCGGTGGTCCCACCACGATTTTTCGCTGAGAAACTTTAAAGGACGCAATGTGCAACTACTACTGTGGTCCCACCACGAATCTCCACTGAGAAATTTTGAAGGATGCAATATGCAACTGCTACGGTGGTCGCAACACGATTCGCCACTGAGAAATTTTGAAGGACGCAATATGCAACACCCTCGGTGGTCGCACCACGATTTTTCACTGAGAAACTTTATAGGACGCAATATGCAACAGCTATGATGGTCCCACCACGATAGCAGTGCTGTGCGCGCTCCCCCTAAACCTAACTTTCTTTCCGCAACCTTCCCTGTGTATTGTGTGAAACAATAACGCGCTCTGACTCATGGAATCAAAAATTGCGGGAAATTCAATTACCCGGTCAAACGTCGGTCAGGCGTGCGGTCAGACACCGGTCAGACACACCACCACGCCACTTATTATATGTAAGGATCGCCACTGAGAAACTTTAAAGGACGCAATGTGCAACTACTACTGTGGTCCCACCACGAATCGCCACTGAGAAATTTCGAAGGACGCAATATGCAACACCCCCGGTGGTCCCACCACGATTTTTCACTGAGAAACTTTATAGGACGCAATATGCCACAGCTATGATGGTCCCACCACGATAGCAGTGCTGTGCGCGCTCCCCCTAAACCTAACTTTCTTTCCGCAACCTTCCCTGTGTATTGTGTGAAACAATAACGCGCTCTGACACATGGAATCAAAAATTGCGGGAAATTCAAACACCCGGTCAGACGTCGGTCAGACGTACGGTCAGACACCGGTCAGACACACCACCACGCCGCTTATTATATGTAAGGATCCCACCGCGAATCTCCACTGAGAAATTTTGAAGGACGCAATATGCAACTACTACGGTGTTCCCACCACGATTCGCCATTGAGAAATTTTAAAGGACGCAATGTGCAACTACTACTGTGGTCCCATCACGATTCGCCATTGAGAAATTTTAAAGGACGCAATATGCAACACCCTCGGTGGTCCCACCACGATTTTTCGCTGAGAAACTTTAAAGGACGCAATGTGCAACTACTACTGTGGTCCCACCACGAATCTTCACTGAGAAATTTAGAAGGATGCAATATGCAACTGCTACGGTGGTCGCAACACGATTCGCCACTGAGAAATTTCGAAGGACGCAATATGCAACCACCTCGGTGGTCCCACCACGATTTTTCGCTGAGAAACTTTAAAGGAGGCAATATGCAACAGCTATGATGGTCCCACCACTATAGCAGTGCTGTGCGCGCTCCCCCTGAACCTAACTCTCTTTCCGCGACCTTCTCTGTGTATTGTGTGAAACAATAACGCGCTCTGACTCATGGAATCAAAAATTGCGGGAAATTCAATTACCCGGTCAAACGTCGGTCAGACGTGCGGTCAGACACCGGTCAGACACACCACCACGCCACTTATTATATGTAAGGATCGCCACTGAGAAACTTTAAAGGACGCAATGTGCAACTACTACTGTGGTCCCACCACGAATCGCCACTGAGAAATTTTGAAGGACGCAATATGCAACACCCCCGGTGGTCCCACCACGATTTTTCACTGAGAAACCCTATAGGACGCAATATGCAACAGCTATGATGGTCCCACTACGATAGCAGTGCTGTGCGCGCTCCCCCTAAACCTAACTCTCTTTCCGCAACCTTCTCTGTGTATTGTGTGAAACAATAACGCGCTCTGACTCATGGAATCAAAAATTGCGTGAAATTCAAACACCCGGTCAGACGTACGGTCAGACACCGGTTATGATGGTCCCACCACGATAGCAGTGCTGTGCGCGCTCCCCCTAAACCTAACTTTCTTTCCGCAACCTTCCCTGTGTATTGTGTGAAACAATAACGCGCTCTGACTCATGGAATCAAAAATTGCGGGAAATTCAAACACCCGGTCAGACGTCGGTCAGACGTACGGTCAGACACCGGTCAGACACACCACCACGCCGCTTATTATATGTAAGGATCCCACCACGAATCTCCACTGAGAAATTTTGAAGGACGCAATATGCAACTACTACGGTGGTCCCACCACGATTCGCCATTGAGAAATTTTAAAGGACGCAATATGCAACTACTACTGTGGTCCCATCACGATTCGCCATTGAGAAATTTTGAAGGACGCAATATGCAACACCCTCGCTGGTCCCACCACGATTTTTCGCTGAGAAACTTTAAAGGACGCAATGTGCAACTACTACTGTGGTCCCACCACGAATCTCCACTGAGAAATTTTGAAGGATGCAATATGCAACTGCTACGGTGGTCGCAACACGATTCGCCACTGAGAAATTTTGAAGGACGCAATATGCAACACCCTCGGTGGTCGCACCACGATTTTTCACTGAGAAACTTTATAGGACGCAATATGCAACAGCTATCATGGTCCCACCACGATAGCAGTGCTGTGCGCGCTCCCCCTAAACCTAACTCTCTTTCCGCAACCTTCTCTGTGTATTGTGTGAAACAATAACGCGCTCTGACTCATGGAATCAAAAATTGCGGGAAATTCAATTACCCGGTCAAACGTCGGTCAGACGTGCGGTCAGACACCGGTCAGACACACCACCACGCCACTTATTATATGTAAGGATCGCCACTGAGAAACTTTAAAGGACGCAATGTGCAACTACTACTGTGGTCCCACCACGAATCGCCACTGAGAAATTTCGAAGGACGCAATATGCAACACCCCCGGTGGTCCCACCACGATTTTTCACTGAGAAACTTTATAGGACGCAATATGCAACAGCTATGATGGTCCCACCACGATAGCAGTGCTGTGCGCGCTCCCCTAAACCTAACTTTCTTTCCGCAACCTTCCCTGTGTATTGTGTGAAACAATAACGCGCTCTGACTCATGGAATCAAAAATTGCCGGAAATTCAAACACCCGGTCAGACGCGTCGGTCAGACGTACGGTCAGACACCGGTCAGACACACCACCACGCCGCTTATTATATGTAAGGATCCCACCACGAATCTCCACTGAGAAATTTTGAAGGACGCAATATGCAACTACTACGGTGGTCCCACCACGATTCGCCATTGAGAAACTTTAAAGGACGCAATGTGCAACTACTACTGTGGTCCCATCACGATTCGCCATTGAGAAATTTTGAAGGACGCAATATGCAACACCCTCGGTGGTCCCACCACGATTTTTCGCTGAGAAACTTTAAAGGACGCAATGTGCAACTACTACTGTGGTCCCACCACGAATCTCCACTGAGAAATTTTGAAGGATGCAATATGCAACTGCTACGGTGGTCGCAACACGATTCGCCACTGAGAAATTTTGAAGGACGCAATATGCAACACCCTCGGTGGTCGCACCACGATTTTTCACTGAGAAACTTTATAGGACGCAATATGCAACAGCTATGATGGTCCCACCACCATAGCAGTGCTGTGCGTCCTCCCCCTAAACCTCACTCTCTTTCCGCAACCTTCTCTGTGTATTGTGTGAAACAATAACGCGCTCTGGACTCATGGAATCAAAAATTGCGGGAAATTCAATTACCCGGTCAAACGTCGGTCAGACGTGCGGTCAGACACCGGTCAGACACACCACCACGCCACTTATTATATGTAAGATCGCCACTGAGAAACTTTAAAGGACGCAATGTGCAACTACTACTGTGGTCCCACCACGAATCGCCACTGAGAAATTTCTGAAGGACGCAATATGCAACACCCCGGTGGTCCCACCACGATTTTTCACCGAGAAACTTTATAGGACGCAATATGCAACAGCTATGATGGTCCCACCACGATAGCAGTGCTGTGCGCGCTCCCCTAAACCTAACTTTCTTTCCGCAACCTTCCCTGTATTGTGTGAAACAATAACGCGCTCTGACTCATGGAATCAAAATTGCGGGAAATTCAAACACCCGGTCAGACGTCGGTCAGACGTACGGTCAGACACCGGTCAGACACACCACCACGCCGCTTATTATATGTAAGGATCCCACCACGAATCTCCACTGAGAAATTTTGAAGGACGCAATATGCAACTACTACGGTGGTCCCACCACGATTCGCCATTGAGAAATTTTAAAGGACGCAATATGCAACTACTACTGTGGTCCCATCACGATTCGCCATTGAGAAATTTTGAAGGACGCAATATGCAACACCCTCGGTGGTCCCACCACGATTTTTCGCTGAGAAACTTTAAAGGACGCAATGTGCAACTACTACTGTGGTCCCACCACGAATCTCCACTGAGAAATTTTGAAGGACGCAATATGCAACTACTACTGTGGTCCCATCACGATTCGCCACTGAGAAATTTTGAAGGACGCAATATGCAACACCCCCGGTGGTCCCACCACGATTTTTCACTGAGAAACTTTATAGGACGCAATATGCAGCAGCTATGATGGTCCCACCACGATAGCAGTGCTGTGCGCGCTCCCCCTAAACCTAACTTTCTTTCCGCAACCTTCTCTGTGTATTGTGTGAAACAATAACGCGCTCTGACTCATGGAATCAAAAATTGCGGAAATTCAATTACCCGGTCAAACGTCGGTCAGGCGTGCGGTCAGACACCGGTCAGACACACCACCACGCCACTTATTATATGTAAGGATCGCCACTGAGAAACTTTAAAGGACGCAATGTGCAACTACTACTGTGGTCCCACCACGAATCGCCACTGAGAAATTTCCAAGGACGCAATATGCAACACCCCGGTGGTCCCACCACGATTTTTTCACTGAGAAACTTTATAGGACGCAATATGCCACAGCTATGATGGTCCCACCACGATAGCAGTGCTGTGCGCGCTCCCCCTGAACCTAACTTTCTTTCCGCAACCTTCCCTGTGTATTGTGTGAAACAATAACGCGCTCTGACACATGGAATCAAAAATTGCGGAAATTCAAACACCCGGTCAGACGTCGGTCAGACGTACGGTCAGACACCGGTCAGACACACCACCACGCCGCTTATTATATGTAAGGATCCCACCGCGAATCTCCACTGAGAAATTTTGAAGGACGCAATATGCAACTACTACGGTGTTCCCACCACGATTCGCCATTGAGAAATTTTTAAAGGACGCAATGTGCAACTACTACTGTGGTCCCATCACGATTCGCCATTGAGAAATTTTTAAAGGACGCAATATGCAACACCCTCGGTGGTCCCACCACGATTTTTCGCTGAGAAACTTTAAAGGACGCAATGTGCAACTACTACTGTGGTCCCACCACGAATCTTCACTGAGAAATTTAGAAGGATGCAATATGCAACTGCTACGGTGGTCGCAACACGATTCGCCACTGAGAAATTTCGAAGGACGCAATATGCAACCACCTCGGTGGTCCCACCACGATTTTTCGCTGAGAAACTTTAAAGGAGGCAATATGCAACAGCTATGATGGTCCCACCACTATAGCAGTGCTGTGCGCGCTCCCCCTGAACCTAACTCTCTTCCGCGACCTTCTCTTGTGTATTGTGTGAAACAATAACGCGCTCTGACTCATGGAATCAAAATTGCGGAAATTCAATTACCCGGTCAAACGTCGGTCAGACGTGCGGTCAGACACCGGTCAGACACACCACCACGCCACTTATTATATGTAAGCATCGCACCTGAGAAACCTTAAAGGACGCAATGTGCAACTACTACTGTGGTCCCACCACGAATCGCCACTGAGAAATTTTGAAGGACGCAATATGCAACACCCCCGGTGGTCCCACCACGATTTTTCACTGAGAAACCCTATAGGACGCAATATGCAACAGCTATGATGGTCCCACTACGATAGCAGTGCTGTGCGCGCTCCCCCTAAACCTAACTCTCTTTCCGCGACCTTCTCTGTGTATTGTGTGAAACAATAACGCGCTCTGACTCATGGAATCAAAAATTGCGGGAAATTCAATTACCCGGTCAAACGTCGGTCAGACGTGCGGTCAGACACCGGTCAGACACACCACCACGCCACTTATTATATGTAAGGATCGCCACTGAGAAACTTTAAAGGACGCAATGTGCAACTACTACTGTGGTCCCACCACGAATCGCCACTGAGAAATTTTGAAGGACGCAATATGCAACACCCCCGGTGGTCCCACCACGATTTTTCACTGAGAAACCCTATAGGACGCAATATGCAACAGCTATGATGGTCCCACTACGATAGCAGTGCTGTGCGCGCTCCCCTAAACTAACTCTCTTTCCGCAACCTTCTCTGTGTATTGTGTGAAACAATAACGCGCTCTGACTCATGGAATCAAAAATTGCGTGAAATTCAAACACGCGGTCAGACGTCGCTCAGACGTACGGTCAGACACCGGTCAGACACACCACCACGCCACTTATTATATGTAAGGATTTATTTATTTATTACATAGGCAAGCCTATGTAGTCAAAAACAATGTTCAAAACGACCGCGAATTACGAATGAACCATAGGAAGTTGAAAGCATGGAAACTAGAAAAAACAACGTAGCGGAACAGAAAAGAAAAGCGCATTGCTGTAATAATCAACCCAAAGAAAGGAATCAAGAGCTATCCATCCAGTCAGGAAGGGCTACTCGTACGATCAGCCAGCTCCAATTTTTCTCGAATGAAATTTTTGAATGACGTAAAGTTGGAAGGAATGGAATGATTTCCACCAAGGCTCTCAAAAATGGGTATTGTTCTGTTGATGAAAAAGTGACGCCTGCAGTTGAGGTTAGATGTGTAACGGTGGAGTTTGATGGGGCCGCCCCTAGTGGTTCACTCTCTCGTTGTCACAAGGTCCTCAGGTTTAAGACCGAAATCTACGCCAAACAGGATCTTGTGGAGAAGAAGTAAGTCATTCTCTACTCTTCTGAGGGATGTTACATATTTCTACAACTTTTTCGAGCGTGTCTGCTCCCTTTAAAGGTATTGTTCACGATAGTAGTTTCCTCACAAGGAAAACTGTTCAAAAAACTTCTGAAAAAAAACATATGCCCGTTTTTGTGTTTGTTTCGGGAGACTGCTGACAACGCATCAATACTGACGTCTGGGAAATGGTTTCGCGCTTTGAAATTCTTAAATAAGTGGTTTTGCTCTCTGTTTCCTGTACCAAAAATTCTTCAAAAATAAGAGGGGCCAATGTACATGATGGGATGTCAGAACCTTTTGGAAATTCGGTGCCTTTTCCTTGGGTAAAACGATTGCAGGACAACTGTTATAGGACCAGACCGGGGTGGCCCAATGGGTTGACTGGCCCAAGAGATATTCACCAACTTCCCGACCGTTCTTCGTTGCACTTCCGTTCTTACTCTTCTTGGCAAAACCCAAAGATAACGTTTTAGCGTAGATTCATTCCTAGCACAGCTATACAGACCCACCGTATGCATGTACGGCCATTCAGACATGCCGACCACGGTGTTCTCAACTGCTGATAAGAACGTGACCAAACCGGCCATTGCCACAGAATTCCAGTCCGTACTGCTCCTTGTCTCTATAAAGTTATGTAGAAACTTTGGTAGAAAATTTGCGGAATCAGGTTGAGGAGAACTTACCTATCTCATCTGTTGAAGATGATGCTGACCTGATGCCATTCTGTTTCGTACCCATCTTCTCCAGCTCCATCAGGGGTGCCTGAAGCCGGAATTGATACTTGGAGAGAGAATGAAGTAACAGACGGTTGAATTTAGGCGAACGTAACACGGAAAAAGAGAAAATATGGTCTCCAAGGAAACATAATGCAGATGGTCATTTCCTCACAACAATACTTCAATTAACAGCGGTTCTCTCAGCAACACTAGACAGTCGACGTATTCTTCGCCAAAAATCAGAAGGGGCGGGCTGCAGTTCTCAGGCCGGTTCCGAATACGAGAATAAAAAGCCTACCGGCTGCGGAAAAAAAAAAACGACACGGCGGTGACCTTTCGATGATTCCGCGTCAACTGTGCGCCCTATTGTCGTGAGAGCTAGCAGGGGTGAAGTAAATATTTGCAGGCTTGAGAAGTTATCTAGCGTTGCTACTTGGAAAAAAAGTTGGCGTGTAACTTCCTGGCGAAGAGTGAGTAAAAATTTAAGTTAGAGACTGACAAGGAAACCACTGTTACTCAGCCTGGCCATTCCAAATGAAATCTACTTTTCTAAAGCCATTTTTAGACGTAGAGTCTGAATATGCCCTTCTCAGCTGTCTAAAACCACTTTGAAAGAAGTTATGAGTGACATTCAAGCTTCGCGGAAATACATAAGGGTATCCCATCAAGCAAATATTAGGATGTTTTGGATTTTTTTTTTTGGATTTGGCTCAAAACTTCTATGATGGGGTTATTTAGGGTGCTGAAAACGAGTTTGGGGAGTAGATTGTTGGGAAGAATATTTTCGATTTTTCGATTTATTCGAATATTTCCTGAAAGTCAAAATGGTTTTAACTGTCCTTGGTATCAAAACTTAAGTGAGGGGCAAGGTTACCATAGTTGATGAAAAAATGAATTTCTGTCCAATCACAGAAGCGCTGTTACAATTTAGTCGATTATTGGAATATTCGAATAAAAAACTCAATTAATTGACTTTGGCGATTAATGAATAGACGGGATCCTACTTTTTTTTATCAAATATGAGTACCTGCCACTTACATACCGTAATATACAAAAATGAGCACTGTAGAAACCATTTCGATCAAGTAGAGAAAATTAGATTTATACAAAACTTCGATATTTTTTGAAGCAACAGTCTACTAGGGACCTATCGAGTAATTTCGAGTCGACTGTAATGTCGTTCTCGGTGCCAAATTTCCGCATTTGCGGACTACGGCTTTTGCATCACGTAACACTATCGTGCTGAGGGGAGAGGTCAATCGTGTCGGGACCATGTGGTCCTAGCACGATTATCATCCTGTTGTGTGATGCAGCAGCCCTTGTCCGCAAATGTGGGCTGGAATTTAGCTCCGAGAATGACAGTACACTCTATTTTAGGAAAAAATTCACTTGGTTCCATGACGTGTGCGTGTGTGCGGGTCTCCGCTTGTCCATCTCTGCTTCATTTACAAATTCTAGGTTCCTCCAGTTCTAGGGAGATGTGCGAAAAATACTCTTAGCAACACACACACAAGAGGAAACCAGAAGCCACGCCTTCTCAGAAGAGTTTTCACATTCGACGAAGGCAGTACACAAAGATTAGCACAGGTTGTTTAAAACGAAATTCCCGTAGTTCCTGGGCGTGTTTGTGCAAAGCGGAGAGTAGACGGAAGGCGCAGTACAGCGCGTGCACCCACGCGCGACGAGTGATGAGAATTTTGATTTTACACAGAGGATAAGTGATATCAGCACAATATCAAAAAAGTACGTAAATGGATAAATAAAATTTTACTGAAAAAAATAAAAATTCCAACCAAAAAATTTCAACCGGATGTTTTATCGCGCCTAAATGTCTAGCCTTACAACGGCCTCATTGACTATGGCGGTGAAGTCGTTCAAAGGCAATGGTCACAATGAAAAACGTCATTTGAAAAAACAAAACAAAAATCAGCTTCGATCGCAAACAACTGAAAAACTATTAAGGTAGTGCGGTAGAAAACGGGCTAAAATTAGAGTTTCTAGGGTCCAAAGAAGCCAGTTAGTGCACACGTGCACAGCGCCGAACAAAAAGATCGCAGTCTCATTCCGAGCAGTCGAAAATCATCGACATTCAGAGGAAGAAATGAATTCAAATTTACCTGATGAAAACAGTTGAACAATGAAAGTAAGCACTCCAGTCAATGTTTTTGTCTAGATGTGTACATAAATTCGAAGGTTCATTGACTGAAATTAAATTTCAAGTCAGCTGATGTTCTTGATATAAGAGGTCATGGATGCCGATGATGTGGAAAGGGTTCGTCCACCATCAAAAGACAAGAAAGTTCAGGCTTCAAATTTGGCCCAAAACAGTGGTTTTTTCGCGATTTTTTCTAATAGGTCATACTAATCGAGACTCAGAAAGGGGTTCAGAGACAGAAAGACGGCAAGCATATTTGGTCTCATGCTTTTAGTAATCAGAAAAAACGAAAAAACCGAAAAAAAATCGACTAAAATTATAACGGCTCCTTGTGTATTGGTACGGAAGTTTACACCGCATCGGCTGAAATAGCACAGCTAGCGACAAATCGGTTGGGATAAAGGCACTCGTTTGGCCCTTTCTGGAAAGCTTATGCCGTTAGAAGCGTAAAATATAAGCCAGAATGACCGTAATAGAGCATTTATATCCGCATTGAGCGGCGGAGTCCGTATCGTTTGGCGGAGAAAGGATGATTTGGTGACTCAGCACGGGTCGAATACGTGCCTTTTAACTCGTTTTTGAAGCTTGTAACTTTGTTAGGGTTCTACTAGAGCCGTTATGACCCCACTTACGTAACGTTTTTGAGCCTGTGTGCTGTCTTTATCACTCAAAGGCAGTGGTCACGAAGAAAACTGATCCTCACAAAAACGACGGAAATTATCTTGGTCCGAGAGCAGCCAAAAAGCTGTGAAGGTTTCGCAGTGAGGAACGCGCTAGAATTAGAGTTATTAGAGCCCAAAATTGTCAAATCGTGCACAGGTGCACAACTCCACCCAAAGAATTCTTTTGCGATGTGCGGCCAAAATTGGTGGACGTTCAGAGCTGCAATTCCTGTCTAGGATATCCATCGAAACAGATTTTCCTCCCATCTGGTTAAGGTCTGACCGAAGTTGTGTGTCCGCTCACGCGATCCGGGGGGCGTGTTGATCTCTCGCCGCAAACGCTTTTTTTCGGACCTGTGAACCGATTAGCAGGAATATCAGATAGGATCAATAGTGAATAATATCCAGACCAGCTGTACCCGAGTAATGGAAACTCTCGTCTGAAAATTGCCTTCGTGACGGCCGCTCGACACGCACGCCGACCGCGTGGGTGGACAGCCTCATTTGGACAAACTTTAGGGCCAGCTGCTTTCTTTTCCCGGTTTATAAATGCAGATGAAGCCAATAACGCAAGACTATTGTGCCCGAATGAGACTGTCCAACCATGCGGTTGGCGTACGTGGCAGGCGGCTGTGGCAATTGCCGCTCTCGGACGAGCATGCGAAGGGACAGCGAGCCTTCCCCCCAGCCATTGACTAGGAGAGGGGCCGGCAGCGGATGGCAGCAAGCAATCAATCAGCTCCGCAACCAAAGAGGCAACCGTTCGAACACTCGCTCGAGAGCGGCACATGCGACGGACGCTTGCTAAGCACGACTTCCAATCGTAGCCCCGTTCTTCCCAATCAGTAGCCCTCGCATGGATGGCCAGTCTCATTCGGACGCACTTTAAAGGCAATGTTCGCGATAGAAAATGTGTTTCAGTTTCCACTAGGAATGGGTAGTGGAGGGGCAGACTGTAACGTTGACGTCGAAAGAACGCATGAAAACGAGCCAGGAGAAGCTCCAAAAGAGCCCAAAGTTGCCACTTCGAGCGCAAGGCAAACCCCAAAAATGTAGCACACGCCCACCGACGTGAACAAATGAATGCTCGAGATCGTGAGACGAGCGATGATTTCCAATCAGTAGCCCCGTTCTTCCCTTCATTCTCAGCTTCTCTCTTTACTCAGGTCAGCTCGCATACATCGGCTGCAAAAGACGGAAGTTACAAGCATCGGACAACTCGTCCACCATGTTTCCTTAGCTCAATCTTTGAGGGACCATGACTCCGTTCCCAGAAGGTCTCGCACGATTTCACAGACATCATTGGAATCAGCATGGAGCCGTTTTCAGGATAGGCGGAAGAACAGAAAAACGATTCTCATCGTGAACACTGCCTTTAAGGTCTCGGTCATAGTTGGCAGGACGGCGTAGCGAGACCGGCCAACTATGACATGAAAGACATGAAAGAGTGGGGTTGGAAAAACACCCGATGTGGCTGACCCGACCGACGTTCACACGGTTTAAGGTGAAAAATGAATGATATCCATGATATCGTTGCACATAATTCATACATACTGACCGCGTCAGCCATAGCTGGCCACACCGGGGGTCGTATTCGCCATCAACCCGCCGGGAGTCAAAGGGTAGATGAGGTGAAATTTCAGTACAAAATGCGCGCTCCACGGCCACCTCTCGCCTCCCTTGGCTTCCCTCGCGACCGCCGGAATTTTTTGAATCGCATAGCTGAAGAATGGCCGCTTCGCGATGGAATCTTTATCTTTTCGCAGTGATATCGATACGTAACACATTTTGCATTTCCATCTTACATGGTGTAAGATGGGTTGATCTGCTACTCTGCCGCGCGCGGTATCATCACCTCCGCTTCCCTTCGACTTCCCTCGGCTAGTCATTGGCAAATACGATCCCGGGTGTTTTTTAAACCTCCATCGTCCAAGTTTTGCATGCGTATAGACCGGCTTGGCCACGGCTTTTTTCAACCAGCTCTGACAAGGGCCTATTTACCATTCTGCGAGTAAGGTCAAGATCATACTACCCGCGCGCAGCGACAGTACAGAGCAGGCATATCGATTTTCGGTCAATATTGATGACAAACATGGCGTCGCGTCGCTCGTCGCTGAAAGTATGATCTCGGCCTATTAGCACGCAAGCGACAAAATATGTTTTGCGAGCTCTTTTTATGGTCTTCCAGCGGACTTTTTTCCGAAATACCGAAAGCAGAAAAAAAACGCGAGAATGGCCAGCGGAAAACAATCAGAAAACCGGTTGGCGCCCCAAATAACTGTTCGAAACAATAGCAGATTAAAGGCATACAACATTCAAAAAAAGACTCTTGGGATTCTATGCTTATCTCAAAAAGAATCTCACATTGATCACAGCTCCAGAATCTTTCAAGATCCCATAAAAATGGAGTTATAGTTCCTCACATATGCGTATATTTGGAGGGCGAAAATTCGGTAGACGAGTTGTCTCAGACCTGTATTAGTCTTCATTCGAAAACGTTGCATGAAAGAGAACCACAATGAAGAGGCAGACCGGAAGGGGAAAACAAAGACGTTACAGGAAATTCTCAAAACGCATATCTGAGGGTGTACTGTGCCTTTGCCTAGAGGGTGTGCCATAATTATGGAAAGTGGATAAGAGAACCGGATCCGGGTTTCACACTGATTGTGAGTGAATCTGGACAGCTGAATATGACTTTGAACGCTCGGGGATACGTGAACTACGACTCGCAAGTCAGTCTCCTCCCAATTCATCCGCGCTGCTTTCTGCAGGAAATCGGCAGAGGAATGCGTTTTTTGTGTGATTTTCCTGCAAGAAACGATCAGTCACTGCAAACCATTCGGCTCAAGTCTTGATAGCTAGGCGATGATGAATTGAATCCAATGAAATTGGGGAAGCTTTTGTGAAATCATGCTTGGCAACATACGGCTTATGGGCATCCGAGAAAAAAATGTGTTGATTTGAACCCGGATGACAATCTATAATATCAATAGAAAACTTGATCGTATGAATAGGTTAGAAGGACGAGTGTGACTATTCTGTAAGGTTTAAATTATAGAAAAACATCACGAAATTCGAACACTTCGGCCCGCACTTGCGGACAGTCGCTGTTGTGATACGCAGAACAAGAAAAGGGGACAGGGGCTCTCTACACACCCGGGGAGGAGTTGTCCCCTTTTTGCAGTTCAAAACGTCACGCTACTCAATGCAAGCGAAGTGGTCCCGAGTGGAATTAGAGCCGCAAACGGCGGGACAACTCCCTCGGTGTGTAGAGAGACCCTGTCCCGTAGATCACGGGGTCTCGGCACGATTAATCTTTGTTGAAGCACGGTTATGTTTAAGTTGCTTGTTGCGACAGCGGTTTCTTGCAACTGTAGATGTGAATTTTGGATGAAAATGATGAGAATGGTACATGCCATTCAGTCAGGAAGCCGCAACGCAGCTAGGTAAGGGTATATACCTAGCAGGTATTACTCAAAACGTTCAGAAATTTTTTCCTATTAAACTGAAACTTCTAACTTGAGGGGGAGGGGGAGTAATACGGTATCTGGAATACGAAACTGTGGTCTGTTTCTCGATATTCTGATGATCTCTGTGGCTTGCGTTTGATATAATGCCAATGAGTAAACGCAACCCACCTTAGTATTTTGAAAATCGATAAAGAGACCTCAAACTCATGTTCAGCGCTCAAAATAACCCCTACAAGTAGTTTTCAGCTGCATCTGAGACTCCGATCTAATTACAGTACTGTGCTTATCTGGGCCAAACTCCGGTCCGCAATTGCGTCCCGACACGCTTTGCGGCCGCGCGCGCTCGAGTCAGTCGAGTTTCCAGAGCTAGAGCCGACTCTTTATGGCTTTTTCTACACTGTTTTCTCCAATTTTATTCACTTTCCAGTTTCTAAAACCCGCCTAGAGTCAACAGATCGGCAGCTGCGGCGTTTGAAACTCTTTCGTCTCGAATGCGCGCGGCCGCGAAGCGTGTCGAGACGCAACTGCGGACCGGAATTCGGCCCAGAGAAGCACAGTATTCCCAATACACCGTACAACATAGCGTAATCTATTGAAAAGTGATAAACGAACCTCAGATCCGTGTTCTCCACCCCAACTAACCCTTTCGCAAATCTGTCGTACCATTTGGAAGAACAACAAAAGTTACATTTTGCCCCGAGAACTCGCCCGGATGAGAGGCT
This sequence comes from Aplectana chamaeleonis, assembly GCA_029168955.1. NCBI lineage: Eukaryota > Metazoa > Nematoda > Chromadorea > Rhabditida > Cosmocercidae > Aplectana > Aplectana chamaeleonis. Next base: position 139,678 of record JAPDOI010000025.1, read on the forward strand.
CCAAACCTGACCCATCAAAGTTTTTCGAAAAGCGACAAATGTACCCGAGGTCCGTACTGAGGACCCCGAATAACTCTCCAGAAAGGTCTAGGTCAAACCCGAAACACTTTTTCTGACTCCTTTCTAACCATTTTTTTCGGTTGATCCCTAATAAGCTGCCTGACCCAAAACCCTTCTGTAACCCGGTCCGAAGATTTCCGTAGCAGCTACAATCTTGCTTTTAGACTCCGTCCTCAAAAGTACACCTAACTAGAAGGTATTTCGTTGAAAACGACTGGATCGCGCAGTAATACTTCCCTTGTAAGTCACATCACAAAATCCGGAACAAATTTTTTGAACATCCTAAAAATTGCCTGTTGGGTTATATACCCTAACCCCTTCGCCTACCCGAAAACTCCTGCGTTACCCGGTTTGGAAACCTCCGTTACAGCGGCAAGGTTAGATTAGGGAACAATTTTAGAAGTACTCCTAATAAGAACGTATTTCGACGCAAACGTCTGGCGATCCAAAAAACCTTGCGCAGTGAGTATACGAGATCCGGACCGACCGATATTTCTTCCTTCAGACTGAATGTGTGATGGATTGTCAAGAAAAGTTTTTTGGAGACCGAAAAAAGAATATCCGTATGGTTAGTTAAAGGCAGTGGTCGCGGTCAAGTATGCTTGTCGTCTTTTTCCCTCTAAACCCTTTTCTGGGTCTCGAGTAATGGGACCTATAAGACAAAATCGCGAAAAAATCACTGTTTTGGGCCAAATTTGAAGCCTGAACTTCCTTGTCTTTTGATGATGGACGAGCCCACTCCACATCTTCGGCATCGATGACCTCTTACATCAAGAACATCAGCTGGCTTGAAATTGAATTTCAATCAATGAACCTTTGAATTTATATACACATCTAGTTGCAAACATTGACTGAAGTGCTTTCTTTCAATGCTCAACTGTTTTTATTGGGTAAATTTGCATTTATTTCTCCCTTTGAATGTCGATGATTTTTGACTGCTCGGCATGAGACTGCGATCTGTTTCGTCATCGCTGTGCACGTGTGCACGAACCAGCTTCTTTGGGCCCTAGAAACTCTAATTGTAGACCGTTTTTCACCGCGCTACCTTCACAGTTTTTAGCTGTTTTTGATCTAAGCTGATTTTTGAAGTTTTTTCGATAACGTTTTTCATCGTGACCACTGCCTTTAAATGCATCGTACGCGCAGAGAACCATTGATCATTTTTCAAAGTTTTTGTTTAGCTTGGTCTCCCTAGTGAATGAATATGCCGAAAGGGCCCCAAAAAAACCTCGAACTCTGAAAAAGAGCCAGTTTGAAAACATCGTAAGAGTCAATTTGAATTCCGCTTCAGAACCGTTTCTGAAGTTCTTCCGCATTTGAAGTTTGTGCCATACTTTTGCTTCATGTTGTTTGACGGTCGCATCGAAATTCTGTGAAAAAGTGCTAGGTTATCGATCCAGAAGTGCTAGATGATCGACCCCAAAGCTGTTTTCAGGTGGTCATAACTTTTGATGGGCACGTTCTCAAAGCATCAGGTTTCGTGAGTGATGCCAGCTAGCCCAAATTCTTTGACTCTGCACAAAATGTTGAAAGTGGTTCTCAGCACGCGCGATACCATTAAAGGCAGCATACACGCTCGCAAAAGTTGTTGAGATCACTACATTGGTGGGGTCGTACGGGCCTTAGAAGAGCCCTCACGAAGTTGGAAGAGTTGTAAAAGTTAGAATGACCGTATTTTAGCCGTATTGAGTCACAAAATCATCCTTTCTTCGCCCATCGATAAGGGCTCCGCCCCTCAATACAAATGTTCACTGCTCGATTACAGTCATTTTGGCTCGTTTTTTACGCTTCTAACGTCGTAAGCGTTCCAGAAAGGGCCTTAAGACTACATTAGCGTCGTTATCCCATCAAATTTGTGGCTAGCTCCACTCTTTCAGCCAATGCGGTACAACTCGTCCACTTCTGGGCCAATATAGAACGAACCGTTATATCTTCATTTCAGTCGATTTTTTTCTGGTTTTTTCGTTATCTCTGAATATAAACAGCTTCAGGCCTTCGATTTATTCCATAAAATTGATATAATTTTTGAGCGTGTATGCTGCCTTTAAAGGCAATGTTCTCGACAAAAAAAACCGTAGAGCAGTTTTCGATGTTTTGAGTAGGTAAGTTCACGAAGTAGAGGGTAAAGGCAGTGTTCACGATGATTTTTGCCCCCGAGTTTTTCAAATAAAACGATGCTTTGGCCTCCAAATGTTACCAAAATTACGAAGAAACGGCGAGAAACGCATTAAAACGTCGTTTTTCAGTGACATTATTTTATAAGATGAACTAGTTGTCCGGTTGGATGAACAAGTTCATGGTGGTTGTCACCGGTGGATGATTGGGCCAACCGAAAATAGAAGAATATTTCTGAAAATTTAGCTTCCTGGCAGAAGTAACGATTTGGCAATGTCATTTATAGGTCAAAAAAAGTTCAAAAAATATCTTGAAATTTCTTTAAAAAGCGATTTGGCGTAAAATAGCCTGGAGTAATAAAAAAGCAGGGAAACGAAATGAAATAACCAAAAATACGATTTGGTGGTCGATCATTTCACAAGCTTCTCCACTAAACTTATCAAAACGAAATCAAGCGCGCAACGGAAACATTAAACCATTTATGAAAGCTGTAATAAGGGAATCAGCATATGTATGTCATGCTAGGTGAAGGCAACGCTCCATTCCATATCGTGCTTGATTTCGTTGTGATAAGTTCAATGGAGAAGCTTGTGAAATGATCGACCACCAAATCGTATTTTTGGTTATTTCATTTCGTTTCCCTGCTTTTTTATTACTCCAGGCTATTTTACGCCAAATCGCTTTTTAAAGAAATTTCAAGATATTTTTTGAACTTTTTTTGACCTATAAATGACATTGCCAAATCGTTACTTTTGCCAGGAAGCTAGATTTTCAGAAATTTCACATATTTTTCCCAAAGGTTCCCTTTCTGACTACAATTTTGCTCTACGATTTCCATTTTGGAATGATGAAACATCTCACAGACGATATTGTTGTATGAGAAAAATTTTTGAAACCTATGACAACCATAAAAATAAAACTCTGCCGCATTCGGTGCAAATGCAAAAAATCTATATTATTGATCATTAATATTTGATCTTGCATGATGAGAACAATTTCCCAAACAAATGACTTAGAGCCATCAACAATCAAAAATCATTGCGGCATTTTGTGCAACAGGCGAAAAAATCAATATTATTGATCGGTATTTGTCGATAATGACTGATGAGCGAAATCCCCCAACCAAGAAAACCAATCCCACCAGCAATCTCCACTCCTCGCCGCATTTTGTGCAAAGAGCGCGAAAATCGATAATATTGATTATCGATCGATGACGTGTCATGAGCACGAATTCTGACAAGTTCAGTACTTATTTCAGACGACATGTGTTGATTGACTGCAGAATAACCCACACACCCCGGTCTCCAGAGCCGTGGCAGAGAAAAGGAGTTTTGGTGCTCCACGGCTAATTTAGTATGTAAACTTACGATTTTGAGGTACCCTTCAAAGTTAAGGTATCAAGTTCAAAATGGAATAGGAGCGACCTGCATCCATTTCCAGCCTCCTGTCCAAAAATGAGCTCCCTAGCTCAATTTTAAGTGTACCCGCAAGATCGTGAACGCCGTCTGAAAAAAAAGGAGATTAACAACAAAAACACTCGGTATTTCAATTTTTACTCGAAAACCACTGAACCTTTCTAAACCATTTTTGAGTGCATGTACCAACTTTTTGCGCTCTTTTTAATGCAATTAAGCCCTAATTTCTACGTTTGCTCTGAACTGAGATTTCGAGAAAGGGGTTGCGCGCGTGGCCGATTCAAAACCAAATCTGGTGTCTACAATTTTATGCAAAGCTGGATCAGTTAGGATCCTAAGGAAACAACGGAGCAACAGAGAGGAGATAATTGGAAAGGACGGGTCCACAAAAGATTTCATTGTCACAACAAACACTTCCTGTCATACTTAAGAGGCGGGGCTATACTTAAAGATTTCGTGTACTTCTGGTGCGTTTTTCACGATTTCTACGTCTTTTAAGTTCTACCCGGAGGCCATTTAATCGAAATAGCGAATAATCTCAAAATTGAAGATTATCGTGAACACTCCCTTTAATAAAAATAAATCCTCACAGAACTCTCAAATATAGAAGAAAAACTGTTCAAAGAAACTTTTGAGATATTATTTAATTACGCCTGTTCGTGTGTTTTGTGAGACGGCGTCAAACTTATCGTCGAAAATGGTTTTTCGCTTTAAAAATCTTAGGTATCCTCTGGTCCGAAGCCCAAATTATTCCATTCCTTCGCGAGCTTGAGCGGAGCGAGAGAAGAGACTGCGAGAAAGTTTGAGGGCAATGCAGGCGCAGCAAAAGCGCGGAGACGCACGCGACGAATGGAAATAAATTTCACTCCGAAGCAGAGGATAAGTGACTTTATTTACTGTTTCTTGTACCGAAAACTTTTTAAAAATAAAATGGGTCAATGTACTTGCTTGGACGTGTGAATCTTTCGCGATAGAGAGTATTCAACAACTTGGCAAATGTTCCTCTTGTAAAGCGAAAGCAGGAGAACTGCTACATAACGTGGGCAGGGTGACCCAAAGGGGCGGCCGGTTCACAAGATTTTCACCCACTTCCTGACCGTTTTTGTCGTACTTCCGTTCTTACCCTTCCTATGCTCTGAGAGTTTCGGCGGAGAAATAGCCGCGAATCAGCCCACCGCGTTCCGCAGCGGCTCCTAGTGTGTTCCTTCGCGGCAACTTCGCGGCTATTTCACCGCTCTACGCGAAACGGACAGAACATAGTCGAGAAATCTGCGAGATGTAACGAGAAGTAACTAAAAGTATCCAAGCCGTAGCCGTCGCCGGCTCACCGACCTGCCATTTGCGGTTGTCAACAGTTGGGCGGGGTCTTCAGAGGCTGAGCAACTCAGACTCTGCGGGGGCAGGCGCCGGACAATAGAGCCCGTTTTCGACTTGGGGGAGCGACAGCGCAGGCCTTCCCCGAGGGGGGCTTAAGAGGAGGCCCCTGCTCTCCTCTGGCGCTTGCCCCCGAGAGGAAGAGAGGAAAGATGGGAAGAAGTCGTAGAAGGTAGTTTACGACAATAGAGGCCAGAGAAGGCATCTATCACGTGCTCGAGCGGTATAAAGGCGCCTCACCTCATGGAGAGCCGCATTCGGCCCAACAGGGCCGGCCCTGGACGGCGACTTCGAGTCACTGTCAGAAAGGGATATTTTTGGAGGGAAGCGGAGACGCTTTCCGGGGAGGGTGACGTCACTGCTCCGGTGTCAGACGTCACTGCTCCGGAGCCGTGACGTCATGGCTCCGGGGCAGTGATGGGGGGCTTCAAGGCAGTGACAGGGGCTTCAGGGCAGTCACAGGGGGCTTCAGGGCAGTGACAGGGGGCTTCAGGGCAGTCACAGGGGGCTTCAGGGCAGTGACAGGGGGCTTTAGGGCAGTCACAGGGGCTTCAGGGCAGTCACAGGGGGCTTCAGGGCAGTCACAGGGGGCTTCAGGGCAGTCACAGGGGGCTTCAGGGCAGTCACAGGGGGCTTCAGGGCAGTGACAGGGGGCTCCGATCAAGCCAAATTGTCACCCGGCGGTAGCCCCCCGATTGGGGGCAAGCGCCGGTGCCCGGAGGTTGCCCCTCATACACTGGAGGGCTAGCGCAGCTCTTCAGGGGCAACCCTCGGGCACCGGCGCTTGCCCCCAATCGGTGAGCTACCGCCGGAGTGAGAATTTGGCTTGATCGGAGCCCCCGTCACTGCCCTGAAGCCCCCTGTGACTGCCCTGAAGCCCCCTGTGACTGCCCTGAAGCCCCCTGTGACTGCCCTGAAGCCTTCCTGTGACTGCCTAAAGCTCCCCAGACTGCCCTGAAGCCCCCTGTGACTGCCCTGAAGCCCCTGTGACTGCCCTGAAGCCCCCTGTCACTGCTTTGAAGCCCCCCCATCACTGCCCGGAGCCATGACGTCACGGCTCCGGAGCAGTGACGTCACGACACCGGAGCAGTGACGTCACCCTCCCCATCCCCCCCGGAAAGCGTCTCCGCTTCCTCCAAAATATCCCTTTCTGACAGTGACTCGAAGTCGCCGTTCAGGGCCGGCCCTGTTGGGCCGAATGCGGCTCTCCATGAGGTGAGGCGCCTTTATACCGCTCGAGCACGTGATAGATGCCTTCTGGCCTCTATTGTCGTAAACTACCTTCTACGACTTCTTCCCATCTTTCCCTCTCTTCCTCTCGGGGCAAGCGCCGGAGGAGAGCAGGGGCCTCCCTGAAGCCCCCCTCTGGGAGGCCTGCGCTGTCGCTCCCCCAAGTCGAAAACGGGCTCTCTATTGTCCGGCGCTTGCCCCCGCAGAGTCTGAGCCCTGAAGAGCTGCGCTAGTCCCCTCCAGTGTATGAGAAGGTCCAAGTACCTCAAACTTGAGTAATTGCACCGACGAAGGTGTTGACATCTGAATCATGCCTAAGGGATGTGTCGTATACTTCACTGGAGAGCATTATTTCTCGGCTATTTCAGCTGTTTCACGGTGTAAACTCTTAGAGTAGAAACCCAAAACTTACAGCGAATTCATGGAAGAGTGAAGGTAAAGTTACATCAGAAAAAGAAAGGTGAGTCACGAAGACAATCAATATGGTTTTAGTCAGTCTAGTTTAAAATGGATGTAATGTAGATAGAAGAAAGGTGCACATTGCAATGGTCACGGTGTATCCAATGGAATGAAAAAAAAAGTTGCGGAGTAGTTCTAGAGTATGGAGAACAGTTATTAACACATCGACACATCACAATACCCAGAAATCCTCTCTATCATTATGAACGTGGGAATGGCTATGTGCGTTATTAGGAGAAACTAGTCGATCCCAAAAGTGCATTAAGGGGTTAAGTGGAGTGTAATGAGAACTTGTTTCAGTTGCAAACCAATTTTCCCCTTTCTTAGAAATTACACAAAATGAAATATGATTTTGTGTGTAAGCGCAAACCTCCATGCAGATGAGTTTATAGAAAAATTAAGCATTGGGTCGACAACTAGGTTGAATGATCGAAGAGCGAAAACGAGAGAGACGATCTTTAGACGACCTTATCCCATCATTTGAGCGCGGATAATGGTGCGTGACTGTGGGCCAAACTGAGGGAGGAGAGACGTCTGAGGACACAAATCACAGAATCGGTCAGCTCGGTTTGACGAAGAAACCAAACGACCTTAGTCACGGTCTGACCACAGTGTGGTAGAGCTAGCTAGCTATTCACGAGCATTTTCACAAACGGTGACACCACAGTGGGAGCTTAGGCGGTCTAGTTGAGTGTTGTGTCTGACTCACCATCCAATTCCCGATTAGCACTACAATTCAACGGGGTCGACAAGGGAGTATCGATGTGGGCGGTGATGTTGATGTAACACCTAACACAGAGAAACCGGTTCTTCCATAGAAATCCAGCAGAAATCACAGGCGGGTGGCATTTTTTAGGATTACCGGCGTAGGATTTGTCAAAGCCAAATGTTGACGGATGTTCTACTATCGCATAAAAAAGTAAGGTGATTCACACGGACAGTAGGGTACATACATATTTGCTGAGTGATGTCAATTTCAACTGGACTTGCTTCCTAGTGCGTGTATACATACGTGCGAAATGCGCACCAGTGCGCTTTCGAGTCCAGTTCGATTACGATTAGCGAAAGTGCGTTCCAAAAATCTGGCCCTGCTAACCAGTTACGCTTTCTAGATACATCGTCCGCATCATTCAATTAGGAAATCGCACTCAGCTATTAGACTTTAAACCACTCGATCGATAGCTGTAATTTCTTCGTTTTCCCGCATGTCACTTTTCCCGCTAAGCAGCGTCGCGACTTCATATTCGAATGACATGGACTATGCAGCCGGCGCGGAACGCTTTGATGATTTGCATTCCCCATTACAAGTTGGCGCCATCTCAGTGCACGTTTGTTACAAAAAATGGCACCGAGTTTGCGCCAACCCACGATAAGGCCGGGATTATACTGTGCTTATCTGGGCCAAACTCCGATCCGCAATTGCGTTTCGACACGCTTTGAGGTCGCACGCGCTGGAGTCAGTCGTGTTTCCAGCACCAAAGCCGACTCGATGTGGCTTTTTTATACAGTTTTCTCCAATTTTGTTTACTTTCTGGTTTTAAATACCCATCTAGAGTCAACGAATCGGCATCTGCGGCGCTGGAAACTCTTCCGACTCGAATGCGCGCGGCCGCAAAGCGTGTCGAGACGCAATTGCGGACCGGAATTTGGTCCAGAGATGCACGATACTTCTTGCGACCAGCGACAAGCATATCGACTTCCGGTCAATATGGATGGTAAACATTGCGTCTAGTCGCTCTTCGCTGAAATTAAGATTCTGGTCTAAGGAACGCAAAATGCCAGTTTAGTATGCGCTGACTGTACATTATACTTGTTCCAAATAAACTTTGTTTAGAGAATCCGACTTTTCGACTATAGTCGGCTATCGCACTTTTTCGAATATTCGACATTTCGACTATAGCCGGTAATCACACTTTTTCGAGTTTTCGACTGAAGTCGGATATCACGATTTCTCGAATATTCGAATTTTCGAATAAGAAGCGTTGCATTCGAAAAAGGGAGTGGTAGGATACTCATACGACTCTTCGATTCGAAAAAGTATTTTGTAGATTCATATCGGCATAGTTTTTTTAAGTTTGTGTTCACGAGCTCCAATGTCACGATTCTCCGCAAATACATACAACGCGCGTCATAGGAAGGCGGGCCAACTACAGTCTACGGCAACGGAAAAGGAAGGTTGTGCGTATTTCCACAAAGCATACTGTAGGTTGCGCCATAATCTAAATTTTCCCTGAATTTTGAAAAAAAAAGGAAAAGATGAGAAGCCGTGTTTTACTTCTCTTACAAGGGAACCACAATAAGTCGTAGTGACCATTCCAAATGAAATGTACTTTTCTAGAATCATTTTCGGACGAAAAGTCCGGATATGCCTATCGCAGCTGCCTAGACCCACTCTGAAAAAAAGTTATAAACATTCTTTCTCTGATTTTCGTACCTATTGTACCCTCGAAAAGCGCATTGTTTCTTAGAAAAACCGGAAACAGACCTCATAATCGTGTTCAGCGCCCGAAACTACCCCACTAAGCAAAGTTAGGTTGAAGGAACATTTTCCAAACTTCGCGCAGACTGACAGCGTTTTGGACTTATTTTATACGGATTTTCGGTTGGGCGTTTATTCATACCAATGAGGGGGCTCTCGAAGCGTTTTAGAAAAATATTCCAGATTTCACTTAAAGGCAGGGTTCGCGATAAAATCGGCTTTCGAGCTCTCTTTATGAGAATGTAGATTTGGTCATCACAAAAGTAAAAAATGAGTGTAAAAACCCGCAAATTTGCGGGAAAACGCTAAAAAACAAGGTATAACGGCTAATTACCGGTGTCGGCCGGCCCCCCAATTAACGAGATTCTCATGAATGCTTGCTTATACGCCTTTTATTTTGCAGCTAAATTGGTCAGTGGTGTTCAGAAATGCTCAGAATTTAATTCAGAAGCGAAATTAAAGTTGACAAAACAGGCTTTTACACAAATCTCGATAATTGGGGGCGGGAGGACACCAAGCGATAACTTGTTCCTAAGCGATTTTTTTTCTATTTTTTGCTCATTTCCACTTTTGTGATAGTCAGATCTACCATTCCAAGGGGATAAGACAACGACCGATTTTATCGAGAACCCTGCCTTTAAAGGCAACAGACACGCTCGAAAAGGTTATTGAGATAACTACTTTTCTGAGGTCGCATGGCTCCTAGTAGACTGCTCACGCCTTTGAAAGCGTCAAAAACGAGTCAAAACTACTAAATTTCAGCAATGAAAATCAAAACATTTCTGCAACCCCGCCCCTAAGCTTCGACAACCCCGCCTCAAAATACAAACTCGTCCACTCAGAAAAATGAAAACAAGTTACTTGTAACATAAAAGACCGAAAACAAGTTACTTGCAACATATCTGAGCCGATGTAAGTTACTTGCGACTTATCTCAGGTCATTTAAATTACATGTAACATATCGGCGAGATACTGCGTGGGGTGCGCCTCCGATATGTTACATGTAACTTAAATGAATTGAGATAAGTCGCAAGTAACTTACATCAGCTTAGATATGTTACACGTAACTTGTTTTCGATTTCTGAGAAGACACTACGTGAAGTGCGCCTTCGATATGTTACATGTAACTTAAATGGCACAATATAAGTCGCAAGTAACTTAAATCGGCCTAGAAGATATTTACCAGGGGGATGTACGACGCACTCGCGGGCTCAGGCTTAAAGGCAGCGTACGCGCAAAAAACCGTGTTCATTTTTTTCACAATTTCGCTCATGTAGGCCTGCCAGGTTGTGATATATCGCAAATGGACCACTCAAAACACTCAAATTCCTGAGAAAAACTCGTTCGGAAATCCTTGAGCATTCAGCTCCCTTTTTTCACGTCTGTCCGGTGTGTCTTGTGCAATGCACAAATTTTGAAAATTTGGACGGCTGATTTGGTTTATCCTCATTAACTTTTTAAGTTCCACAATTCTTTTCGTCTTTCAGCTGTCAAAAGGTCTTAAAAATAAGAAGCTTTAAATACACGCGTCCAATTTCAGGGATCCTTCGAATAAGAGAAAATAGAATTTTGGATTTAAGTTGCCTGCCGGAGCCCGTCGTGGCGCTTCTGTTCCTCGTGTTAGATGATCGACCGGGGAAACGCCTTTTCAGACCACGGAGCAGTTTTCAAGAGCCTATAGCATTATTTTTACGCTATATTGAGGTCTCAAGCTTCGGCAACTATCTCCACTTGGTTCAAACCTTGGATTGAGAAGAAAAACCCAGATGTGGTTTTCAGCGCGGACGCTGCCTTTAAGACTGGCGTTCTTGTTGGTTCAATTACCCAAGTTTGAGGTACTTGACCCCTCCACCAGCAGGGAAGGCCGTGCACAGCATTTTGTTGCGTAGTGTGTGGTCTGGGACGCGCCCTCTGTGTCGCGTGTCGCCTGCGTCACATGATGGCCACCCATAGTGAAAATATGAATGTAAGTTACATGTAACGTAAGTGTAACTTACATGTAATATAAATTTAAGTTACATGTAATATAAATTTAAGTTACATGTAATATAAATGTATGTTACATGTAATATAAATGTATGTTACATGTGATATAAATGTAAGTTACTTGAGACATTCAAGTAAGTTACATTTATATTACAAGTAACTTGTTTTGATTTTTCTGAGCAGATTGATAGTACTAATACGGTCCATTTGGCTGGTTTTTGATGCTTCTAACGAGGTTAACGTTCCAGTTTAGGTTGTAAGAGTATATCGGCTTCTCTATCTCAACCTTTTTGTTGCTAATATTCGCTGTTTCAACCGCGCGCCGTAAAACTCGTCCACTTTCACCTGATAACAGAATAACCGTTACTCCTCTATCTGCACACAATTTTCGTTCGTTTTTTTTCAGTTGCCAATACAACCAGCTCCAAATCTTTGATTTATGTCATAAAATCGATATCATTTTTGAGCGCGTCTGCTGCCTTTAGAATTCGCTCGGGGGGGGGGGGGTTATTTGGGGCGCTGATCAAAAATCTGAGGTTCATTTATCGATTTTCCGAAGTTTTCGACTGTATTCGTTTACAGATTCCCATCGGGGGAGAATTTGATGGCAAATCGCGACTTTTGACGATTTCTGGCGTGCTACTATAGATTATGCTCAAATTATTTCTCTGGAGGTTATTTAGAGTGCTGAACACGAATCTGATGTCAGTTTATCGATTTTTGACAGTTTACGGTAGATTACGGTGGGTATACGGCAGTTTGGTAAAAGTCTCAGATTTGTCTCAAAGTTTCTATGTGGGGGTTATTTGGGGAGCTGAATACGAATTCGATGTCCATTTGTCGATTATCGGATTATTGAGGTAGGTTTTGCCTCCGAAATTGCATGTCCCCTACCGTAACCTACAGTAAACCTTAGAATTTCGACAAGCATCTCAGATTACCCCTACATACATGTTTTTAACAAAATCCGGAAAAAAATTAAAAACACTAAAAATTCCATGTGGGGTACCCATACCTTGCCGCGAAGCTTCAAAAAACGCTCATAACTTTTTCGGAGTATGTCTAGGCAGCTTCGATGGGCATATTCAGACTTTTCGTCCGAAAATGGTTCTAGAAAAGTATATTTCATTTGGAATGGTAACTATGACTTATTGTGGTTCCCTTGTTAGAGCCTTTTCCTAATTATGAGTCATGCCCGAACTTTTTTAATTCAGGTGGGCTCGATATTCACTGGGTGCAGGCATATTTAGGAAAAAGGCTGTAGGGGAAGTATAACAACAAGAAAATGCATCGTAATAGTAACTTCCATCAAAAAAAAGATTGAAATAAAAAAAAACACATCCAAGAGGGTTTTCGGAGAATCGAGCTGGCCTGAACAATAACAAATTCTGACAAGGTTCACGATCAATAAAAGGTTTGCAAAAGAAGTTAGAAATTGGTAAGAAACACACAGAAGTGGTTTTAGTCGGGTAACACCATGAAATAAAAGAGTAATTACAAAAAAATGGCCGTTCCTGTCCGTTGTGGACCGGCTATACCTGAAATCAGAACTTTGGCAAACATTCGCAATATAAATAGGGTAGCATTCAAAGACCAAAAACTGTGGGGGAAAAGCGTGAGATACAAAAGAACGAGAGAAACGAAGGAAAACTCAACATGATCATTTGGAGAGGGGCGGGCGCCCAAGCTCGTACGAAATCGATGCGTCGCGTGTCCGCAGCCCGAGTACGCAATGGCACACACTAAATTTAACCCCGAACTAGAGGATAGGAACTGTGCTTATCTGGGCCTGATTCCGGTCCGCAATTGCGTCTCGACACGCTTTGCGGCCGCACGCTCCCGAGTCAGAAGAGCTTCCAGCGCCGCAGCCGCCGATCTGCTGACTCGAGGTGGGTTTTGGAAACTGGAAACTAAGAAAAATTGGAGAAAATTGTATGAAAAAGCCGAGTCGGCTTTGGCGCTGAAAACCCGACTGACTCGAGCGCGTGCGGCTACAAAGCGTGTCGAGACGCAATTGAGGACCGGAATTCGGCCCAGATAAGCACAGTACAAATATCTTCGATGCTTGTGTGTAAGAGGGAGCGCACCGTTCTTCAAAGTTCCCGATGTTTTTTTTTCAGAATTCAGAAAAAACTTACCACTTTGCCGTTGATTATGGTGCAACCTACAGTATGCTTAGTGGAAATACGCATCTGCTCAATCATCTTTTTCCGCTGTTGCGGATTGTAATCGCTAGATGTTCTTTTTTGCCAAATAATGGAGCGCGCCCTATCTGTTTTTATACTCGGTGTCGACCGCTCTATGATTAAGTTACGATGGAAAACGGATAGGAGATGTGCAATGTGCCATTTTACTGATGTAACCTACCTTTCCGAGCGTATAATCCTTGAGATCAAGCAGTCACTAGAATGCAAAATCTCTTTGCTCCTCCTGTTTGGGTCGATGGCTATCTTGTGCGAATGAGCAGGAGCTGACCCTGGGAAGGGAGGGAAGACAAAGATTAGTTACAGACGCACGTTGAACGCTCGCCTACCCAGGAGTTCCAACGCTGAAATGTGGGACTACGGCTACCTTAATTTTTTTTCAAGCAGTTTTTATTTCACAAGTCTTATTGCTTTTTTTTTATTCTCAAGGTTAGCCCATCGATTTGGCAAGGAATCTCGGAAACGAAACGCTGCCTGGTCCCTACCTTTGACTCAGCTGTAAATTTACCGGCTTTCGTTTACAAGCTCGTGACCACTTTTGAAGCACAATGGTCGTACTTTATAGTTCAGAAAACAATTATCCGCTCATCCCCGGTGCGCAACCCGCATGATAATGTGACGGAGTTCAACCTAGGAACTTTTCTAGCACTTTTTTTGTACTTGCAGGAATTCCATGATAATTAGCTCTACTATTCCAGAGTAGTAAACTAGCTGTTCTTTCTCACCTTACGTAGAAAAGTATTCTATTTCAACCTTTCGAGAGACTTTCGGAGATTTTGAAAAAAAAATCTAATTGCCACATGGAAGGTGCACATGCCGAAGGTGTGTCATCAATGATTTGTCTTCTGGAAAAAAATATAATGGATACACGGAAATTCGTTAAGGTTGCGGATACTCAGAAAGGCTGGAAAATATTACTATGCTCTAACACGTACATATTTCTTCCATCCTCGGAGTGATTTCAAAACATTCTTCTGCGTTTTAGATCTGTTACACTTTCACTGCCGCCTGCTGGTTGCTGTGTACAAAGGACTAATACAAGTTGTGGATTATTCCGAGGGAGCCCTACGTTTATCGTCGATCTCTTGACCCCGGGTGGCTAGAAGGGTAAAATCCGGGGTTGAACGTGTCAAGCGTTTGGGGTGGCGACGTCACAAAAAAAACGCTCTATTTAGTGCAGCGTTTCATTTTCCCACTCCTTCCTCATCTTTCTTTCCCCTTACTTTCCTTTCAGTCCTCTGTCCTCAACTTCTTTTGCTAGTGTTTGAATTTTGCGTATTTGGCAGCTTATTTGTATCTACCTTCAACGCTGGATGGTTTTAATTTCAGGAAAGTGCAGAGGCGGCGAAAATTTTGTGAGTCCTGTTTTTGTGGAAATATAACATGTAAGAAAGTGAGGAAAAGGATGGATTGGAAAGAAAGGGAAAAGAACGATAAGGAAGGAGTACTGACTATGGGGAAAATGAAACGCTGCGCCATATCGGTCGTTTTTTCCATGATAACGCCACCCCACACCCTCGAGACGCGCAACCCCGGATTTGACGCGGCTACCCACCGTCTAGAGAATGACGATAAGTGACGGAATATATCTGCTAGTTTCGGTGGAATCTGAACTCGCAATCTGTTGGCAGAATTCAAAAATTCTTTAAAAGCGGAAGTGCAATCGTAAACCAATTTCAGCATTGGAGAGGAGTGAAATTTTCACAATCCGATACAAGTCTCTACTGCTCTAAGCACAACTAATCGCTCCATTCGAGGGCAGCTTTGACGATGACTTTCGATTTTGAGTTTCCGTGGATTGCCACAGGCCATGGCGCATGTGGGGCAGTGGCAGTAGGCGCCACTGTCATGTGCAAGGTCGAGTGATCCATCTTCGCCTATTGCCAACCAAGCCTTCTATCTCTCCGGGGTCAGTAAATTAGTACGAGACTCGTGTGGGAGGGTAAGAACACTCACTTGAACATGAGCTGGCTCCGCGAGTCACTCAGTCACAGTATATGCTCACTACATATTCAAAAGCCTCTACGATTCTGAATGGAAGCCGAATGTCTGGCGCATCCCCAGAGAGATTGTATCTCAGACAAACCATCGCTCGGAGCGACGCCGGCTCCTCCCAATTCTGACTTTATTACCCGGACAACGGCCGAGGGCGAACTGGCATCGCGGTCCCTGTCCGGTGCTAGTTCGCCCCTCGGCCGCTGTCCGGTCGCTCTCGGGGCGACAGCGGTGCCAACTCCAGAGATAGTGATAAACTGTGGGACTGATCAGTGGCAGTGCGCCTGACGCCGGATAATGTGTACGGGACCCCACTGACAGTGCGCGCGACGCCGGACAAAGTATACGGGACCCAATTGGCGGTGCGCCGGATGCCGGATAAAGTGTAGGGGACCCAATTGGCGGTGCGCCGGACGCCGGATAAAGTGTGCGGGACGTAGATGTATAGATGTGTAGATTTACGTCGATGTCCAACGTGCTGCATTCCTTTGCATTTAGATTCATCCCAATTTGGAACAAATTACCTTCAGAAATCGTTGAGGCCGCGCATTTTCCGATTTTTAAAAGCAGGCTATCCCATTTCAACCTCAGGTCATTGCATGGGGTCGATGGCCGTGCTTTCTGCTAAAGCTTTAAATTCAGGATGCTCTAATTCGTACGAGTGTTTCCTTGCCTACAATCTTGTTTGCCCGCATGTCCAGGCTGTCTTGTTTAAACCTATATCGCATACATTTCGTATGTTTCTTTGTCGCCTGATAAAGCTATTGAATTGATAAAAAAATGAATTGAATTGACCCCACTTACTGTGCACCCCACGCCGGACAAAGTATACGGGCCCCAATTGACGGTGCGTCGGACGCCATAAAAAATGAGCGGGACCCAAATGGGAATACGTTAGACGTCGTAAAACGTATGCGGGACCCAAGAGGGAGTGCGTCAGACGCCATAAAAGTTGTGCGGTACCCAAATGGGAATACATCAGACACCGTGAAAAAGTGTGCAGGATGTCATGAAGTGTTTGCAAGCACAGCCGAGCCGTCACGGCGCCCGTTGCCCAATCGGTTTCCGTTTTTTTCCTTGTCTTTTCGCTTTCTGTGACTACTCAGGCAGGCATATCTGACCACCTGGCGAATTTATGTCTTCTTTCGCCTTCCTAAATACAACCACTGCGATTTCCGCTTAAATCCGTTGCCCATTATCCGAGAGACCCATCATCCGAGTTGAAGAGTGCGTGGTGCAGTGGCAGACATGAAAAAACATGGTAAAGCGAATTATCACGTCCTAATGTGTTTATCACATGCACAGCCGATATAAAAGGTGCCTCATCTACATCGAGTGCTCATTTGGCATTTTGATGCCGGCCCTGGAAGGTGACTTGGAGTCCCTCTCCGGAGGCCAGCATATTTTTGGACGCTGGGGGTAACGGGATCCTCACAGCTGGGGGGGGGTGCGGTTTTCGCTGCGATCCGCGGGGAGGGTGGTTCTTCACCGCAGACCTCCGCGGAGGTTACGCCCTTGTTGCGGACCGAGGCGGGGACTTCTCTGCCGTGGACCGCGACATTCACGTACCTCTCGGGAAGAGGCGATTATAAAGAAAATCTAGGGGAAATTTCGAAAATTGCCCGGACAGCCTAAATGAATATCGCTCCGAGCGGGACTGCGGTCGCCCGGAGAGCGGCTGCTGTGGTCCGAGTATATGGCTAATTTTCGCTCGGAGCGGAGAGACAGCGTCGCTCGAGTCGCTCTCCGGTGTCGCTCCGAGCGATGGTTTGCCTGAGATCGTCCAACACTGGATGAGGGATCGCCGCGACGCTGCTTGGCGGGAAAAATTGCGCGCGGGAAAGCGAAGGGAGAGTGGTTAATGATCGCGCATTTTTTCCGCCAAGTAGCGTCGCGGCGATTCCTCATCCAGTGACTGACGATACATACCGATCGAACCCACCGAAATGATAGAAACTTACAATTTTTTTTCGTTCGGCGGGCTCCGCTTTTTCTTCTGGGATAGAGGGAATAGACCGTTACAGACACACAATGCTTCTCCATTTGATCAAGCAACCTACCTCATCAACGTCTCTTAAAAGGTGGGGTTCACGACAATCTTCAATATCGATCCTTTTGGTCAAAACGATTACTCCTTCCCCGAGTAGAGCTGTGACTCTCAAAGGAACTGTTTGTTGTGACAATGAAATCTTTTGTGGTTCAATGACTTTGAAATTCTCTAATCTCTATAGCTCCGTTGTTTCCATTACGCCCTAACTAATACTGATCTGCATAATATATTCTGTCATGCTGGAATATTTCCATTACTCACTGGTCACAACCGCCGAGAGCTCGTTCATCCTGCCGGACAACTAGTCCAGGCCAGAAACTCATTTCACTGAAATTCTTCGTGATCTCAATGACACATGGCGGCCAACGCATTATTTTAAGTGGGAAATTCGAGAGCAAATTCATGATGAGACCTTAACATATTTACTTCTTGTGATATTCAGATGATTGGCCGACTGGAGTTCGTCCTTCAAGGAGCGGAGTTTGATAAGAACGGAAGAGATTACTTCTTTTAGGATGCTGTTTTATGGTACCCGGTTTTTTCCTCACCTATGCTAAAAGGAACTGTTTATGATAAACTCCGTCCTCGAGTTTTCTCTGAAAGGAAAGACAATAGTGGTAGCCATCAGGTCAGTACAGTGCTTGAAAAACGGATCCGAGAGCCTTCCCAGAGGCAAAAAAACCGTTTTGAAGATTGCCCTACTGGGCAAGGACGGCATCCTTGGGTCCAGTTGTCGTCAACACCGACACGTCTCTATCACTGCCAAGCTTTAACCTGCTATCATCGTCAGTGGTTTTTCATGGAAAGAGAGATTATATTTGAGTATTAATTGTCAAAAACTTCCGGAAATCTTCTTGAAGTTCAAATTTTTCCAATCCATAGCCTACTTCGATGAAAACCACTGCTGATAATCGCAGATCAAAGCGTGGCAGGGATGGAGCCGTATCGGCGTCGATGCCTGCAACTAGACTTAACCCATTCACGACCACGAGTCCCAACGGTGGGACACCCTTTTCAAAAATCAACTTCTCTGTCACAGGAAACTACTTTAGAACTTACATATGGTCAATGTATTGAACTACCTTAGACTTGAGTAAAAATCTTGTGGTCTGTCAGTAGGTCAAATGCAACGACATATTTAAACTTTTCTGAAACCAGGTGGGCTGAAGTAGAGGAAAAAACGGCTATAAAGTAACTTTGGAAGCACTTTATGATTTCTTTTTCCTTCGATTACTAGCTTTTAGGTTGTTTAGTAGAAAACTATCGTTCAAAACTCGTTTACTTGTCTGATAGTGTTGCAGCTCAGTTGATCCGTTCTGGTTTTGATCAATTGTTTCTCGATAAGGGAAGCGTCTCGTCAGCTCAAGCTTTGATACTGTTCAATCATCGTTGCTAGCTACAATATAGACACAAAAAAGTAAAAGCAAGTAACCGTGAGACGCTATTCAAGCCAGCGTGTCCCACCGGTCGGACACGCTATAGGGTGACGCAATATTGCACGCGGTCCGAACGTGCAGTCCCCCAACATTAGGCGTGAATAGGTTAAGGAGGTCGGCCTTGCCCACTGGGATAATCTTCAAAACCGTTTTTTGCCTATAAGATTGCGTTCAGATCCATTTTTTCAACCCAGTTTTTTCTCTCAGGGATGCAAAAGAGAACTGGTAGATGCGTTTCACAAAATCGATGCTCTTTGCCCTTAGTGAATGGATGAGCGGATAATTCCTTTCTAATGTTCAGAGAAACATGCAAATATGCAACTATTGAGCCTGACTGGATCAGAAATGTTTAATGAACTCCCAGCAACTAGAACATTACAGACTTGACCCTAGGCTCGCCAAATATAACAGCCGCTGACGTCCCACTTCGGTGAGAACCAGATTCAGGGTGTAATTGGTCAATTCAAAACGGAGAACAGCAAATCATTAGGTACAGAATTTGCTGTCACCTGTTACATTTCTTCATAAAAAAGGGAAAATGGAATCGCGGCTACAATGCAATGAATTGTGTTACGTCTTCGAGGCAGGGCAGGACTGATCAACGATAATTAGTTATGTGGGTGAAGGGTATGTATTACTGAAGATCTTCTTCTACTCAATGTATCAAAATTGATCTGTTCCGAAGCCTCATGGTGTTACGAAAAATTTGTTGCGAAGGTGTTTAAAATGAGAATCCAAAACTTCAAACGACCGCGAAAATTGTCGGTTAACTTTCGGTGCTTAGCACCTTCGTCAGACCTGAAAACAAACATGTCAATTCCAAATTGCTGAAGCAGATATTACGCGATGGGACAAACCAAAGTCTGCTTTGGGAGTGTAAGGGAGGTTCGCTCTGTTGAGGGTTCAAACCTCCCTTACACTCTCAAAGCAGACATTGGTTTGTCACATCGCGTAATATCTGCTTCAGCAATTTGGAATTGACATGTTTGTTTAAAGGTCTGACGAAGGTGCTAAGCACCGAAAGCTAACCGACAATTTTCGCAGTCGTTTGAAGTTTTGGAGCCTCATTTTAAACTTTTTTCGCAATATTCCACGTTCAACTTTCAATCAATCTCGGCATGATATGGTATTGTAGTAGCACTTGATTGAGCAATTGTCCGAGATGATACAGTTTTATTCGGCTAACGTTTCGGCGTTTTCGCCCTCGTCGGAGCCTGGACTGCGAAAGACACATAAGGATTTAGCCGACCAAGCACTATTTCACAGCAAAAGGAGAAATTTCTTAAGAAAATAGGCGAAACACAACGTCGTAAAGCATTTCAAGGGTACTAACCTTCAGAAAACAGACCAAGGCCTGCCAGACACCCTCAGTTGAACTCAGATGGCGGGTGAATGAGCGGGACCCACCTCGTTAGTTTTCAGAAGGCCGATCAAGCCCATTGGCAAATCGAAACCCACAAAGGTCAACAAAAGGGGTTCATTCTTGGGGGATCGCCACACATTCGTCCCTTCTGTTGTTTTGTGGATTTCTGGAGTTTATCCAGAGGGCCTCCAGAGTTCTGCGAGCAGCGATATCTGGTTCCCGTGCAAGGATCGTGACACCTACATCGAAACGGCTGTTTTCATGCACACGCACCCGGTGTTCCCCCAATGAAGTAGAAACCTTGGAGTTCGAGAGGCCATCCAAGTGCTCTTTAATCCTTGCACGCAATTCATCCTCGGATTTACACCTGTTTATGTAGAATACCCCCCGCTGTGTAGCACATGGCAAGTGCTGGGTCTCAATAGTTTCAAATAAGTGAGGCATAGGAGAAAACCACGGGCACGATCCCCCAGACATTACCCGAGCGTAAAATCTGCCATGAATTCTTTGTATCACCAAACCTGCCCAAAGCTGCTGCGAACAACTAACTGCAGCAGCTGCTTACAACGGGAGGTTGAATTAGTGCTCTGCCCTGGAATGCTACCCCTATTGTGCCAAAGTACTGCCGTACGAGTGCGTTAGCAGAGTTCGCGATAAAAACGATTGTTGAATTTTCTTTATAAGAATGCAGGTCTGTTCATCACAAAAGTGAAAATAAGGGAGAAATTGCATAAAAACGCACAGAAACAAGTCAGGACGGCTAATTGGTGGGTGTACGCACACCCCCAACGAACAGGTTTTTTATAAATGCGTATTTTTCTCCTTCTATTTTGCCGCTAAAAAAGCTAATAGTCTCTCGGTGTCCAGCAACTACTTTAAATGCAGAACAAAAGACGAGAAAACAAGCGATTGTGGAAATCTTGCTACTTGGGGGCGGGCTGAGACCCAGCCACAGCTTCTTTTTGAGCGCTTTCTCCCAAACTTCCCACTTATTTTCTCTTTTGTGATGACCAGGCCTACCTTCTCAAAAAGATACCACAATGAATTTTTTTATCGCGAACCCTGCCCTTAACAGCATTCACACCATTGAACACAAATAGAACACCGTAAAGGACTAGATGAGCTGCGCTGTTCCACAGCTCCGAATTTCGTTGATTTTTCCTGATTTTTTTCAGTTTTTCGCAGGTTTTTCAGAAATCAGAAAACAGAAAGGCCAAAACGGCCAGAAAACAGAAATCAGAAATTTCCGCACACCCCTGGACCGGGTACAATACCGCTCCTGTAGTTTGGTTAGAAGGCGCAAGATTTAGCATTGTTGAGCCTGTTCCGTCCTTTTCAAATAACTCGATTCAAACTCAACTTTGAGCGAAACTAGAATGATGTTCACAATCCTGTAGTCGGGATCAACCCGATGGTATAGCCTTTGTGTCTGTTTCAATGAGAATTAAAGTTTTTAGACGACTTTGTACACATGTAGAAACCGTCGATTGGGATATTATTCACTAGTCGTCTAATAATCTTGCTAATCGACTTACAAGTCCGGGAAATGACTGCTGGGCCGCTGCTTGACACGCACGCCGACCGCGATGGTGGACACTACCTAATTTGATTTGGAATATGTTGTAATGCACAGACATCTTCAACTAACTCAAAATGGGTTAGTTTCGCAAATCATAGTGGGGTATGTGACCCAGTACAATACCCGCACTAATTTACTCAAAAAAGCCGCAAATGTCGCGAACTCGCGACTTTTGCGACTTTTCGTCATAACTCGTCCCGAAGTGATCCATTCGAGCAGTGAAGGGCATATTTCGGATCAGCATCGAGAGCTCTTTCTTCTGAGTTCTCGCATGTCTTACGTCCAAACAAGGCATATAGGGCTAACACAATCAATCGAGTTGGTGAAAGGAAAATTAGAGTATTTTGTGGTTATTTTACGTAATGCCACGTCCACCCCAACAGTGTTAACATGATAGACAACAGTTTATCAAACTGTCTGCGGCTGACAGACTTTTTCTGCGAAATTTCGATTTTTTAAATTTCTAAACCCGAATATTTCACCATTTCTACAACCACAAGCCTCCTCCTGCTTAGATTACAAAGAGTAGCAATGTTTTATCATCGACTGTGTCTGACTCCATACATGGTGGAAAACTAGGAGAGAATTTAGACTGTAAAAAAAAGGGTTCGCAGCGATTCCAAATGGGCGATCTTTGAATTCAGCCCTTCCAAGGAGACCCGCACTCCCTCTCAGGGGCTGGTAATATTTGGAGCTCCTCGCTGTACATGATAAATAGTTCGGCGAACCACCTAAGATTTTTTGGCAATTATTCTTTTCAAACTCAAAAACGTGTAGTAATTATCGATAACTTCCATTTGTTTTCCGATGCCTGGCGATACACGATCAGCCGCTTCTCGAAATTTAGAATGCTGGTGGTAAGGGCTTTCAAATGGTATAATGTTTGCTTGTTCCGACAAATCCATCTATTTCTCAGATCTAAAAGAGTAATTTATCGTTAGTCCCTGGCTTCGCGCCTCTGCGTCTCTGACTCTCCGCGCCCTGCTCACCCCCACTTTTGAAGGGGTCGGAAGCGCACTGTCTTGCCCGCCTCGCTCAATGAGCGAAGTCCACGCGGAATGGATCGATTTCCATGGGCAAGGTTTCACTCGGGAGACGACAAGAGCTTGGGTTGAAACAGTAAGAAGAGGGCAGAAAGAACAGGAAGAAAAACATGAGGGGGAGGTAATCACACGGGAGATATCCGTATCATCAACTGGTAGGGATAGGCTGGAAGGGGATTCAACGAGATTAGTTGTCCCTAGCTCATTAGCGACTACAGACATGTTGAAAAGGAACTCACTTCAAGGGTTGTCTGTTTACTGAAAATCAACGCCTCCAATTCAGTGTAGAGAGTTGAACTTTACGGGTGGTCCCCAGATTATTTGCTAATTCCTACCGCAGCGCTGAATCACAACGCGGCGCGGTCGACGCCATGCGATGCTATACCACGCGGTAAGGCCCTTTTAGAGTTCCATCGCTGCGCGATGCGGTATTTTCTATGGGCATCGATCCATAACGCGCCGCTCGTCGGTTCGCATATGAACCATGAAATCGCTCCGCGCCGCGGTGCAACTTTGAAAACTCCCTAAGTCATTCATATTAATTAGCCACGTAGTTAGAATCTGCCAGGCTTTGAAAGAATTATCTTAGAAATTGTTCTTTATGCATGGCGACAAATGGCATAGCGACCACTTGGTCATTTCTCCCAGTACGATTATCACGTGCCGCATGATGCAACAACCGTAATGCGCAATTGCGGACCGCAATTGCGAACCGCAATTTGGCTCCGAGAGCAATAGTAATTTGATTCTATCACGCATCTGTCGACATCAAGACTGCGCCCCACGAGGCTCGCGCGGACTTTTGGGTTCAAAACAAAGCATTTTTCAATTTTCGGTCTTCGGACCTTAACCTATTGCTCATTCAGATTGCCGCGCTGCAGAGCAATGCCATGCGGTCGAATTTATGCTACAACGCTTTGCACGGTCACTCATCTTCTTCGCGTTTTGGAATCGCTACGTCACGTGATTCGAATCTTCCACGCATCTGTCTATATTAAGATTGCGGCGCACGCGGCTTGTCGTGCACGCGACGCGACCGCTCGGACGACTACTGGCGTAATCAATTATTTATTCGAACCAAAAACAAAACCGTGAGTAGTCGAAGTACGTTCTTGAACGAATTTTCGCCAAATTTAGAGCCGACTTCACTACGTACTGGCGACGGCGTTCTCTGAGGGAAGCGCCTCTCAGGCGGCGTCATGGACGCGACCCTTCCCGCAGCAGGGCGTACACGGCGCGCACTACAACTGAGAGCATTTTTCACGGACTGCCAATTGCCTGCCTTTCGGACAAGTTGACTTGGATGAACCTGTACGCAATCTAGAACATTTCTCTCCGAAGCAGCTGCGTCGCGTTGCGCTGGAACTCGACAGTGAGTTGAAGCTCAGGTGAAAAAAAAGGAAAAATGCTTCATTTTGGAGCCAGAGGCCCGCGCAAGCGGTCGCGCGTGCGAAAAGTAGCGTGCGGCCATTGGATCCGAGGAGTTGATTTTCAGCAAGTAGACATCCCTTGGAGCGACTTCCTTTTCAACGTGTCTGTAGTCGCTAATGAGCTAGGGACAACCCATCTCGTTGAATCCCTTCCAGCCTATCCCTACCAGTTGATGACACGGATACCTCCCGTGTGATTACCTCCCCCTCATGTTTTTCTTCCTGTTCTTTCTGCCCTCTTCTTACTGTTTCAACCCAAGCTCTTGTCGTCTCCCGAGTGAAACCTTGCCCATGGAAATCGATCCATTCCGCGTGGACTTCGCTCATTGAGCGAGGCGGCCAAGACAGTGCACTTCCGACGCCTTCAAAAGTGGGGGTGAGCAGGGCGCGGAGAGTCAGAGACGCAGAGGCGCGAAGCCAGGGACTAACGGTAAATTACTCTTCTAGATCTGAGAAACAGAATGACTTGTCGGAACAAGCAAACGTTGCACCAATTGAAAGCCCTGACCACCAGCATTCTAAATTTCGGGAAGCGGCTGATCGTGGATCGCCAGACATCGGGAAACAAATGGAAGTTATCGATAATCACTACATACACGTTTTTGAGTTTGAAAAGAATAATTGGCGAAAAATCTTAGGTGGTTTCCCGGACTATTCATCATGGACAGCGTGGAGCTAGAAATATTACCAGCCCCTGAGAGGGGGTACGGGCCTCCGTGGAAGGGCTGAATTCAAAGATCGCTCATTTGAAATCGCTGCGAACCACTTCTCACGGTCTACATTCTCTCCAAGTTTTCCACCATGGATGGACTCAGACACAGTTGATGAAAAAACATTGCTACTCTCTGTAAATCTAAGCAAGATGAGGCTTGCGGCTGTAGAAATGGTGAAATATTCGGGTTTAGAAAATCAAAAAACTGAAGTTTCGCAGAAAAAGTCTGTCAGCCGCAGGCAGTTTATTAAACTGTTGTCTATCATGTACACACTGTTGAGGTGGACGTGGCATTACGTCAAATAACCACAAAATACTTGAATTTTCCTTTCACCAACTCGATTGATTGTGTTAGCCCTTGTTTGGCCGTAAGACATGCGAGAACCCAGAAGAAAGAGCTCTCGATGCTGAATCGAAATATGCCCTTCACTACTCGAATGGATCACTTTGGGCCGAGTTATGACGAAAAGTCGCAAAAGTCGCGAGTTCGCGACTTTTGCGGCTTTTTTGAGTAAATTAGTGCGGGTATTGTAATTGATGAATGAGGACTTGTCACTTCGGAAACTAACTGTGTTAAGCAACTCTGACATCAGAAATTGTTACGGGGAAAACGGCAGCCAAGACCGGATAACTATCGGTAATCTGAGGATGGGGGGGAAGCCGCGTCGCAACCACGAACGCGCATGTGGGGTGGACCAGTAGCGGATAAAAATCGATATTTTTCAGCACTGATTTTCTCGTAGTCAATATTCTCCCACTGCTTCTTTTTCAATGTCTTTCCTCATCCCTATTCACCCCTTTTCGAATGGTTTTCGTCTGGCAAATTTTCTATGATTGTTCTTGCGTGAACCCTGGAAATATAACGATTCGGTCTACAGCGTACCATGAAGAGGAAAAATGAACAACATCACCAAACGTGTAAATAATAAATAAATCATAAACATAGGATTACTATAGTACCAACTGATAAGAGAAAAAAGAGACTGGAGGAGAACGAGGGATAATAGATAAGAAAGACGATTGGATGAATGATGGTCATGGGAAAATCAGCGCTGGGCGATATCGATTGTTTTTTATGCGTAACGGGGCCAACCCCACACGCTCGACACAAAAGCTCCCAGTTGCGACGCGGCTCTAGAGATTGATGATACGATGACAACGATTGAATGAAACCAGAAGTGTGACTGAACCCTACACCTGCGCTCCGAACAGAAAGATAAATATCATGACTGGTATAAATTAAATGAATAAAAAAAGTAAGCCCTTAAAAATCTAGACGATTGATATTACCAGATTCATGTTGCATTCGCATATCAAAGCTTATGAATCCAGTTTCGACAAAGAGTATACTCGAGAATGTTTGAATATAGTGTGTCTCACCAAGGTAAAGGATTCGTAGGCTCAACTCTGAAACCAGGCTTATTAAGCGTTGGTGAGTCATGTGTTGGGTGGTGGTGCTCCAAAAAACTGGGATATTTCTGCTCTAGTGCATGTTATAAGTGCACAAATGACTCGGCCCTTTCAAAATCTATACGGCTACATACGCATGCATAAACAAAAGCAGGTGACCAAATCACAGACTCAACATGACTCATATGGAGAAGATACGTCAGATCACAGTGACCTTCTAAGGGTCCCAGCCGATAGAATAATATTTGAAGGTCTAGGCTATGCTTCAATTTTGTGCCCAAGCGTAAAGACGACCGAATCGGCCGTCTTGCCGTGAAATTCACAGCAATGAAAACTATGCAATGAAGTGAATAAAGATTTCAAGTGATCAGCAGTCTTGGAATGAGAGCTTATCCACTAGCTTCGTAGACGGACGTCAAGATTGAAGTTTCTTTCAGTAACGATAGGCCTTTTCTACACTACAAAATCGATGGAAGGAATTTCTACCTCTGTCAGATTATACCCATGGGTGATTGTTGTTATGCCTACACAGTTGTAGCGTCAACTACTCATCAGAATGATGAAAACAAGTTGCTTGTAATATAAATCTAATTTGCTTGAATTTCTCGAGTAACTAACATTTATATTACATGTAACATACATTTATATCACATGTAACTTAAATCTATATTACATGTAGGGTAAAGTTTATGCTACATGTAACTTACAGTTGCATATTCACCGTGGGTGGCCATTTCGCCACGCATACGACACTCCACGGACGCAGTGAGCCCGCACGCGGCTAGGCGAAGTGGAAAGTGCTCTGCGGGGCCTACTCTGCAATTTCGAGGTTTAGAGGCCGTATTCATCAATGGGTTAGACCCGAATTTGTCGATTTGGGTTGGGTTTAGCGCATGCACCAACGCGCTGATTCTGGCGCAGAACCCAACCCAAGCCTGCAAACCCAGGTTTAACGCAATGATGAATAAGGCCTCAGTACCTCAAACCTGGGTAATTGAACCGACAGCAGGGCCTGTTCTAAGGCTGACCTTAGCAATGCGTCGCGTACTCCCCTGGAGAATGCCTTCTTGGCCGATTAAAGTTACCTATGATTTCCCTTGGCCAAGTAAGTTACATACAGAATATCGAAGGCCGGTGATATGTTACATGTAACTTAAGTGGCCGGAGATAGGTTGCAAGTATCTTACATAGGCTTATATATGCCACAAATAGCTTGCTTTCGGCCTTTAATGTTACATGTAACTTGTTCTAATTTTTCTGACTAGCTGAGGAAAGCAGAACGGATTTTGGTGGTTTATAGAAAACACTCTCATCCAAAAACGATGCATCGCAGGTCAGGGTCCTGAGCTCTGAGTTCTACATTCAATTCATGAGATGTCACAGTCTTGCAGCTCTCAAAACAGGGTTTTTTTTTCAAACCTCGCGAGAGTGTAACAGCAAGCCCCAGTTAGACTCCAAATAGAAGTACCAGTTCTTGATGTAAGTGTTCACTGCTATACCCGCAGTCAAAATTCATCGAGAGGACAAAGAAAGTGTATGCTTTCGGGATTCTTTGCATGGATACCGGAGGAAGAAGAAAACACATCGTGAAAATCTCACAGCAACAATAGGCATGACTGAGTAAACACAACGAACTGCTTTCTTTGAAAGTACGGCGGAGGGTGCGGATGCTTAGGAGAATCCAAAGAGTTTAACAGATTCTAGACAGGAAATGACTTCACCGCAGGGTCGAAGGCCGCGTCCGGGCGGGATTCCGATGTCGAGACTTCCTGCTGAATTGGAACGCATGCTGCAGGTAGCCTCAAAGAACATGCGAAAACTGAGATGAAAAGGCCTTCTCCGAGTAATTCTGGACTATTCGGCAAACCACCGCGTCAGGAGAGTGTGTCCCTCGTCCAAGTTTTAGCCATCGTCCACGCATTCTTCAAAACTGTCGTGTAAATATCGGCATTCTGGTCATGAGGGTGTGGATGTATACAGGGGTGCCGCTACTAGTGACAACGTGGACGCAGCTAAAAATCGCCCTTAGCTATTCATCCTCCCCCGTTTTCCCGCCTCTTTTGCGGTTGGAAAACATCACGGGGGAGGGAAAAGAGGCACTCCGATGTGGGTGGGAGTGTATGGCGCGCGCACCCTCTCGTGGGCACCTTCTCGCGGATAAGAGAAGCGAATATAAGAAATAGTAATCATCTGGGCGGAAGTAGACACAAAATCGCTTGATGGTAGCTAATAACTCCGGGATTATCTAAGAAAGACGGATCCCGATATAATAGTTACTCATCCGCAAGAAGATGCGCGCCATGTCCTCTTAGTACCCTCTCATATCACAGAGACTCTTCGGGCGCACCCGTTGTTAGTGGGTCTTGCATTCTTGTGTATCGTTATCCTTCCCTATCGCGTTCACCTACAGTCGGTATAGATCCTAGTGATACTTGGCGTTACCCGTTGATGTTGGGCGCAAACTCTCTCCACCTATATTATGCCTGTTTTAGAATTCATTCGCTGCGGGACGCTACCGAATGAAAACCTTGCGTACCGATCTGTTCGCGTCGCGCGAGCAGGTCGTAGGGCTTTCAGACAAAATCGCCGGGAAGGTAATTGGAATAGCGCGACTAACATTGTCAGGTCGTGTCGCGTGCAGTGCACGGCAACGCGACCGGTCGCGGAGATCGCTTCATCTGCCTTCATTCAGATTTGTCAAATTTTCCAGGTGTTCTAGTTCTGCTCTCTCGGGTAGCTTACCCTCATCTTCGACTGATCAGGCAATGATTCGCATTGCGGAAGGTCGAGAGTTTTTGGAGCCTAAGTTCCCAAATGTTCCAAATGTTATTTTCTTCAGATTTTGCAATTATAACTTTAGTCCGACTTTTCGGCTCCGCCGTCGGGCACGTCAGCTTCAGATGGAATGAACGTATCAGATTTTCTCAATCTGCTTGATGATGAGCTCGATTCAGGGCGGTAGACTAGCCTCACGTGATGAAAAATTCGAGTAAATCCCGGAGCATTTTTTTTTCACAAATGTGATTTCCACTCGGAAGGTGCTTATGCTGAATGGGTCGCCAAAAATTTCAGCCTATGGAAAAATTATGGGTAATGAAAGTTTGTTATAGGTTGCGAGTATTAACAAATGCTAAAAAATAATCGGATAGAGAAAAGAATGATAGACGTCCACTGATGACTTCCATTCCTGCAGCGCTTTTTGGGAACTATACTATGTGGTAGATCAGTAGCCTGAATGGTTGCTACCAGGTTATTCAATAAGTTTTGTCGTTCGATAATAGCCTAGCGTAGCTACTAGCCCATTTTTTTGTTTTGTTGGTACACTCTTCATATGAACGTATAAGAGGTTTCATTCCAATCTGTCAATTCATTCTTTGCTTACAAGCCATTTAGTGTCGCCGTGTCACAGCAATGGAAAAAATTGAATATCATGCAGTGATAAAAGTATTATTTTTGGAAGGTGTAGCACCACAAGAAATTCACGAACGAGTGTTAAAAGTGTATAATGATTGTTCACCTACAATTAGAACAGGAGAAAAATGGGTTGCTGAATTTAAACGTGGTCGTACAAGCCTTGAAGGCGATCCACGAGAAGGACGTCCAAAAAGCGCATCAACACCAGAAATCATAGCCAAAATACAGAATATTGTTTTGCAAGATCGTCGCTTGACTAAGAGAGATTTAGTAGAGGCTCTAAACATCTGATTAGGCAGTGTGGGGCATATTTTAAGTGAAATTTTGGGGTTTAAAAAGCTGTGTGCACAATGGATGCCGCGTTGGCTAACAATGGAACAAAAACACACGCGAATTCGGCTTTCTCTGCAATATTTGGAGCGTTTTGAATAGGATAAATTGGATTTCGTGCGTCGATTCATCACTATGGATGAGACTTAGGTCTATCACCATGATCCTGAATCAAAACAAGATGCTAAAGAGTGGTCTGAATCTGGATGTTCGGCTTAGAAACGAGTTCGTGTCCGGAAATCGGTCGAGAAGGTTATGGCATCAGTTTTTTGGGATGCGAAAGGAATTTCGTTTGTGGATTACTTGCAAACTGGTGAAACAATTAATTCTGGACATTATGACAACCTTTTGAACCAGTTGAAGGAAAAAATCGTGAAAAAAAACCCGGTTAGCAGAGGAAAAAAAACCTTTTTCATCAGGAGAATGCATCGTGTCACAAGAACATTTTGACAATGGCTAAAATCCATGAATTGAAGTTCGAATTGTTGGAGCATCCACCGTATTCACCAGATTTGGCCCCCAGCGACTTCCATTTGTTTCCAGAACTCAAAAACATTATGCGTGGCGAACGTTTTTTATCAAATGAAGAGGTCATACCGGCTGTTGAAGCGTATTTTGCAGACCTTCAGGATTCTCACTTCAGGGATGGGATCCACAGATTGGAGGATCGTTGGAGCAAGTGTACTAATGTGCAGGGAGATCATACTGACTAATAAAGTATATTTTGAACCATGAAATTGTGTTTTTCTTATCGAACGACAAAACTTATTGAACAACCTGGTATAGTGGATTAATACAGGTTTAAAAACTATTCATAAGAAGTCACACCTTGTCTCCATAAGATTTATCAATTTCATCACAAGTTGTGGAAAGTGTCTGGTGGTGGTTTTCATGGAATCTGAGGTCAGAATGTGTCAACAGAATTCGAAGATGTTTTGAAGGTACTCGTGAATTTATGGACCAGTTCTCCCCATTGCAGAGAAGTGATAATGTTACAATCTGCCCTTAATTTATAAATGTGGTGCAAAGAGAAACGTGCAAGTAGACAATTGTTCTACTTGGCCGAATCAGTTATTTCACAACTAAAACGTGATTGACTCGAGGACTGACAAAGATCACAGCCGCTGAAGCCAGATCACTTGTGTAAAAACTAGATTTGGGGTGAAAGTGTTTGATTCGGAACGGAGAACCGCTGTTGGATTACGGCCTTCGAAGATCCTTGCTACACTACAGCTCGTAGGATTTGGTCAAACGGGGACACATATCGTGAATCACTGGATGACTGGAAGCCGCGACGCTGCTTGGCGGGAAAAATTTCGCGCGGGAAAACGAAGAGAGGATGCCTATTGATCGAATGATTTCGCACCCAATTACTGGGCGCGGCTTCCTACTCGACAGACACTGATGATACTCGCATCTTCAGCCTCCTGTTTTGAATAACTTACCCCAAAGATAATACTTGCTAGGCTTTAGACTCAAACAGAAATGTTTGAAATGGAATTTTAAGATCGTCATTCAGAACAGATAGCGCTGAGCAGCCGCATACCGTAATCCTAAATTGATTGGAACCCTAAAATTTTCACCTCAAACTGAGGTGTTCAGGCTCAAACCCTAGCAGTCATTAAACCGTTGGTTAGCCCTTCTCACTAAATCTTATCTTATCTTATAAACAAAGAAAAGCACCGGCACTTGTAAAAAATCATAAAGTTGTAAAATTGCCGCAAATTTCGTAATTGCCCGCTCACCGTGAACGCGTCATGTTTGTCGATCGATGGTAAGGGGGCAGATGGCGTGCGGTTATTTTTCAATTTCCTTCTTGCTCCTCAAGAAACCATTATAGTCCGTGTGATTTTAGTTAGTTTCGTGCTTCATTCCATGTTTTTGCAATGATTCCAACTCTCTTCGAGAAGCAATGGTCGTTTGCGTTGCCTAGGTCTATACTACAAAAAAACTATACATTACCGCCGCTTACCCCAATATCCGAATGTTTTATACATTTGAAAACGCACTGAATGCCCATTTTTACGAATTTCCCAGGATCAATCCTCATTCCTAGTGCCATGCCGAATCCTGGGCGTTCTGATAGAGCGCTAAATCGTGAATTCGAATTGCCCGTACAAGACCAACAAGTTGACGCGCACGCTTCGAAAGCTCTAGCAACTCCTCGTTTTTGGACTTTTCCTGGCCTAAGTATTTTTGACGACTCTACTTCGTTCTTTCACATGTGCACATCTTGTTTTACTTACAGGCTATAAAACGGCGAAATTACATGGTTCCTACGCGTGCTGGTGCAGAGCGGAGGTCAGAGACCGTGAGAGAGCGGAGGGCAGACGGGGGCCGAGGCATCGAGCGCGCCGCTCGCGCCACAAATGAAGTGAATTACAACGTTTTATAGAGGGTATGAGATTACGCAGGTCTGTAATCGCGAGCCACCCTTTCCTGCTTGCCTTCCAATTTTGCCAATAAATCAGTTCAAGGTAAATTTTTTGTCCGCTTTAGAATTTTTCTATCGTCCATCACTCGATGAGGGATTGCCGCGACGTTGCTTGGCGGGAAAAATTGCGCGCGGGAAAACGAAGGGAGAGTGGCTATTGATCGCGCGATTTTTCCCGCCAAGCAGCGTTGCGGCGATCCTTCATCCAGTGACTGACGATAGGATTTTGATAATATATTTCGAATCCGAGAGTTAGGAATCTTTTAATAAAGGATTCTTACGGAGATACGGGGCATTTTACAAACCTTTACATCAGAATGAAAGCAAGCATTCCGGACGTTCTAGGTATGCGGAAATTTGGACCGGCGAGAGTAAAGGATCGATACGGTACGTTTCACTGTACTATATTGTTATTGCATTCCCTTGATTGTGAAGTGCTCTCCCCGAAGTATTGTGTGGTATCGGAGTTTTATACCTCAACAACCTAACAGTCCACAAATCTTCGTTATGATTCGCCTCGATAACACTAAGCACCAGCAAATTGAGGGATGTTACGTTTCCTTGTTTCAGACTCGTAAGCTTCTACAACTCTCGTTGAAGGGAGTTACTGCAAAACAGCTTTTTTGAGATCAGACCGGGTATTTGGAATATTTCACACTGGTGTGCTACCTAATTTGTCGACTCTAACACGAATTTTCGCAGCAGATACCGTAGCCAGTTATAGCCTTTTTTCGTTTTTCTTTGAAAGAATGCTTAGTGCAAACATTACCTTGAACCGTTGTTGACAACACCGTTCTTGGCAAACTGTCTTTTCTTCAGGTGATTTATTTGTGTAATCATGGGTTTTGCTCTATTCCAGGAGAAATCAACTGGGTGAAGACATATAATTTGGAACATCTCAAAATGTACAGAACTCTTCACTCAGCTCAGAATGGACCTGTTTTGCAAATCCTTGTTGGACTGGAATATGAAAGATTCATGAATGAATTGAATAATCAAACGATTCAGGCGACTATTCGGAAATGTGAAAGAGGTTCAGATACTCAGGCAAACTGGGGCGTCGACAACAGGTTGAGAAGTTGTCACCTCATAAACCGCTCCCTGTTGACAAGTCAAATCGCGCGTATTGTCAGCGTGAGACCTGCCCGTTTCCCAGCGACGTCCGCCTGTTGACAACTCGATGTGTCGCGTTTAGCGGCCTATTTAAAAGCAGTTCACATACTACAGGACTGTTTCATCTAGCTTAGTTACTACTTTTTACCGACACGCGTCGCGGTCGGCACACCGACACGCGTCGCGGCTGGTCGCCCACACGCGTCGTGGCTGGTCGCCCACACGCGTCGCGGCTGGTCGCCCGGCATCCACTGGGGTCACCACCGGATAGGCAGGACCTCCAGATGCTGGGCGGGGCCAATGTACCGCAAACTTGGGTAATTGAACCGGCTGCGCTTTCATCATTCACAGCATGCCTGAAAAATGCGTCGTATACTTCCCTTGTATAGAGCGCTAGCTGTGCAACAGCTCGACTTGGACGAGATGATAACTCGCGGCCGTAATTGCTGTGCAACAGCACGATATCGACCAGAGCATAACTCGTGGCCGCGGCCCCGCCGAATATTGGCGCGTTGGCCAGCGGTGACTCATGGTGGGCGGATCAACCTGTTGTCGACGCCCCAGTTTGCCAGAGTAGGAGATGGATCTGATCGCCTATTAAAAGACGACTGCCTCGGCAGGTGCTATCAGGAATTTTACAAGCGAAAAGATGTGAGTATCATCCCGACGAACGTACTCGTTTCCCTGAAGACAGACCTTCAGGCATCGTTAGCGGGCAGGAATACGGGACAACATACCGAGCGGTTGGTTGGTGACATCTTGCCGACCTACTATCGACAAGTAAGGCAATCTGCATATCTTCACAACTGTAATTCCAGATATTTCGTGAATATTTTTGAACATTTGTATCAGTGGACGAATATTCGAGAAATCGAAGTTGCTAGGTGAAAAACTTTTTCTTATTTCTCGTTTGCTTTTGTTTAATTTCTCCATTTCTCCAGTGAACCATTTATGAAAGAGGATTCGTTGTTTCAAAAACCGCATGTGATATGAATATGATATCAGATATAATAATGATAGGGAAAACGGCCTCTGAAACCGTAAAAGTACGATGATCACGGTTTTGAGTGCAGGTATGGATGAAACTGCCCAGCTGCAGAACTGCAAGCGATCATGGCACGTATGGATTAAATGAAAGGGCAAGCTTACAAAACCCCGTGCGACCGATTTTATGAATTACAAATCACATCTGCATATTAGGGCTAATAGAGTAGTCACGACAGAGCGAACATTACGAGAATATTTTATTTGTGTGTGTCTCACACCGTTTCGGAATTGTAGGCTCAGCTTTGAAGCCAGGCTTTTAAGCGCTGATAAGTAATGTTTTGCGCGATGTTGCTCAGAAAAATGGATATTTCTTTTTTATTGGATGTCATAAGTGTAAAGATGAATAGGTTCTTGACAAATCTATGCAGTTATAAAGGCATGTACAAACGCAGGCATGTGACCGAACCATAGACTCAACGTGACTCATAATTATAACGTTTATCACGTCACAAGGACCTTCCAATGGTCCTAGCCGACAGAATAATATTCAAAGGTCCAGACTAAAATGGGAAAATTGCTTAAGCCTTTTTCTTAAGCAGAAATTCCCCAACTACCATTTCGCATGAAATGCATGGTTAGTGCCAACTGTGTACAGTTGAGGACAAACTTTTCTGGTGATTATTCGTCAGGGATGCCTAGGGTAGAGGTTTTAAGACAATCTTGGAGGGATGGGCGCACAGCTTCGGTTAATTATCACCTTTGTGGTAAGTTATCGGATACAATGAGAACTTAAATCATGCGGCGGGGCCTGATCCGTTGTTTCGATACAAAATGAACACTGCGTCGGAATAAGGATACTTTACGCAGACTACCCCTCATTACGTTGAGCGAGGGGTTATTGTGCTCGCTTTGTTTTTAGGGCATTTTGTGAATACCTCTTTTGTCTGGGTTATTCTTAGTCGAGCTGCTACAGCCTAAGGATCGACGTCTGGATAAAGTTATTCGGTTCCACTGGTGCTTAAAGGCAGCATACACGCTTGCAAGCATGGTCGAGATATCAGCATAAATAGGCCTGCACGGCCCCTACCATGTTCTGAACGACGTTTGAAGCGCTGAAAACCATCCAGGATGACAGTATTTGACCATCCCTGTCACGCACGCCCCTACTTTCACACCCCTTCGAGTAACAGAATGAAAAGGTAGACTTGAAAAAACATGTGATAGTTGAGAGTGATAGCACTATCAAAAGGGAGTGCACGAGAGAAACAGCTTGATTAACCTGAGTAAAACATGTCTACATACCGATCAACTCTCGTCCACTGTTGAGAATGCCGCTCTACTCCGGCTGGCGTTTGAAAATGGAGGATTTCATCAGCGTACAAACATGTAATATCCAGGTAAATCGAGCTGTTTCTCTTGTGCACTCCCTTCTTATAGTGCTATCACTCTCAATTATCACATGTTTTCTCAAGTTTAACTTTTCATCCTGTTACTCGAACGGGTGTGAAAATACGAGACATTATTGGTCAAATCTTGTCATCCTGGATGATTTTCAGCACTTCAAACGTCGTTGACGACATGGTAGGGGCCGTGCGGGCCTATTTATGCTGATATCTCGACCATGTTTGCGAGCGTGTATGCTGCCTTTAAGAACTATCAAAAAGGTGCATAGATTTGTAAAATGCAACTAGTCCACCTAGTCATGCAAACTGGACCAGCATTTCAGGGCATGATAATTCAGAGCAGGGCAGCACTGAGGTAAAGGGGCCGTGGTGGAATGGCCTCAGGTATTCATCTAGTCAGTGTTTACCATACCACCAACCAGCAGGATTGCCATATTTGCTCCACAATGATTCCACATCTGCTGGGCTGTGGAGAATCCAGCTGGTTTGACAATTCCCTCATCTCACTGTTCCACATCCCCCCATTTCAGTTTCTTTATGGGAAACCTAAACGTCGATATCAGAGGGATTGTTGCACGTTGGCCGGGGAGTATTCGTGTTGCAGCGGCAAGTATCACTGTAGTCTGAAATAATGGATTCAATTGCGGTCTAAATTGCTTTATATATATATATATATATATATATATATATATATATATATATATATATATATATATATATATATATATATATATATATATATATATATATATATATATATATATATATATATATATATACACATATATATATATATATATATATATATATATATATATATGTGTATATATATATATATATATATATATAGTTGCGTCGGCAGCTTCAAAGTGACCGCGAACGAGAGTGGACGTGTAGAGCTAAGGAGTTCGAGAAGGCTTGGGAGGAGAAGAATCCGAGGAAAGCCTACACGTTGCTGCGACAGTATAGCAGGAAGATGAAGAGATGTTCTCCTGTCTTGAGCACTAGCAATGGAGTTGCAGTTGGTGATGCGACGCTGCCAATATGGAAGGATTACTTCAGTTCACTACTGAATCGTCCAGCGCCATCAGTACCTGAGCTCTTCAGAGAGCACATTACGATGTCAGTGAGGAACCGCCGACTGAGTCTGAAGTTTTGGATTGTGTCCGGAAAATGAAGAATGGAAAGGCAGGTGGAGATGACAACATCACTGCTGAAATGCTGAAAGCTCTTCCTCCGTCTGGGATTCGTGAAATGACCAACACCATCCGTGCCATATGGATGAGCGAAAGGATACCCGATTCGTGGAGACATGCGATCATCGTACCTCTTCACAAGAAGCTATCCGTCACGGATCCTAAGAACTACAAGAGGAATCTCTCTACTTCGTGTCATGTACAAGGTTTTGGAACGTATCATTCTCGAGCGACTTATCAAACATCGTGAAGGAACGACCAGAGATGAGCAAGCCGGTTTTCGACCTGGAAGATCGACCATCGACCAAGTGTTCGTCGTGAGAAGAGTAATTGAATCATGGCAGCGGTTTTCCGAAGCCATTACAGCTTGCTATTTTGGACTTTGAAGCCGCGTTCGACTCTCCTCATCGTGATCGATTGCTCAATGCTCTGCGAGCAGATGGAGTCTGGGAAAAGTATGTTCGGTTAATCGAGGACATGAACAAAGGAACAACAGCAGCAGTTCGTACACCTGTCGGATTTACGTCAGCTTTTTGAGGTGAAAACAGGAGTAAGGCAAGGAGCCGTTGCAGGACCTTTCTTTTCAACTTCGCCGTTGATGACATCATGCGTAGAGTTGCAGAACAGTTTCCTGCGGATGTGATCCTAACACCATCAGGACGCTCCTTGTCGACCTGGAGTACGCCGACGACATTGTGTTATTCGCTGAAAACAACGCAAAACTGCAAAGGATTGTGAACCTCGTTTCGAAGTATGCCGCAGCCTATGGACTTCGTCTTCGTCCCGACAAATGCAAGCAGATGTGGGTCTCTCAGAGGCCTTCAACTGGAGTTTGTGTGGACGGACAACGTATCGAACTGGTGGACGATTTCTGTTATTTGGGCTGTTTGCTGAAGAACGATGGTAGTTATGCAGCGGATATTCGACAACGATGTGCGAAAGCTACGTCTGCATTCAATTCTCTAACCAAGTGTTTGTGGTCTACCACCATCGCGAAGGAAGTCAAGTTGCGCGTCTACCTATCCGCTATTCGCCCTATCATGATGTACGGATCGGAGACGTGGGCAGCACCGAAAACGCAGATGGAAAGGTTGGATTGCACGGAGAGGAAGCTTTTTAGGCGTTTGCTTGGATATTTCTGGCCGCGTGTATGCCATAACGAAGACCTTCACAAGGAAATCGACGCAGTACATCAACGCTTGACACGAGGGAGGTGCCAGCATCTCCTAACGCCATCTCAAGCAGCAATGGAAAGTCGACTTCGACTGTTCGGGCATATACTAAGAAGAACGCCGGATCGTCTCGTACAACACGCTTTAAAAATGCTTCCAAATCCTGTCTGAAACGGCCACCTGGGCGTAGGCGAAAGTTCTGGACGGATGTGGTTAAAGAGGATTTAAAGTCACTCGGCATCGAAAGACAGTTCAGGCGCGATGTTTCGTTTCGCAGGAAATGGAATAGTGACAGCTGGATGGAATGTGTTCAAATTGTGGCTGAAGACCGTGAAAAATGTACACGGCTGACCACT
This sequence comes from Aplectana chamaeleonis, assembly GCA_029168955.1. Lineage (NCBI taxonomy): Eukaryota > Metazoa > Nematoda > Chromadorea > Rhabditida > Cosmocercidae > Aplectana > Aplectana chamaeleonis. Next base: position 178,423 of record JAPDOI010000025.1, read on the forward strand.
AGGACGGCACACCTCGGTGAAGATGCGGAATGACCGCGTCAGGCGAAAGCCAACCGATTAAATCAAGTAAGTCATATATATATATTATATATATATATATATATATATATATATATATATATATATATATATATATATATATATATATATATATATATATATATATATATATATATATATATATATATATATATATATATATATATATATATATATATATATATATATATATATATACATTGCTCCCTTGACGAATTTCGATCCCTACACACGAAGGATGAATGTAAATTTGCCCTAGCAGTGGCCGGATTGCGGAGTTACAGATAGTCGACAACGAGGGAGAAAAAATAGGCATTCATCGTCAATCACTGATTGAGAGGTAGGCGCCCCGCTGTAGACGATTATAAATTGCCAACGGTACAAAACTCTCGCGGTAAACGAAATAAATGATGCATAATTGATAAAGGGTAGGGTATAAAAGAGAAGAAGAGCGGTGTGTTACCTTCACACATTTCCTTTCTCCAGAGGTAAGCGGCTGAAGCTCTGAACTGACTAGGGAGTAGGGAATCAGCCTCACCGATAATGAAGATTTCACGATATCAGGCTCTAAATATGTAAGTCCTGCTAAGAGAAACTTCTACACTTCCGTGAAAATTTTTTGCCGTTGGAAAATTATAAACCTGCCGCCGCTGCTATGATACCTTTATCATAGGAGTCGAGCCGTGGTTTTTGATAAAACACAATAGTAGAAATGGAGAAACCACTTCTTTGTTTTCAAGATAAAAACACAATAGTAGAAATGGAGAAACCACTTCTCTGTTTTCAAGATAAGGTGATAAGAATTCCAACGCGGCTACCTGGAGATAAGATACAAAACTTACTTATCAGCGCTTAAAAGCCTGGCTTCAAAGCTGAGCCTACAATTCCGAAACGGTGTGAGACACACACAAATAAAACATTCTCGTAATGTTCGCTCTGTCGTGACTATTCTATTAGCCCTAAAATGCAGATGTGATTTGTACTTCATAAAATCGGTCGCACGGGGTTTTGTAAGCTTGCCCTTTCATTTCCAGCACACAATACTTCGGGGAGAGCACTTCACAATCAAGGGAATGCAATAACAATATAGTACAGTGAAACGTACCGTATCGATCCTTCACTCTCGCCGGTCCAAATTTCCGCATACCTAGAACGTCCGGAATGCTTGCTTTCATTCTGATGTAAAGGTTTGTAAAATGGCTCGTATCTCCGTAAGAATCCTATATTAAAAGATTCCTAACTCTCGGATTCGAAATATATTATCAAAATCCTAGAAAAATTCTAAAGCGGACAAAAAATTTACCTTGAACTGATTTATTGGCAGAATTGGAAGGCAAGCAGGAAAGGGTGGCTCGCGATTACAGACCTGCGTAATCTCATACCCTCTATAAAACGTTGTAATTCACTTCATTTGTGGCGCGAGCGGCGCGCTCGATGCCTCGGCCCCCGTCTGCCCTCCGCTCTCTCACGGTCTCTGACCTCCGCTCTGCACCAGCACGCGTAGGAACCATGTGAATTTCGCCGTTTTATAGCCTGTAAGTAAAACAAGATGTGCACATGTGAAAGAACGAAGTAGAGTCGTCAAAAATACTTAGGCCAGGAAAAGTCCAAAAACGAGGAGTTGCTAGAGCTTTCGAAGCGTGCGCGTCAACTTGTTGGTCTTGTACGGGCAATTCGAATTCACGATTTAGCGCTCTATCAGAACGCCCAGGATTCGGCATGGCACTAGGAATGAGGATTGATCCTGGGAAATTCGTAAAAATGGGCATTCAGTGCGTTTTCAAATGTATAAAACATTCGGATATTGGGGTAAGCGGCGGTAATATATAGTTTTTTTGTAGTATAGACCTAAGCAACGCAAACGACTATTGCTTCTCGAAGAGAGTAGGAATCATTGCAAAAACATGGAATGAAGCACGAAACTAACTAAAATCACACGGACTATTTTACAACTTTATGATTTTACAACTTTATGATTTTTCAAAAGTGCCGGTGCTTTTCTTTGTTTATAAGGTAAGATAAGATTTGGTGAGAAGGGCTAACCAACGGTTTAATGACTGCTAGGGTTTGAGCCTGAACACTTCAGTTTGAGGTGAAAATTTTAGGGTTCCAATCAATTTAGGATTACGGTTTGCGGCTGCTCAGCGCTATCTGTTCTGAATGACGATCTTAAACTTCCATTTCAAACATTTCTGTTTGAGTCTAAAGCCTAGAAAGTATTATCTTTGGAGTAAGTTATTCAAAACAGGAGGCTGAAGATGCGAGTATCATCAGTGTCCGTCGACTAGGAAGCCGCGCCCAGCAATCGGGCGCGAAACCATTCGATCAATAGCTATCCTCTCGTCGTTTTCCCGCGCGCAATTTTCCCCGCCAAGCAGCGTCGCAGCTTCCAGCCATCCAGTGATTCACGATATGTGTCCCCGTTTGACCAAATCCTACGAGCTGTAGTGTAGCAAGGATCTTCGAAGGCCGTAATCCCACAGCTGTTCTCCGTTCCGAATCAACCATTTTAACCCCGAATCTAGTTTTTAAACAAGTGATCTGGCTTCAGCGGCTGTGATCTTTATCAGTCCTCGAGTCAATCACGTTTTAGTTGTGAAATAACTGATTCGGCAAAGTAGAACAATTGTCTACTTGCACGTTTTTCTTTGCACCACATTTATAAATTAAGGGCAGATTGTAACATTATCACTTCTCTGCAATGGGGAGAACTGGTCCATAGATTCACGAGTACCTTCAAAACATCTTCGAACTCCGTTGACACATTCTGACCTCAGATTCCGTGGAAACCAGCAGACACCAGACACTTTCCACAACTTGTGATGAATTTGATAAATCTCATGCAGACAAGGTGTGACTTTCTATGAATATTTTTCGAAGCTGTAATAATCCACTATACCAGGTTGTTCTTCTGGCCGTTTTGGCCTTTCTGTTTTCTGATTTCTGAAAAATCTGCGAAAAACAGAAAAAAGTTAGAAAAAATCAACGAAATCCGGATCTGTGGAACAGCGCAGCTTATCTAGTTCTTTACGGGGTTCTATTTGTGTTCAGTGGTGTGATTGCTGTAAAGGGCAGGGTTCGCGATAAAAAAATTTATTGTGGTATCTTTTTGAGAAGGTAGGCCGGGTCATCACAAAAGAGAAAATAAGTGGAAAGTTGGGTTTTGGGTGATGGCATATGCTCAAACATTCATCGTACTACAACATGTGAACGCTACACTTCATAATTTGGCCTCTGTTTCTGAAGCTGTCAAAAACGAAGAGAGCCTGGGCTGGAATTCATGATCTCTAAACCGGGAGTACCAGCAGGGTTTGTTTGGAAACGTTCGCAAACCAGCGATTTATCATCGCTAGGTTTGGTCAGGACTGGGCTACGCCTAATTCCCATGTAACCTCACCTTCGAGGTGGTGGCTTTGTTTGGTTTGATCCCAGCTTGTGGCAGCTAACTAAACCAAACCCTGCCGGGCCCAATGTGTTCATGAATCCCAGCCCTGTTTGTGGACTTCGTTTCTCGCTGGCGACGTCTCAATGCTGAATTCAAAGGGAGCAGAATGAGAAAGGTAAACACCTATTTGATGGAGAGTGGCATTCGAAAGTGACAAAAGGTAGCGGACGAGTAGAAAAACTCATTCCTGACTACTTTCTGAACTATCAACCTCGCTTGGACGCACCTGATACATCTGTTACCATAATTTACTCTGTTCCCTCGCGCGCTTATGCTGAGCGAGGGCACAGAGAGCGAGAAAGTGTGGGAAAAAGAAAACGCAGCGTACGCGCGCGATGAACGGCAATACATTTCACTCGGAAACAGGATAACTGAAGTTATTATCAATTGTTCATTATCTTTACTAGAACATGCCCAACTTTCTACGAGTTATTTTGGGAATAAATTCGAAGCTTCGCTATTGTTCTGTTCTACTGAGTTCCAACAGCTTTCGCATGGCGACCGGCCGGGGGCCTGCGGTCCCCCCACCCCTCTTGGAGCCCAGAGTTGCGTTGCGGCCCCCCTGGTTACCGAAACAGAGGGTGCTTTACCCTGCCTGGTTGACGGATCAGGAAACGGAAATACTGAAAAGTATAGCAACACCTTCGAAATAGGCGTCTCATATATTTGATCGAGGTTTTAGATATTGGAGAGAGTTTTCATGTTTTCTGCTACTACAAAAACGGTGAATCGAGTGGTATGACCAGAATCCGCCCATTTCGCTCTCAGTTATTGAAAAAAGTCTGTATTTCGCGCGACGCATAAGTATAGCAACACTTGAGCAACATGGAAATATCTCACGAAGATCGCTAGAGTGGGAAGTTTTCACGTGTATTTTTATGAAAATGTTTCAAGGTAATGTTAAATGTTCATTTTCTTGGTGGGCCTCACCTGTCTTTTAACGGGAAAACTCAAGTTCACTTCTTCCATAACGCAGCACTTGGATTTCGATGGTTTTCCAGCCAGCTAGTGCGACCAGCCAGATGGCGTTACAAGTTTCTGCTGGATCCTGGATCGCTCAACGTCTGTGGTTGCCCAGACGTCTCATGGAGCTCTGGGAGCGAGATATTACACGACGAGTCACCAGTTAAAGGCAGTGGTCGCGCTTAACTATGCTCGTCTTCTTTTCCTCTCTAAACCCTTTTCTGGGAATAGAGTAGTAGAACCTATACGAAAAAATCGCGAGAAAATAGCTGTTCTGGGCCAAATTCGAAGCCTGAACTTTCTTGTCTTTTGATGGTGGACGAGTCCACCCCACATCATCGTCATCGATGATCTCTAATATCGAGAACATCAGCTGGCTTGAAATTGAATTTCAATCAACGAGCTTTCGGATTTATGTACACATCTAGTCAAAAACATTGGTTGAAGTGCTTGCTTTCATTGTTAAGCTGTTTTATTAAGTTTATTGTTTATTTTGTTTTCATTTATTTCTTCCTCTGAGTGTCGACGATTTTCGAATGCTTGGCATGAGACTGTGATCTTTCTGTGCACGTTTGCACGAACTGAAAATTTAGGGTCTCAATAATTCCAATTCTAACCCGTTTTTCACGGCGCTACCTTCATAGTTTTCGAGCTGTTTTATATCTAAGCTGATTTTTGTAGTTTTTTCGATAGCGTTTTTCATCGTGACCACTGCCTTAACTGGCGCCGGCCCTGACGACTAACTACGAATGTCGCTGAGTTTCTCGGAAAATAACATCCTCTATCAGATCAACCACTGTGGGAACATTGTGGACTCTGGAATGAAGCAATCCCATCGCTCAGAACACTTTCACAAGGTTGCACGTCTCGAGTCCGCGCGATCAAACATGAGCACGAGCTTGGATAACTTGAATGCTCCACGCAACAAAGGCGCAGCTTGTCAAGTCGCGCACAAGGTCATCTTCTGCAGCAGCAACTTTGGAATTTTTTTTGAAAAACGTATTTAAGTCGAAGAAGATGGCCTTATGCATGAATTCACTAGCTGCGATTTGGTTGAGTGGAACACTCAAGTTTTTTAAGTTTGTGCTCATGTTTGATCGCGTGGGCTGTATAGCGACCTGTGAATTGCTTCATTCCAGAGTTCACAATGTTGCCACAGAGGTTGATCTGATAGAGAATGTAATTTGCCGAGGAACCCACCGATATTCGTGGTTAGTCGTCAGAGTCGACGCCATGTCACTGCTAACTCGTCGTGTAATGTCTCGCTTCTCAAGCTCTATGAGACGTCTGCGCAATCACAAACGTTGAACAATTTAGGATCCAGCAGAAACCAAGAAATACATTTAGCTGGTCGCCCTTGCCGGCTGGACACCGGGAAAATGAACGAATGGCATCATCTCGAACCAGTTTAATGAAAATACACGTGAAAACGGCCCATTCTAGCCATTATCGTGACATATTTACATGTTGCTCAAGTGTTGCTATACTTATGCGTCACGCGAAATACAGACTTTTTCCATCACTGAGAGCGAAATGGGCGAATTCTGGTCATACCCTTCGGTTTATCGTTTGTGTAGTGGGGGATACATAGAAACTCTCTCCAATACTCGAAACTTAGATCCAACAAATGACAGCCTATTTCGAATTTGTTGCTATACTTGCGCGTCGCAGTGTGTAAGCTGTTCGTTGGATCAGTGGTATACTTTGCCACTGTCATGAGCGACAATCCTCACATTTAGAGCAAATCGTGGCGGGATAATCGTAAGAGCAACGACACTGACCGTTGTAGGAACACTTATCACGTGTCCGTCGCAATAACGTGCCGCGGAGGGCTGACATATTGCAAATGTGCCGATGTCTGTCGTTGCGGGAGCACTGTGACAGCGAATGCCTGTCGCGGAGCTCCCGCCCTTAAAATCTGTAGCTGTCGCTGTGTGGAGCGACGCGACCGCGTGCCGCAAAAGTATACCATTGGTCTTAGCGGTGAGCATGTAATAAGGGGCGGAAAAGCGGTATCGGTCAGACGCACACCATCAAGCAGTGTTGGGATCGTGAACTTAAGACACATAGTCCTACCTGGTGAGCGTCCCATTGATTAGGGTATTACACATCTCACAGTTTACGTTATCATTCAACTCATTTCAAAGCGAGATCGACGGGATATACATGACCCCTCACTCCAGTGAGTCCTTATTTGACACTTCAGTGACAGCTTTGAGAAGCGACTTTCGACAGTACCGCCACGAACCCTGCTGCAGTATGTGGTAAATAACAGGTAGTATGCGTCCGACAAAATTTTTCTGATGGTACAGGTCTGGGAGAAATTATCAGCCCGCGAACGGACTTTATCCACCGTCGAGCATTGGCATGGTGCAATCATTTTTCCAGCTGAAGCTCTGAGAATGGTTCGCTAGTGATAGGACCACATCTGCACTACGCTGTGTTGCAAACTCTATGCACTTATCAACGACAAAGCAGGGTTGAAAGGACTATCCCACATTGCGCGTATTTTCGCTCTAGAAGCTGATGATAATACTACAGGTACACCAGGTCCTGAAATCTCTTCATCACCACTCGTTCGAAAGAACCTTTTTTCTTGGTGGAAAGGCCGTGGAGCGTTTGAGAGTAGAACTAACAAACAAATTTAGATAAATTAATACGTAACAGTTTGTGGTACTGCTGCCACAGCTAAAATTTGCTTTCTCACAAAGAAAACTTGGCTGTGTATCAGGCTTCATGATTCGGATTTGATTTAATACCCCTGGTCGCAATTTTACGACGCTTTATCATCTGCTCGCGAATGAGGGACAACACAGCTGACAAGAGAAAATCGTGTAATGAGAACTTCTGACACTTTTACTCACACATATTCTGTGCATAATATTAGATAGAGAAGTGAAGTGGTAGAAGAGACTTTGAGAACTATGGGCGTGACGTAAGTGAACAAATAAATGAACTGTAAGCGAATGAAGTCATCAACTTGGAATTATTTTTTGGTGTCTGCTTGTATTGAGCAAATCACACGTGTGAAAGGGTTTCCCTCACGAGGATTTGCATTGACTCTAACTAATCAGTGACGGCTGAGTAAAGGAGTAGTGAACTTCGATCAAGTAGAACCGCAAGGGTCCGTTTAATCAAGGTTTACTTACTCGTTCACTCGGCCGTCACATTCAGTGAAGTACTGGTTCGAATAAAACATGAAGTATACGTATCTGACGGCCATGTATTACTTTTGGAATAGGCAAGAACACATAAAATGAGGAAAAGGGCGGTAATTTAATTTCTAAAGGCAGACTCCACGCAAAAAAAGCCCCATTCGGTTTTCCCTTCTCAAGCTAATGCCTGAACCATGTGGCTGTAGTTGGCAAAGCTTGAGGCCTCTATGTTGCATACTCATTATTTTATAACACGGTGAAGACTGCTCTGTGGTCTGAATAGGCGTTCTATTCGTTCGATCGTCTAGCACAAGTAACAGAACAGGCAAGCAATCCAAAATTAAATACAATGCACGCGTTAAGTTTTGGAAAAACGGTGGGCATCCGGCAAACTTGGCAAAAAGGCATCCGATGCAGTTAACTTTTTTAAAATGAAGACTTCTTTAAATTCTGAAAACGCTGTCATATTCACATATCAAATTGCTACTTAATTATGTGACTTGTGTGCCGAAGTTCCCTAAAATCGCTTCGTTTTTGAAGGAAATAATTCTTGCAATCGTTTTTCAATAACGTCGCGGGCGGCGGAGTGCGGCGAAACTTTGAGCATTATTTGTATAAGTCATAGAAGAGCAATCTGTACGCTCTCTTAATAAATTAGGTGCGTGTGAGAGAATCTAAAGGTTTACGTCCGTCAAATTTTCGAAGTCCTTCATTTAAGAGTCCGGGGTTTCGACTTTTCGGGTAGTTCTCAAGCGTGTTTAAAGGCACAGTCCAAGCTCAGAGACGAAATCTGGGATTTCCACATAATTTTGAAGTAGACTCACCCCGTATACCACTTGCCAAGTGCGAGCTCTCAATTCCTGCGAATAAGCGAGATATAGGAGGAAGCCTCTCTGGGGCGCCCACCTCGGCGAGCCACTTCGGCGCGCCCCTTCTACGATCTTTCGAGCTCAACGCTGGCAAGATGAGCGACGCTTTCCGAACATAAGAACCGTTCCTCCCTTCATTCTCAGACTCTCTCTTCATTCAGGTAAGCTCGCATACAGCGGTTGCAAATGACGGGAGTTACAAGCCTCGGACAACTCGTCCACCGTGCTTCCGCCGCTCAATTTTCGAGGGGCCATAACTTCGTTCCTAGGGGTCTTGTACGATTTCAGAGGCATCATTAAAATAAGCGTAATACCGTTTTCAAGACAGGTACAGAAGCTGAAAACCGATTCTGAGGTTGGACTGTGCCTTTAAAGGCACAGCTCGAGCTCAGGGACGAAATCTGATATGTTGACATAATTGTGAAGAAGACTCACCCAATATAGCACCTGCCAAGCGCGAGGTCTCAATTCCTCCAAGTAGGCTAGATATAGGAGGAAGCCACCCTTGGGCGCCCACATCCGGGAGCCACTTTGGCACGCCCCTTTTACGATCTTTCGAGCTCAATAGTGGCGAGATGAGCTATGGATTTCCATCAGAAGCCCTGTTCTTCCCTTCATTCTTAGCCACTTCCTTTATTTTAGGCGGCTCGCATACGTCGGTTGCAAATGACGGAAATTACAAGCCTCGGACAACTCGTCCACCATGCTTCGGTAGCTCAATTTTTGAGGGACCATAACATCGTTCCTAGGAGATCTTGTTCGATTCCAGAGACGTCATCGGAATCACCGTGGGACCATTTTCAAGATAAAGTGGAAAACAGAAAAAAACATCGTGAGGTTGGACTGTGCCTTCAACGAAAAATTTTGAAAATTCAATTTGATCTGTAAGCCAATATCACAGGCCACTTCGTTATCCGTTCCAATTTCTTTAATGGGTGGGCCTGGAGCACGATTGGAAGGGGTAGGGAATACCTAACATCTGAAATCCTGCTCCAGATTCCGCATGTATGCTCTGAAGCTCATGAGGAGTAGTGTTTCCCTAGCGCTATCCACCCTGTATGAAAAGCAGTTCCGAGAAATACGCGTCAAAAACTTGTGCAATCTAAATACATTCGCAAGTTCGTTGCAGACATTACTCTAGTGATGTATCATGTAGCTTGTCGAGTGTTTTCTGCGCGAAGCAAGTTGTGTTTCCGTCTCTGGCCATTCCACGGGTCTTGTTTGATGTTTGATTTTTAATTACTTTTGTTGTTATTTTTTTGAGTGATTCACACATTTTTTGTATATATTTTTGTTTATTCTTTTAATTTCAGCGGATCGATTTGTTCTGATTTCGAGATGCCTGTCATGTGCACCTCTGAGTGCATCCATAAATAAAAATAAAATGAAAATAAATATGATAGCGTTTTCAGAATTCAAAAAAATTTTCATTCAAAAAAGATACATACTTCGGACGCTTTTCTGCCATGTTTTCTAGATGCACCCCGTTTTTACAAAACTTACCGCGGGTATTGTACACTTTATTTCGAGAGATCATCACATTTGATTCTTTTGTAGTGAAATCTTCTAATTTTTAACGAGTTCTTGACAATAGAGAGGTACGGGAAGCAATGACCTAGAGTTGCCACAATCCACAGTGGTACGTACTGTGTTACGTCGACGTAACAGAAATCGAAATACAGCGAATGCAGATATCTCTTTGAGCACTTTGAATTAATGCTTCAGGCTCTAGAATTCGTTGTTTTGAGCAATTTCACAAACAAGCGCGACCGATTAAATTGATGTTTGAAGGATGAATTTTATTACTTTTATTTGCATTGATTAGAATACGATTCAGAGCATTCAAACACACATTTCGCAGGTTTTTCTACAGAAAGTTTTCACGAGGAAAAACGGACATCTCCCTTCCGCCTTCTTTGCCATGCAGGTCTCCTCGGGGTCAATATCCTTGCATTCCTGGAACAATGTCATAAGAGCACTAATAGATAACGTCCAGCGCGAAGGACGGACACATGACGTTGACATTAGAACGGAATCATATCTTCCGCGACGCAAGACAGTTCTCACAATGAATACCGATTTTTGGTCAATGTGAAGGCTAAGCACTGTCTCGCGTAGCTAGAAGTACAGGCTTCTGTCTAACGGGCTGCGCGATTTGCGAAACTGACCAGTTCATTGCTGCCTCCTTCGCAGGCGTCACAAGTCTTCTGACACTGCACCTTCACAAAGTCCACCGAGCATCCGCCTTCTCCTTTGAACAATTCACAGTCAGCCGCCTTTTTGAAGTCTTTGCATTCCTAGAACCTTTTCTAGATGCAATTTAGAAAACAGATTAGCCCTGAACGAGCGCAAAGGACGCGTTCAGTACTACTACATAAAACTGTGTGCGTTCCGACCACACCTTGTCTGGTTCCCGGTCCTCACCTCGTACTGGGCGTAATTTCCTAATGCATTTAGAAACCGCCGCGATTTAAAGGCAGTGTTCACGATAAGAATAGTATTTCTGCTTTTCCGCCCATCCTGAGGACGGTCACATGCCGATTCAAATGATGTTTTTGGAATCGTACAAAACCTTCTAGGAACGGAGTTATGGTCCCTCAAAAATTGAGATAAGGAAACATGGTGGACGAGTTGTCCGAGGCTTGTAACTTCCGTCTTTTGCAGCCGATGTATGCGAGCTGACCTGAGTAAATAGAGGAGTTGAGAATGAAGGGAAGAACGGAGCTATTGATTGGAAACCATCGCTCATCTCACATTCTCGAGCATTCAATTATTCACGTCGGTGGGCGTGGAAAGTGCATCTGGGTGTGACGAGCTGACGAGTGTCCAACTTTGGGGCCGTAGGGGACCGTTCCGAGCTCACTTTTCTAAGTTTTTTCAACGTTAGGGTTGCGCTAGGCCCCGCAGCTGCCGATCTCCACCAAAAAATCAGACATGGTTTTTATCGTGGACACTACCTTTAGAGGCACAGTCCAACCTCAGAGGTAATTTTGGTATTATGGTCCGGTCGCCGTCTATAGCAACCCTGCCAAGCGCGAAATCTCAGTTCGCTCAAATAAGTGAGAAAAAGATAGGAAAAAAGTCGACCACGCCCCCTTAAAAGAAAAAATGGGCAACGCCCACAAGCAGGTTCCCGATCTCAATGGGGAAGAGACGTGCATATGGTTTTATTCAAAATCTATGTTCTTCCTTTTGTTTTCGGTCTGGCTTTATATTAGGACCCGATTCAGAATGATAGCTACGAATAACGAGAAAATACAGGCTCGAGACAACTCGTCCGCGACCTTCTACCATTTCAAATTCAAATTTTTTGAGGAGCCGTAACTCAGTTCGTGGTGAGTTCTGAGCGATTCTGAAGACACCATGGTGATCAGCGTGGAATTTCCTCCAAGATAGGCCAAAGAACAAAAAATCGATTCTGAGCTTGGACAGTGGCTTTAAAGCCGAACGCGCGCTTAGTTTTCAAACGTCCGGCGAGCGCGCATGTTATATAGCAGCCACTAACTCATTTAACTCCACGCGTGAATTCTCCAAATTTATTGTTCCAATGCTCATGTTATATTGCTTCACTGATCATTTTCTTGGTTTTTTCTTTCTTCCATTTATGCTTTTGCACTCCCCTTGGTTCTGCTATGTGATCGCTCGTTTTTATCAATACTTGCACCGTTTTTGCCAGGATTACAGTGAGTGTTGCTATAGCGCATCTCAAAAACGACTTATAGTGTTGACCGTGAGGTTACCGAAGACGTATGCAGATTGTTGGAGAAGGTGAGTAGAGATACGAGTGAGTGAATAGTAAAGAATCTTATAAGAATCTCGTTGCGCCACTACCGTTCGAGTCCACATAACATCGGCATTGATCCTAATAAGACTAAGCGTTTCCCATTGGAGGTTGACGCAAACTCGGCCCACTTATGTTATAGCTCATGGCAACGAGTTTGCGCCAACCTTCGACAGTGAACGCAAAGTCTCATCAGGATCCATGCCGACGGTATGTGCAGGGCCAGACTACGCGTGTCAAGGGGCTGCGCCAAGGCGAACACATGCTCTTGACCATTGGTTGACCATGAATCAGCCACAGCTTAGCCGCAGACTAACCACCTCAGTAACAAGGATCACCTCGTTTTTCGAATGTAAAGTATGCGTTACTTAAAGAAACGCCACCACTACACAGTAAGTCATGTAAAAAGCGATGAACGCATCCGCATTCTCTTTTGAACCTTTAACTCATAACAGTTCGCTGAGGTTTTTGTAGACCACTAGAAACGGTTCTATCTCATCGATCATTATAATTGCAGGACAACATATGGAGAGTTGGGAGTTGGAGGTAACAATGGAATTTTCTCAAGTTCCAGGCAATTAATCGAAAAAAGATTGACAATTTGTACATTTTCTTGCTGATGTTAGTTTATACTATACAATCTGTACAGGACAAGAATAAAAAACACCAAATAAGGCTAAACTGCATTTTCTCTCTCAATCTTATTTTATAAACAACAAATTGGTCATGCATTAATCATGCTTACTTTGGTAGCCCTTGTTTCTACATAGAGCGAGAAAAAGAAATTATAAAAAAGTGCATTTTCCAGAAATCAATGCTAGAAAAAGAGTTGTGTTAACCGCTCACAAAAAGTCCTCCATAGGAATTTTCGCGCGACCGTTCTTCGTCTCTCCACTGCAGGTACAGTTCACCTCCGCACTGTCGTTCAGTCCGCAAAGTGCACCCTGATTGCGAAATCGTGCTGCGGCGCGGTTGCGAGTATCCTCAGACAGGCATGTGGGATCACACGGGCGGTGGGATCACCCGGGCACCAAAGGCCAAAAGCGCCCGGGTGATCCCACATCCCTGTCTGAGGATACTCGCAACCGCGCCGCAGCGCGATTTCGCAATCAAGCGCACCTTGCGGACTGAACGGCAGTGCGGAAGTGAAGAATATATTTCTCACCGTCTGCCAAAGAATCTTCAGCCCGTGGTTCGCTGTGTTCGCCGCAGAGTGAAATTGAATTCGAAAACCGTTCAATGAATACGCAATACAGGAGCAGCAGTTTCTAAGCTAAGGTTTTAGCCTTCCCCCACCTCCAATCTTAAGAGTAAGCCCTTATTGTTCGTATTGCATAAGAATGAACCTCTCTCATGCCATATTTGCTCCCAAAGGAGCTGGCTCTACCCAATGACCGCGTGATAGCCACCAGCTTAGCGGCGGTCAACTCGCGGCAAATATGCAGATTACCACCACCCCAGGATTCGGATCTGAGGGGAGATGTGACCAGTCGGATGAATTGCCAAAAACTTTGCATTGAGCGTAGTCGGGCCCCTTCATAATCTCTGGGTACGCACTCAAAAAGCTCTTGGTGTTCTACCACTCCCCCGAGTAGAATGGACAGAGGCAGTTTGGTCGCTACAGCTTCTGCAACTTTGACTCATTTGATCTATGTAATAGAGGGAATTTCGGGGCGCTGAATACGAGTGAGTTCAGTTCCTAGGCATCGATTCCCTAGCTGCAAAACGGTAAGTTACTGAATGCATTCATTCCTGTACAGCCACCAGCTTCAGCTGGCTGTAGGGCGATATTTTCGGTTCCCAGAAATAGAACAACTGAAGCTGATGAAGACTTACCTCGGCGAATACGGCGCTGAGAAGTACGAGCCCAAGGACTGCCCTGCAAAACATCGCGTGTTATGTGAACAGAAGTGCCGCGCTAGCGCTGAGGATCCTTTTATGGTATGATAGTCGATTGGAAGTTCCTCGGCCCCCATCTGAATACACACACTGTGATGTCCTTTCCTATGCACTTTTACTACGTGAAATGTTGTTCAGCAAGGGCATGCTAACATTCTCTAATCGTTTATGGAGCTGTGTTCGTGTAGTTCGTCAGCCCACACAGTAAAAACTCTGTTATTGGAGGGCATACCACGGGGGTTCGATCGGACGCGACAAGCCATCATCGAAACCTCGTCCATTCACCGGCCCAATTGTAGGAATATCGCGACCAGGCACGTTTTTTTTTCAAATCTGGGCGTTGCTTATATATTGAAGTGATCCTTCTGTGCCGATCCAAGTTTTCGATGGTTAGACTTTTGCACTCGGGCTCAAACTGAGTGGCGTGATGTGTCGAACTGCAAAAACGGGACAGCTCCTCCCCTTGTGTGTATAGAGCCCCTATCCCCCTATTCTCACCCTTCCATATTTGCAAACAACCACCCCACCTCCCAAAAAAAAGGAGTAATAGGGAATGAAATCACAACAACAACGCGACGAATCCGCCAAAGTCTCACCGGCACTGAGCTGCACAAGATCAAAGGAATGCACCTTGAGCAAAAAAAGAGAAACCCCGCCTGATTTGCACTGGGGTATATCCCAGACCGCGAAGTGATAAAAAGGGCAGGAATTTATTGATGATCGCGATACAGTCATTTTGACTGTTCAGCTTTGAATCGTGGGCGCGAATGAAGAAAGTTTCCAAAGCCTTTCTATGGCCAATGCAGCTCTCGTAGGCCAAAATTTTGTAGCTATTAATGAAGTCTGCTTCTTGATGTATCTACCTCGACCCGATGTTTTCAGTGAGGATTCAAAGGGACTTCCCGTCTTTTGCTTTTCCTTAAGGCGAACACATTAAACTCCTCCTGTTTCTTTCATATAGATTTCTTCACAACTTTCTCCACGAGCTCTGTATTTGGCAAACGACGCCACTCTGTGCACAGTCCCCATCTCCGCCATGGGGGCAAATTGTACAGCTCCTGATAACGCGTTTGCGGTCGTACAACCTATTTCGCACCAGTTGGCTCCTGAGGTTGGTTCTCGAAATGTCAACCAAAACAAAGTCGTCGGCTAGATCCGCGCGAACAATGCATTAACGTGTGGCTGTGCTAGTTGCGTCCGATATGAACGGTATCTTCAAGATAAGTTTGCCTTCAAACGACATCGCTCAAAGCCTGATCTTTTCTGGAGTGCTGTGTATCCGTTCTAAGCAGCGATCTGGTTTGCTGTTCTCACGACTCTTCACGTTCTGCATTCCCAGTGTACAGTCGTGTCGCAAAATTGAGCATATTCCGGACAGTTGCACGCTTTATTGTTTTGATATCAGCTGAAATGGCGTGAAGGTTATTATTTTGAGAGGTGCTTTTATGATACCTTTTAATCTTGTAAGCACCGCTCGAAAGACTAATTTGCGTGTACAAGAATGGAAGCCATTCGTTTTGTGGTGTATCTATCTTTAATGTACTGTAAGTGCTGGTTCGGGACATCAAACAACAGATCCATTTCGGCCTGTGTGAGAGTTATCATACAGCAGTCCTCGGTATAGCGGCAGTATAATATTGGCATGCGCTCTATTCTTATGATAAAGCAGACTGCCAGAACGGGAGCTAGTCTCTGACCCATTGCAAGTTCTTTTCTTTCTGCGAAGAAATCTCCGCTGCACTAGAAATTACTAGTGACCCTTCGGGTCCCTAGCTCGTACCAGCCACATGACATGAAGGCGCGTGCCCCCTGGCAGTAGTATAGCTAGGGTTAGTTTCCAACGAAGAAGAAGCTTCAGGCAATGTTAAGTACCGAAAAGTTTGCTTCAAAATGAAAGCATGCTAATTGAAATACGAAGAAAAAGTTAAAGGCAACATTACCACCGCTACAACAAAACAAGTGAAGAACGTCTGTATACATAACGGCAAGGTCCAACGATGGACCGGATTCTCAGGTCACACTCAATGTAGTGTTCTTCTAGATTCGCCAAACGATGGGTCGGCCACCTTCGCTGTAGTATTCGTTTGGCTCCGCCCAACGATGGGCCAGAGTTGCCGGTCACCCTTTATGTAGTCATCGTTTGGCTCCCCCAAACGATGGGCCGCTTCGCCGGCTACCTTCTATGTAGTATTCGTTTGACTACGCCAAACGATGGGCCGGCTTCGCAGGCCACTCTCCCCGATCAAGTATTCTGAAGCCCCACCGAATCCCCACGTTACTCCTATCACGTCTTCTGGAGCCCTACTGAATTCCATCGTAGCCTAGAGCGCTCTTCTTCACGGCGTCCTTCGCATTATTACGAAGCGCGCTCTAATCGGCACACAAAGTACCGTATACCCTCCGAGAAATTTGCGGCAAATCTCTGGATATAAGGATATAGGGATACGGCACTGCTTTTCACTGGCTAGTACACCGCTATGACTGAAAATATGGACAGAAATCGAGCTCTGGCGATGCCAGTAGGGGCGCGCCGCGACCGCGCCACAGTCGACCCCGTCGCAAAAAATGCGGCCCACCAAGCTTTTCTCCCAACCCAGCACTTTGCAGAATTTGTGGAAACATCTACAAGCAAGAAGATAAAAACCATTTTTCCCTTGAAAAATATCCAGTTTGAGGAAGTATAGTAACTACAAAAGAAGTTCACAGAGACTCTCAAATTCTTCAAGCTCTTTATCGGCTTAATTAGACGACTTATTATTAATAACACAGTCTACCGTTTCGAAACAATTTCGAGCTAATTCTATCCTACACAGCTCTTGGAGATATAGATATTGTAGCTTTGTGTTCAAAACAGTGTCTAAAAATGTCGTATCATTTAAAAAAAAATGATAGTGTTGTCTCGTGTCGAATTGAGAAAATCCATTACCACAGTCGGAAATTAGTAAAAAATGAGAAAAAAAGAAATATAACGCCGGTAGTGAAAATTAGCGTAAGTGAAGTAATGTCGAAAACATAGTGCAAATCCCAGTGAGCAATATTAGTGGTTGAAATTAAAGGTAATAGCAATAACTAGCTAGTACTACCATCGAAACAATGGTTGGTATAAGGTGTAGTGTAATGCGTAGTAGTAATGAAGTGTTAGTATTAACCTGATAATGGTGAAAATATAGCTGAATAGGATGAAAACCGCAATTAGCGCTTTTTACGGTTTCGAATCCCCGCGCTCTAATCGAAGGCGCTAAGTACCGTATACTCATCATGCGGCAATGGCGGCATGATAAAGTCTCTACTAAACCTCTCTCAGTCAATCGACGATCTTCCAAACCATATCCTGTATCTCTGGAACTCGCTGAATACCACTCTCGTAGGTTCCGCCTCTTTTCCGATTTGCAGGGTCATGGCAGCCCATACTGCGGGTACGCCCACTCAGTCATGATTGGTCGACGATATGTAGCGCACACAGTATACCAAGCAGCATATGCTGCGTAGGTGCTGTAAGTGCCAGCATATCCTGCGTACACAGCAGCATATCCTGCGAAGTTCCTGAAGCGCGAACGCACGCATGAAAGCGGCGGCGAGGTTGAGACAGCGTTTGAATTCAAATTAGGTGCAAGAATGAGACAGCGCTACCCGACCCAAGCCCACTATTGATTCCGTCCTTCGTCTTCGGCAAGGACTCCACGTGAAGGTAAGTTTAATCTTTTAATTGGAATATCCATACTTCTTTTTGGTCCAATGCCCAGTGAACCTTCCTTTAAAGGCACAGAACACCTTCAGATATGAATTTTGTGATTTTCATTTGTTTGTTGGTAGACCCCTTCTGTATAAAACTTGCCAAGTGCGAGATCTCAATTCCTCAAAACAAGCGAGATATAAGCGACCACCACAGGCCCGACCCCCTTCACTCACCACCACAGGCCCGGCCCCTTCCTGATTTGCGACCTCGATATCGGCTTGATGGATGGATAAGTTTCAACCGAGTCTACGTTTGAGTCCATTACCGGTCCTTCTCATAATCCTGGTTCTCTCTCATGCAACGATTGTGAATGAAAGGAAATACAGGCCTAAGACAACTCGTCCACCAATTTCTCGCCCTCAAATAACAGGGTTTTCTGAAGAGCCATAACTACTTTCGTATGGGGTCTTTAACGATTTCGAAGATACCACTGTGATCAACGTGTGACCGTCTCCAATACAAGCATGAAAGCTGAAAAACAGTTTTCTGGGTGCACAGTGTTCACGATTATCTCCGATTTTGATAGTAATCGCTAAATCGATTGTTTGGCCACCGGGTAGAACTGATATAACGAAGAAATCGAGAAAAACGCTCGAGAAGGGCATTAAATACTTTACCCTCACCCCACCTTTTTACTCCCACTGAAAGTGTTCGTTGTGACAATGAAATCTTTTGTGGATCCGCCTTTGCAATTGCCTGCTTTCTGCCGCTCCGTTCTCTTCTTTGGACCCTAACTAATACTGTTTTGCCTAAAATATTTTTCTATTTTTGATTAGCCCATTTTTTCCCGGTGACAACCACCGCGAACATGTTCATCCAACCAGACAGCTAGTCCAGATCATAAAGGTCACTGAAATAAGACGTTTTAGTGCGTTTCTCGCTGTTTCTTCGTGATTTTGGTGAGACTTAATTGCCAAGGCTTGTTTTGAGTGGAAAACTGGGGAACGAAAATCATCGTCAACACTGCCTTTAATGGATTCAGTATCTCGAGATGGAAATTTAGGTGCAAAACTAGTACGAGGCACTCAAGATTCACCCGTAGAAATGAAAAGTTTCATCCATGAAATTGAAGTTTTCTGTCGTTATCATATATTTAATAAGGTTATCACTCGTAATTTTCTAGAAATTCCATGAAATGAGAATCGGCCACCCCAAATTCAAGCGAGGGCACAATGGGCCGCAGGAGCACGGGTGTTTAGAAGACGGCTTTTTTTGTCGTTTGTTCTTCATTTTTTTTGTCTTTATATGTTCGTCTCTGCTTCGTCTGACGATAGGATTTAATTCGATCTCTTTGTTACTATGTATTTGTTCTTTTCTGTTGATGCTATTCCATAGTCAGATCCAAGCCAATGAATGAAGTGACAGTAGAATATTTTTATGTTGATTATGAATTAATAAACCTCACAGAAGCTTTCTTGAGCGTTCATTTATGTGTTATAACCGCAGCACGGCAGCACGGCGTCAACTACACGTAGGGAGAACCTAAGGGCTACAGATTTTGCTGAGAGCATCCGCGACAATTGCTGCCGTGCGCCAGGAGCCGGATGCATCAACGCTCCGGGTTTGGACAGGGGCTGGGCAGTCGGCGCCTTTGTAGATCTTCGTAGATCCTTAAATCAGTCGTGCCCCTGCAGTGTCTTTCGTTTCCCCAGACGCCAAACATCCTGGCTGGGACGGCTGGGGAAGCCAACGGCACTGTAGGGGCACGATTTATTTCGTTATCTACAGAGATCTTCAAAGACGCCGGCTGCCCTGCCCCTACCCCAACCCAGAGCGTTGATGTGTCCGGCCCCTGGATGCTAAGAATTCATTATTAACAATGCGGCAGCATATGTTGCGAAGGTTTGCAGCATATGCTGTCTTGCATCTGAAAGCCAAGAATTCATTGCAGCAGCATATGCTGCGCTCAAAGCAGAATATGCCGCAAAGGAGGGAATGGGACTCGACGAAATACGCTGCTACATTGCTGCTAGCCAC
Source organism: Aplectana chamaeleonis (assembly GCA_029168955.1). Taxonomy (NCBI): domain Eukaryota; kingdom Metazoa; phylum Nematoda; class Chromadorea; order Rhabditida; family Cosmocercidae; genus Aplectana; species Aplectana chamaeleonis. Next base: position 198,287 of record JAPDOI010000025.1, read on the forward strand.
GAATCCATATCGGCAGCATATGGGGCACTCAGTGCCGGATATGCTGCGAGAACTTCGTTCTTTCTTTCAATACTACTCTCGTTACCCGGCCGGTGATCCTGTCTTGATGCGAGAGTGGTACTCAGCGAGTTCCAGAGATTTTGGCTATGATTTCTGGTGTTGATGCGCTTTTTGGACGTCCTTCACGTGGATCGTCTTCAAGGCACCCATCTTTCTTCTGTTCCAATTGTAGGTGAACAATCATTATACACTTTGAACATTCGTTCGTGAATTTCTTTTGCTGCTACACCTTCCAAAAATAAGAAGTTTGACACTGCACGATATTCAATTTTGTCCATTGCTGTGACACTGCGACTTTGAATGTTTTGTAAACAAAGAATGAATTGACAGATTGAAATGAAACTTCACATACTTTCATATAAAGAATGTATCAACAGAACGAAAAAAAATTGGGCTAGTAGCAACGCCCTCTCTTATCGAACGACAAAACTTATTGAACAACCTAGTATGTTAGCAGCGGTATTCTACTACTCCCAAAATACAGACCCTCTCTCGAACATCCCATTTATCCGAAGGCGTGCTAAAAATATGGCGCAGAATGCCCCTTCTGTTCTCATTTGTAGAGTATAAAGAGCGTATCGCCTGATTCGCCTAGCAGAAGCTGTATGTTCCTCGGCGGCTGCATCGTGATATGTTATGACGGTGACAAGGGAATGCCAAGCATTTAAGCGTGTTTATCACATTTCATGGGAGAAATCGTAGCAAACAGAGCTGTCTAGACGCAGCCGTAGTTAAGAGTACACGAAATCTCCCAGACGAGTTAGATTTCTACAAAGGCTTCGAGCATTAAACACATGGTGCCTTCCGTATGTTCGGTGCGTCTTTCCTAAGAAAAATTTCGCTTGAAAATTTTTAAAATTCACTCATATCAAGGTTACATGTTTCAGATTGTGTTAATTGTGATGGCAAACCTTCATGGAGGTAATGTGTACAACACACATTGGGTTGCCAGTGGTATAACTTTTGATGATCATATGTGACATACGGTGCCAGAAACAGCCCGGAAAAGAATTCCTCCATCGAATCCATGCAACAATGATGTGTGGAATTATCCATTTCCCGTCTTTCGGTCGTTCCTGTTTAACCGTTTTCCGTTTGCCGTTTCCCGATATCTATGTGGAAAATACGGAGAAAATCAGGAAAAATTATAAGCTGGTCACAACTTGGATAGGCTTGTGTTCGAAGGAGCACCGTGCCCTACCATTTCTGAAACGCTGATTCACCTAATACGCAGACAGAACTAGTAATTCACTCTGTCTAAGTTCGGGCACATTAAAAGGGATCGACAGCTGGTCACAAACGCCGTTTTCAACGGAAGTCATACCAGCTGATGTACTTCCAATGACACTTTTAAATCTATGTTTGTAGATGTTCCGGAGATCTCTGAAGCGAGATAAGCGGATTTCCTCAGGTGGGCGCCAAGTTAAGGGTACACCCACCAGGCAGTTCTCAAGGTGTCCACGAAAAAAGATTCGGATTTGGCTCAAAGGCTATTTCTGGAGATCATCCGGCGTCATGAACACGAAATTGAGGTCCAGTTGTCAATTTTCGGGGAACTTCTACAAATTCAGCCGAGGGGAAAATCTTACCAAGAGAAATTTCCGGGGCAAAATGCGACTTTTAAATCTTTCCAATACGCAATGAAAGATCTGATTGAAACTTACTTGTAAAGAATTTGAAGTCCATTCATCGATTTTTGAAATACTAAGGTAGGAGACGCTAGCTAAATAGCATTATGTCTACCGTAAGCTACAATATGGCTCAGAATATCGAGAAACAAACCACAGCCTCGTGTTCAGGATCATGAGTGACCCATAGGAAAAAAGCTTGAGCCTAATCGGAAACAATTTTTCTGAAATCTCTAAAAATTTGCCTGATGTGGTTGTACCCTTATCCTCTGTGAAATGTCGTGATTCTCACGACTCACGGCGCGAGCGGCACGCGCTATTTTGCTCCCTCCGTCTGTTATGCGCCCTCTCTCTGTCTCTAACCTCCGCTCCGCATCAGCACGCGTAGAAACCATGAGAACTTCACAGTTTTTATAGCGTTTACCTCCCCGCACAACTTAGCGAACCCGCCATAACTTGGTTTAGAGGACTCTTAGCAGCTGATACATAGATTTAAAAATGTCATTGGAAGTATTGTACATCAGCCGATATGAATTTTGCTGGAAACGAGGTCTGTGACAAGTTATGGACACCTTGTAGGGGTAATCTTTGTTCTCGGCCGGTGATTTGGCGTGCTCTTCAATAGGGACGCGGTCTTTCCCAACTAGGATACGGTTCATGCACGGGTGTTAGCAATGGGGTCACCCCCACCACAGTCCACAACATGGACGTCATCATTCTTGCCATGGCTCACAATGAGGGAGCATCCCTAGCTGAAAACAGTGGGGGAGACCCTCTCAGCGGTCACAAAACGTTTAGAAAGTGACTCGTAGTCACCTCGTAGGAGCGGCCAGTAAAGACCCACTGCGCTGTCTCTGAGATGGAGTCCGTTATATACGTACTGTGCGGCTGATAGGTTTTTGATCGACTGTGGAGCGATTGACGACGTGTCTGATGGGGAGCATCGTAGCTCGATTTTTGTTCAAATTGCGTCGCAGTCGTGTCGAAAGGCCTCTGTATTTCAGAATGTGCTTCTCATTTGGACGACGATACGGCGCTCGAGAAACACCGAGCCGCATAGTCGTTCACAGCGCTTTCTAGTCGAATCTGAATCCTGTCGTGGCCGAATCGGACTCCACCAGTGTCTGATTCTGAGCTATGGCTTGGGGCCTATGACCTGTAGTACACCCGGGTGTTCAAATACAGGAAATAGTAGTTAGCCGATATCACCTTTTCTGGTTTACAAGGGAAGCCATTTTAGCGTAGTCCGGAATGAGCGAAATGAAGTACATAGCTGCGGGCTCGAAAAATCGTCGCATTCAATGCGTGTCGAATATGTATCCAACTCGAGTGACCACACCCATTGAAAGGGTGTATTGCAGGTACACGTGCTCCAAACAGCACCACGTGCTGCAAAACTTTACCGAAGGAGCACATGTTGCAAAATTTAATCGCAGGAGCACGTGCGGCCAGGTAGTCCAGCGTTTTCGTAGCAGCACACCGATGCAAGTCAGCCAGCTCGCCGAGTACCATCTGGGGCTGCAAGTGGTTGGACGAGGTTTCCAGCCGCTGGGGTGCAAAGCACCGCAAACTCGGGTAATTGAACCAGCTAGGCTGCCACTATTTACGAAGTATTCGAATTTCGAATATCATTCTGAAGTCTATTTTCGAAATAGTCTAATATTATTTGCAAACCAGAATTCTCAAATTTTGAATTCTGACTGATCCGAAATTCTAAAAATCATTCGAATAGTTTTCGAATATAACATTTCGGTCAGAAGTATACCAAATAGACAACCTGGAAAAAATTGGAACACGAAGAAACATTTCAGTTCTTATGGTCCACCTACCGATATGAGATAAAAACTTTTTATGATCTGCATTTGGGCTAGAGTCGCTCACAGCTTTAACTACTAGTAGCCAGTATACGACTGAGAAATTGGACTTCGAAAACTCGAGTATTAGAAAAAAAAGTATAGTAGCGAGGACATTCTCGCAAGGTACTCCATTTTGCTCATTCCGGGCTACGCTAAAATGGCTATCCCATTAAAGGCAGCAAACACGCTCAAAAATGATATCAATTCTATGGAATGAATCTAAGGTCTGAAGCTGTTAATATTCAGAGATAACGAAAAAACGAAAAAAAATCGACTGAAATGAAGATATAACGATTTATTCTATATTGGCCCTGAAGTGGACGAGTTTTACCGCATTGGCTGAAATAGCGGAGCTAGCGAAAAATTTGTTGGGTTGACGACGCTAATGTACTCGTACAGCCCTTTCTGGAACGCTTAAAGGCAGGTTTCGCGATAAATGTCGTTAAGAAGTTAATAACATCTCATTGTAGGTCCCGGGATTCATTCATGAGCTGCGAAGTCGATATCGCAAAAAGCGCGCTCCGAAACCAGTTACGAAAGCTGAAAGCTGAAAGAAGAGAGAGAGGTTCAAACAGGAAATAGAGAATGGAAATTCAAGATGAACCCGAATAGATAAACGAGCAGACGAACAAAATTAAAAACATATGATCTCCATTGGCAGCGGCCAGGCAGGGCGCGAAACTCGTCCACGAGGACATGGTCGAGGGAAACTCGCCCACTTGCAAATTCTATCCATCGGAAATATCACTCGATTTCGACCGTTTCCGCTCGTTTTTTCGCACTTTCAGTCTTCCTAATCGTACAAGCAGCCTCCACAGACCAATTTTATGCGAAAAACCCGAAGTCGAAATTCATCGCGAACCCTGCCTTTAAGACATTGGAAGAGCCAAAATGACCGTGATCGAGCATTGAATATTTGTATTGAGGTGTGGAGCCCGTATCGGTGGGCGGAGAAAGGATGATTTTGTGACTCAATACGGCTCAAATACGGTCATTTTAACTCGTTTTCAACTCTTCCAACATCGTGAGGGCTCTTCTAGGGCCCGTGCGAACCCACTAATGTAGTTATCTCAACAACTTTTGCGAGCGTGTATGCTGCCTTCAAGTATTATATGACGACTGTGACTAAGCAGTAGAGTGTTGTCCGCATAAGGACGTCATTATTGAAATAATGGAACGTTGGCATGGATCCTAATGAGACTTTGCGTTTACTATTGAAGGTTGGCGCAAACTCGGGGCCATGCTCTATAACGTAGGTGCACCGAGTTTGCGCCGACCTCCAAAGAGGAACGCAGAGTCTCATCAGGATCCATGCCGATGTTAGTATTTCCCTAGAAAATTTGGTTGAGAGGGTCCAATTTCTCTGTTCCGGTTAGATTGGAGCCGAAATAGAGAAAATCGAGCCTCATTATCAAGTTTCTTAAAGGCAGTGTTCACGATTTGAATAGTTTTTTTTTGCTTATCCGCTTATCTTGAAGACGGTCCCATGCTGATTCCAACGATGTTCTTGGAATCGTACAAAACCTTCTAGGAACGGAGATATGGTCTCCCAAAAATTGAGCTAGGGAAGCATGGTGGACGAGTTGTCCGCGGCTTGTAACTTCCTTCTTTGGCTACCGATGTATGCGAGCTGACCTGAGTAAAGGCAGAAGTTGAGAATGAAGGGAAGAACGGGGCTATTGATCGGAAACCATCGCTCATCTCACAATCTCGAGCCTTCATTTGTTCACATCGGTGGGCGTGGAAAGTGCATCTGCGGTATAACGAGCTGATGGGTGTCCAACTTTGGGGCCGTAGGGGACCGTTCCTAGCTCATTTTTCTTAGTTTTTTCAACGTTAGGGTTCCGCTAGGTCCCGCTGCTGCCGATCTCCTTCAAAAAATCAGACATGGTTTTTATCGTGGACACTGCCTTTAAGGAGATAAACCCCCTTTTGATTGGTGACGTCATAAGGCGGTTGATGCTTCACTGGGATGATAATAACAGGTCTACGGGATGTTGATAGGATGTGAACGCGGAATCGGGGATGGAGACCCTCCTCCGATAGGGTGTCTACAGCGAAAGCGTTTCCGCGGATAGGTTGTCTACGGCACCATGGAGGGGGCGACGGGCAGTTCTCGAGGGGCGATCTCTGCCCTTTTCGGATGTCTACAAGGAGCATCGCGTGAGGTGACATCTCATCCGTGTCCGGTAGACAACGGCGAACGTATGAGGTAGCGGCCAAGAAACATTCTGACATCTGCAATTTCCAAGTATCTTTGCTTCCCTTGAGGCTATCGATTTCATCCTTTAATATGACATTTCCTGCCAGATATGATATTTTCTGCCATACAATGAAACGATATAAGGGAGCATGCTACAGTACTACAACGAAAATGCGCATCGATGGGGAAGAGTATTTGTCAATATTGGCAGTCTGCAACTTTCTCTCTCGCTTCTTGAACTTGTTTACTTTCTTTGGTTGTTTTCGTTATTTTCTTGGTTTTTCAGGATTGGTCGTTTACTTGGAAGTTTAAATTTGTTACATAGTGATCGAAGATCTATGATGCGAGGTTCTCAAATGAGGAATTTCATGAAACAGGTGGTTTTGCGTAGAGGTTTTTCACGTATCCACCAATACTGCGAAAAATCGACGCCTCGGCTCTGGAGTCCTCAGACGTCGTTTCATCTAATCAGGGTCAAACTCACGTTGGTCCGCAGGCCAGCGTAGGGCAGAGGGTCGTTATTCTATTGGGAAAACTTGATTTTTTTTGGGGGATCGTTATTTTTTCGACCCATCTGAAATAGTGTCTGTGTCGCTGAAAAATCGAATCTTGAGGTGAAATTATCTGGTGCCATGATTATTTGCCGTGGAACAGTCAACATTATCGATGGAACAAGAGCAGTTTTCAAATGAAAATAAGAGTAAATCATCAAACGGGTACTAGCTCGACATTACCTCGACTACAACATTTGGATTAGACATTGCTTCGTGGATTTCTAGCGAAATCCGGTGGTACCGGAGACCGATTTCATCACTTCGGAAGTCGTTTAGCCAGGACTGCAAACTTCATGCAGAACTGGCAATGGTAGAGCAAAAGGTTTTGAACGCTGGCATTTTATCCTGCACAGCGCAGTACTTCTAAAGTAATACGATTGAGTTCGTGAGCGAATCTTGGTGTACTGTGATCTGTACCTTGCTCACGTCTATGTATTTGGGCCAACCTCTGGTGCTTATTTTGGCGTCTGCAGGTTTATAGATTTTTGAGACTTCGAAACTCGCTATTTTACAATGTATCATATCCAGCAGTATGTGGCGATCCAAACGCTCCATCAGGGCCATAAACGGAGGATGAAGATTTTTCCGGTGTCCGAAATACTTTTCAGCTTTCCAGCTGGCTGGAATTTTTTAAATAACGACAGCGCATTGAACTTTTGATCCCTTTCGGAATGGTGAGGCCCAAAAACACCCGTACCAACGCTGTCCCTAACCCTGCATCTAAAGGATTTCGATCAGCTGAATTAGGTCTCGTTCGTTTAAAACTCTAGATTCAACGGATAAAGCGACTCTCCTTCATTGCTGTTAAGTCAGGTGCACTTGCTCTACCATGCTAGTCTTCTTTTTCGTCTCTTCTGATGCTTTGCTAACTTCAAAAGCAGAAGTCGATTCAACGACCAAAGCTCTACTATGCTACCTTCTTTTTCGTCTCTTCTGATGCTTTGCTAACTTCAAAAGCCATTTGATTCAACGACCGAGGGCTCCAGAGCCACGGCGTCAACCATCCGCAGTATTGATGAATACCTGAAAAACTCTCGAATAATTCCTCCACGGAAGTAAAGCCACAAAATCACGTGTGTCTCATGGAAACCCCCAAGTTTCCTCGGATGTCCTGGGCATTGAGCCTTGGAATGTCGGGCAAGCTTTGTGTCGTCATACCATCCAAAGTTGCTCTTATCTCGCGAAGTTTCCCTCGAGTTCTGGTCCCAAGGGATGTCTAACATCAACCTTCAGAATTTTTTGAATGGCTTGTACTGTGATCCCGATCTGGATTCCGAGCACCGCTCCTGAATGACCCATTCTAGAACTTCAGATGATAGATCTTCGATCACTATGTAACAAATTTATTTTTCCAGGTAAATTTCCAATCCTGAAAAACAGAAAACTCACTAAGAGAATATCGAAAACGACGAAGAAAGTGAACGAGTTCAAGAGGAGACAAAAAATCTACAAAAGTCAGATTGCGAATATTGACAAATAATCTTCCCCATCGATGTGCATTTGCGTTGGAGTTCTATAGCATACTTCGTTATATCGGCATCATGACCGAAAATATCATATTAAAAGTTTAAATCGATAGCCCCAAGGGGAGCAAAGATATTCAAAAAAACAGATGCCACTAAGCTTTTGGCCACTGCTGCCAATCTCTATTGCTGTATATAGCTTGCTCTGGCAAATCTATGTGGGGTTTCCTGTCGGCTAAATTCCTAGAGACTCACTTTACAGTTGGGACTGATGTCGGGCATGGGAGAAATGGCCACCGATTCTCCTCAGGGGTCGAGGTATGGGAATCAAAGGAAAATGCTTAAAGGCAGGGTTCTCGATGAAATCGGTTGTTGTGATATCACCGTGGATTGGTAGACCTGACCATCACAAAAGTGAAAACAAGTAAAAAATTGGAGAAAAAACGCTCAGGAGAAAGTTATGGCTTGGTGTCCTCCCGCCCCCAATTATTGAGATTTGGGTAAAAGCCTGTTCTGTCAACTTTCATTTTGCTTCTAAAGTAATTTCTGAACATTTCTGGAGACTACTGATTACTTGATCAGCAAAATAAATGCCGGATAAGCAAGCATTAATGAAAATCGCATTAATTAGGGGGCCGGCCGACACCGGTATTTAGCTGTTATACTTTGTTTTTGAGCGTTTTTCCCGCGGATTTCCAGTTTTTTTCACTCACTTTTACTTTTGTGATGGCCAAATCTGCATTCTTATGGAGAGAGCTCAAAAGTTCTTTAATCGCGAACCCTGCCTTTCAAAGGCAGTGATAAGTCGCGCTCAAATATGCTCGTCTTCTTTTTCACTCTAAACCCTTTTCTGGGTATAGAGTAGTAGAACCTATGAGAAAAAATCGCAGAAAAACGCAATACTTCTGGGCCAAATTTGAAGCCTGAACTTTCTTGCCTTTTGATAGTGGACGAGCATACCCTTTACATCATCGGTGCATCGATGATCTCTAATATCGAGAACATCAGCTGGCTTGAAATTTAATTTCAATCAATGAACCTCCAGGTTTATGTACACATCTAGTCAAAAACATTGACTGAAGTGCTTGCTTTCATTGTTCAACGGTTTTATTAGGTAAATTTGCATTTATTTCTTCCTCTGAGTGTCGATGATTTTCGGCTGCTTTGCATGAGACTGTGATCTTTCTGTGCACGTGTGCACGAACTGGAAAATTAGGGTCTCAATAACTCTAATTCTAGCCCGTTTTTCACCGCGCTACCTTCATAGTTTTTAAGCTGTTTTTGATCTAAGCTGATATTTGTAGTTTTTTCAATAACGTTTTTTATCGCGATCACTGCCTTTAATCACTGTCTAATCTATAGCATCTCCACTAAAGTTGCCGGAGACCATAATCATCTTCACACAAATCCTGGGTTTGACGACTTGCGTTGGGTTTGACGCAGCCGATTGTCGAAAACAGTTAGTTTACTTTGGTGCTAACTCAACCGGGGGTGTGTATACAAGTCTGTTGGTACCGTTTTGCTCGTTGGTGCCCTAAACTTCTACTTGAACCCAGCAGACGTTTGAGTGTACACAGGAACGTTCTGAAACTGATATAGCGTGCACAACTATATCGCGAAAGTATCCCACACATTGCATAAAGGTGTCGCCGTCCGGCACACACTAAGGCCTCTGGTCCATAACACCCAGGATCCGTACCTAGGAGTCATGGAGTCTTTGGCCACAAGCCACAATTTCACGCCACCCTGAACTGTCGATCGCTGTCGAGTGATATCAAAAACTGCGCTATCCAGACTTCTTGAGACTATTTCCATGCACCGTTTGCTGCTTTGCAGGAAACCCGCCTCAAGTTGATAGACCCGTCATCAGCGTCCGGAGAGTACACACCATCTACTGCGGTAACGCCGACGATAGGAGAGTGGGAGGCTGTGCAATAGCTGTAAGGGAAGGATTTCAATGGTATGGTCAAGGAGTTCGGCTCAACGTCGTGTCGGGATGCATTCGTACGACTGCGGGATCTGGAGGATTCAATCTGTGGATAGTGAGTGCTCATGCGCCCACTGAAACCGCCGAAGACAATTCGAAGGATGCGTTTTATGAGGAACTCAATACGTTGCTGGCCAGGATACCTTGTCAACATGCTGTTGTCGTGGGGATTGACGCAAAATGCGAAGATGGGACTTGATCAGGAATCCGAAGTACTTCGGTAAATGGTTCTACTCCAGTGGAGCAAACATCGGACAATGGCTACCGCCTTGTCGACTTTTTGTGAGCACGCAGTGGTCTGATTATTGCATCGACATTCAAGAGGAATCATCGCCGCCATCAGCTTACGTGGCAGGGACCAACCCGGCTATCTCCAGAAGAGCAGCGGAAGCGGAAGATGACAACTCTGAAACTACAGCTTGACTATGTCCTGACGAGGAATATTCCAGTATCGGACATTCGAAGATCTAGAGCTGTGGTGGGATGTCGCATTCGATTCCGGATCACCGTCCCTGTTCTGTTGAACTTCACTGCGAGGATTCATAAGAGGAAGCGAGGGCTCAGCTCTCTCCAGAGGATTGACATGACAAGTCTCAGAGATGAAGAGTGCAGAAAGGAATTTCCGACAACGCGTTTCTATTCACATCGGAGTACGGACTATGAAGAAAACTTTTGCGACGCGGATTCTTTTGTCAAGTGCATCCAGGACGCTTCGAAAGAGGCACTCCCGGTTGTACAGCCTAAGAAGAAGTTCCGCCTACGTCCCAGAAGAAATGGGGATTCACTCTACAACAGAGTATGTGCTCTCCGAACTGCAGGAAACTTCGTGGAGGAGTAGCGTCTGAGGAGGAAGTTGCGTCGGTAGTTTCAAAGTGACCACGAACGAGAGTGGACGTGTAGAGCTAAGGAGTTCGAGAGAATGCTTGGGAGGAGAAGAATCCGAGGAAAGCCTTCACGTTGCTGCGACAGTATAGCGGGAAGATGAAGAGATGTTCTCCTGTCTTGAACACTACCAATGGAGTTGCAGTTGGTGATGCGACGCTGCCAATATGGAAGGATTACTTCAGTTCACTACTGAATCGTCCAGCGCCATCAGTACCTGGAGCTCCTGCATGTTCAGAGAGAGCACATTACGATGTCAGTGGCGGAACCGCTGACTGAGTCTGAAGTTTTGGACAGTCCGGAAAATGAAGAATGGAAAGGCAGGTGGAGATGACAACATCACTGGGCTGAAATGCTGAAAGCTCTTCCTCCGTCTGGGATTCGTGAAATGACCAACACCATCCGTGCCATATGGATGAGCGAAAGGATACCTGGATTCGTGGAGAGCGCGGATCATCGTACCTCTTCACAAGAAGCTATCCGTCACGGATCCTAAGAACTACAGAGGAATCTCTCTTACTTCGTGTCATGTACAAGGTTTTAGAACGTATCATTCTCGAGCGACTTATCAAACATCGTGAAGGAACGACCAGAGATGAGCAAGCCGGTTTTCGACCTGGAAGGTCGACCATCGACCAAGCGTTCGTCGAGAAGAGTAATTCGAATCGTGGCAGCGGCTTTCGAAGCCATTACAGCTTGCTTCTTTGACTTTGAAGCCGCGTTCGACTCTCCTCATCGTGATCGATTGCTCAATGCTCTATGAGCAGATGGAGTCCCGGAAAAGTATGTTCGGTTAATCGAGGACATGAACAAAGGAACAACAGCAGCAGTTCGTACACCTGTCGGATTTACGTCAGCTTTTGTGAAAACAGGAGTAAGGGGCAGCGAGCCGTTGCAGGACCTTTTCTTTCAACTTCGCCGCTGATGACATCATGCGTAGAGCTGCAGAACAGTTTCCCCGCGGATGTGATCCTAACACCATCAGGACGCTCTTTTTGTCGACCTGGATTACGCCGACGACATCTTGTTGTTCGATGAAACTAACAAAAAACTGCAAAGGATTGTGAACTTCGTTTCGAAGCATGCCGCAGCTCACGGACTTCGTCCTCGTCCCGACAAATGCAAGCAGTTGTGAGTCTATCAGAGGCCTTCAATGGGAGTTTGTGTGCACGGATAACGTATCGAACTTGTGGATGATTTCTGTTATTTGGGCTGTTTGCTGAAGAATGATGGTAGTTATGCAGCGGTTATTCGACAACGATGTGGCGAAAGCTACGTCTGCATTCACCTTCTAATCCAAGTGTTTGTGGTCTACCACCATCGCGAAGGAAGTCAAGTTGCGCGTCTACCTATCCGCCATTCGCCCTATCATGATGTACGGATCGGAGACGTGGGCAGCACCGAAAACGCAGATGGAAAGGTTGGATTGCACGGAGAGGAAGCTTTTTAGGCGTTTGCTTGGATATTTACGCGTGTATGCTATAACGAAGACCTTTACAAGGAAATCGACGCAGTACATCAACGCTTGACACGAGGGAGGTGCCAGCATCTCCCAACGCCATCTCAAGCAGCAATGGAAAGTCGACTTCGACTGCTCGGGCATACTTCGCTAAGAAGAACGCCGGATCGTCTCGGTACAACACGCTTTAAAAATGCTTCCAAATCCTGTCTGGAAACGGCCACCTGGGCGTAGGCGAAAGTTCTGGACGGATGTGGTTAAAGAGGATTTAAAGTCACTCGGCATCGAAAGACAGTTCAGGCAAGATGTTTCGTTTCGCAGGAAATGGAATAGTGACAGCTGGATGGAATGTGTTCAGATTGCGGCTGAAGACCGTGAAAAATGGATACGGCTGACTACTAGGACGGCACACCTCAGAAGATGTGAATGACCGCGTCAGGCAAAAGCCAACCGATTAAGTCAAGAACAGACCCAATTACTCATTGGATTGAGAAGACGTTTGAATTGAAAAAAAACAAGCAGAATATAGCATATGTTTTATGATCTGTTTCTAGTTTCTTCGCAACCTGTAAAGTCTTCGTCCTCTCCATGAGGGCTCTTTAAAAAGAGAGACTGAACGTGCAAAGAAACTCGATTATAATTGCTGTTGTGCCTCTAGGCAAACGAAGAAGTGGATTCAAGAGAAAAAGCTTCACAAAATCATTCATTCTCAGAGGAGAAGCTACATATTTTCAAAAAGGATCCCCAAAAGGCGTTCAGATTCCTGCCTCGCCCATGTCACCTTTTTCTGGAGGTCGCGACTTTAGGACCCCAAATTTGGTAGAAGATCTCAGCCGTGCCTTCGAAAACCCTTGCCTAGACCCAGTACAAGAAATCAAGTGACTTATTTTACTCCGTTTCCCCGAGCCCAAGAGCTCGGAAACGGAAGCGGAACGGAACTGCCTAAAAGCACCGGAAATACGGAAGTGGAATCGGAAACGAAACAGTCCCGCACAGCACTGGTTAACACTAAAGGCAGTCTTCACGATAAAAATCGTTGTTCTTTTTTGCCTATCTTGAAAACTGTCCCATGCTGATTCTAATGATGTCTCTGAAATCGTACAAGAACTTCTGGGAATGGAGTTATGACCCCTCAGAAATTGAGCTAAATAAACATGGTGGACGAGTTCACCGAGGCTTGTAACTTTCGTCTTTTGCAGCCGATGTATGCAAGCTGACCTGAGTAAAGATAGAAGATAGAAATGTAAAGTAAAGATAGAAATAAAGATAGAAGATAGAAATGAAAAGTAATGATAGAAATAAAGTGACAATTTGCTTCCCAAAACATGAAAAAAACAGTATGGAAAGTTACGAAAGGCATTCAGAAACAAATCTTACGTTAACATGTGAAATAAAAATAAATCATTCCAATCGAAATCGGAAGTTATGATTTCCAGTGTTTAGCATTCATTCTCTCTCTGGAGAATACAGGTAAACCGTATAGTCTGTTTCACAAAAAGCTAAACCGCCTGTCACCCGCTGCTACGGTGATGCTGTCACAGCTGTCGCGACGCGGAACCCTCGCCCAAGGCTGCGGCCTAGTAGCATCGGTAGACACGGGGTCTGGGTCCCGTGGTCGCACCTAGGGTATCATCACAAGGCTTACGCACACTCTCTCAAGCTCGCCGAAGACAGCCACGCGGTCTAGAATGCCGAACGTAGCCTAGGCGGGTATATGGTAACATGCGGAGCGATGGCCCGACATCCTCTGCACACAACTATGGTGGGGTGACGCCATACCCAACAGCGGGGTGCACGTTGCCACAGTTTAACACTTAAAAGACCGCGTGTCCACACTGCGCACCCACGGCTGTTTTGCCCCTCGGACCGCGTGTCCACACTGCGCACCCACGTCATAGAACTTTTAGTATTTTTTATACTGCTACAGCGTGGAGTCTTTCTTGGTATGGATGGGTTCCTTATAATGCAACCTGTTGCACTCACAGTGGTCAAGCATTTTGAGTGTTCATAGTAATTTTACAGTCATCTCCGGAAATGGCACTTTTCGATTTTTTCGAAACTTCTTTGTGGAAAGAAATCGTTCCAAACTTCGCTAAGAAAGAAGATCAATGATGCTTATCATGGAACTGATGTTATATAGTTAGATTGTCAGAAGAGTGAGTGCCACCTATTTGAGATAACTGTAGTAAGGTCATCGTTTCAAATTATTGCTGCCTTGATCAAGTATGATCAACAGTAAACACCAGAACCTTGTTGCAGCAACTCAAGATAACCCTCGAGGTCGACCTCGAGGTTCATTAATTATACTGGGTTCAGTTTCAGCATGCATGAACGCAATAGAAGATTGAGGGGAATCTACATCGCGTCGCACCGCGTGCGAGTGAACGTCCCGAATGCTGAGGGGGCTGGGCAGTTCTGCCACGACGCAGCCGCGGCCTGATGATTGAGAGCCGTAGTGATAGATCGCGGCGATCTATGTCTGACTCTCCATCATCCAGACCGCGCCGCGCTGCTGTGGCACTCTGCTCAGCCCTGAGACCCATGCGCAGGAGGGAAGAGCGAAAGAGAACATCCAACACGGAGAGTCTCACGCACGGGTTTTCCAAGCCCAACCGTGTTAGCGTGTTATGCATGCCGCCCTTGGTGTTTACTTTTCGATTTCCAATAAAATTTCCTTCGACTGCGGTATATTAGCCATCGGCCAACATTGTTTAAAATTTCGCTAGATTTCGAGTGGAAATAACAGGAAAGGGGGTGAAAACCTAGAAATATAAGTTCAGTGCTTAAAGGCAGGGTTCTCGATGATAAATCGGTCGTTGTGTTATCCCCATGGGTATTGTAGATCTGACCATCACAAAAGTGAAAGTGAGCAAAAAATTGGAGAAAAATCGCTCAGGGACAAGTTATCGGCTTGGTGCGTCCTCCGCCCCCAATTATCAGAGATTTGTGTAAAATTCTGTGTTTGTCAACTTTAATTTTGCTTCTAAATTAAATTCTGAGCATTTCTGAAGACCACTGACCTATTTAGCAGCAAAATAAAAGGCGTATAAGCAAGCACTCATGAAAATCTCGTTAATTAGGGGGCCGGCCGACACCGTTAATTAGCCGTTATAACTTGTTTTTGAGCGTTTTTCCCGCAAATTTCCGGGGTTTTTCACTCATTTTTACTTTTAGGATGACCAAATCTACATTCTCATAAAGAGAGCTCAAAAGGCGATTTCATCGCGAACCCTGCCTTTAAGATTTTATTGAAATTTAACTACGGGGTATATTTGGAGGCGATGAACATTGAAGTGGTGAATATTTCACCGTTTTCTAAAGCTTCGCTGGCGTCTGCCGTTCGTTATCCGTTTGTAAACGTTCCAGGTTTTGCTCACGTGCTCATTGGGAAGGAGGGGTGCTGATCATGAACCTGATTCCCATTTTGAGGTTTTTCATAAAATTTCTGTCATCCGCATCAGACAACTTAGTAGATCAAAGTACTTGAGTCCACCGGAAGCTTTACATGAGGTTTATTAGGGCATTACAATTGAGAAGTTCGTTCGTTTTTCAAGTTTCCAATATAAAGCTGAAATAACTTCCAAAATAAAAGAAGCAGGTCCGCAAAAAAGCGGTAGATCATTGCTTCACCATGGCCTCACTCCAGATCTCTGGGGAGCAACATACTCTCAGGTGGAGTGGAAACGGAATTCTGGTTGTCTAGAAGTAGGAAAGCCTGCTCCGATCAAAAATGGACAGCGGGCGCGATAATACACATGTCACCCACACGGAAACGATTAATAATGGAGCCTGCCGGTCAGCTCTTGAAATTCGCCATTGAGCAGCCGGTCTCTTTATCTGTGTTAACACACATCTTACGTTTCCGCCTTCTGTGGCTTCAACCAATACTCTGGTGGATCGATAATCGATGTGCTTGGCCCAATAAGATACTTCGTACACAACAGAACACTATTATGCGCATACTTCACGGAACTCCCGTTTTTGCGGTAAACAAAAATACACAACATAAATACATTCTAAGCGTGAGAACGGACCTTGCCTTGGCCCTCAGTTAAGTGGGTCTGACCAGGAACACCCGCCCTCATTGCATGCCGTGAGCATGTGCAGCTAGAAACTTTCGATTCGTTTTTTTTTTCTCAGCTTCAACTCAGTTTCACCACAGCATGCTTCTTACACAACCACTAGTTATGCAGACCTGTTTGTCAACCACTGGCGATTTAAAAGCTCGTCAAATTGCAAATGTCAAAAGAGCGAGAAAAACGATTCTTGGGTGCATTCTATAGGGTCACCTACATTGCCCTTGTGGGCCTTAACTTGGCGGTTCGGTAAAATAAACACAGCAATGATGTAACGTCGGCATGGATCCGGAAGAGACTCCGCGTTCACTGTTTAATGTTGGAGCAAACTCGGTGCCCCTATGACGCAGCATAACGGTTTGCCAACCTCAATAAAGAGACGCAAAGTCTCTTCAGGATCAATGCTGACCATAGATAAAAAGCGAAGCCGCTCATGTAGAGTGAGAAATAGAAAAAATTGCCTGTTGGAGAAAGTGGTGTAACGAGGCCGTTTGTTTTCAAAAGGCCTTTGCGACTTTCGTTTTGACTTTTAGAAGGCGGCGATCGGATGCAAGATTCTAATACTGAATGGTTTTCGAAAACTAGATTAGCTGGATTTTTCGAATTTTTTTCCGACGTTTCTCACCTCACTATCTCAGACGTTCGCCGTTGTCTACAGGACGTCACCTCACGCGATGCTCCCTGTAGACATCCAAAACAGGCAGGGATAGCCCCTCAAGAACTGCCCGTCGCCTCCCTGCATGGTGCCGTAGACAACCTATCCGCGGAAACGCTGTTGCTCTAGACATACCATCGGAGGATGGTCTTCATTCCCAATTCCGCGATCACAGCCTATCAACATCCCACAGGCCTGACATTACCATCCCAGTGAAGCATCAGCCGTCATATGACGTCACCCTTTAACGGCAGTTTGTCTCCTTTCGAAACTTGATAATGAGGCTCAATTCTACTGGTTTTGGTTCTAATTCAACCGCAGTAGACAAAATGGAGCCTTTTGACCAAATTCCTCAAAAAATTTGCACCAATTCAATAATGACGTCATGAAGCGGGCAACACTACTGTGTGGTCGTTGTCGTTATATACAACTTATTAGGGAGACGTTGCTCTCGCAGCTAGTCAGAAAAAGGAAAACATGTCACATGTAATATAAAATGTAAGATACTTGGGACATTCAAGTATCTTACTTTTATATGACATGTAACCTACACTAATATTACGTATAACATACACTTTTATGACACGAAACATACCCTTATATTTCATGTAACTCGATTACAGCTGCAAGTTGAAGCTCGATGCCAAAGGTTTGGAGCTACAAGCTCTAAGTTGCTGCTTCAGGTACGATTTAGCAGCCTTTAAGCTCTCTTGGGCATCCCCAGAGCTTAAAGGCAGCATACACGCTCGTAAAAGTGGTTGGGATAACAATGCGAGTCGAACCGTATGGCCTACAACATAATGCCTACGCATTTTGAAGCGTCAAAAACGACCCACAATGTCGTTACAGGAGTAGCGAGTTTGGCCCCGCCCGTACTATCCCACCCCCTGTATTTGACCTTTTCCTCCAACGCAGGGCTGCTGGGTCATCTTCACCGTCAGTGACGTGTGTTGTACACTTGCTAAGCCATCCACGAACACTACGTGAAGTGAAGTGAAGCAAAGGGAAAAGGCCAAATAAAAGGGGCGTAAAAATACGGGCGGGGCCTAACTTGACACTCCTGTAACGGCATTGTGGGTCGTTTTTGACGCTTCAAAATGCGTAGGCATTATGCTGTAAGCCATAAGATTCGATTCACGTTGTTATCCCAACTACGTTTACGAGCGTGTATGCTGCCTTTGAAGCTTGCTGCTCCATAGCTGAAGCAGCAAGCTTGGAACCCACAGCTTCATACATGAAGTAGTGGGTCTGAGCTTGCTTCAAAAATTCTGCATGTCAATCCCTCTAATCCTTCTCACGATTACCACGAACAATGAGGAGCCTGGGATCGACGACTCGACCAGGGCGAGTAACCAACCGGGCGAATGTCAACCCAATGGGCCTGCCGTCGCCGTCAACCTATAGGATGACCCGTATGTTGCGCAGGTTTGGAGAAGGTGTTCAGCATGGGCCCTCAGTTGCTGAGGGTATTTGACACTTATGTCACACTTCATGTAATTTACTTGAGTAGAGATAATTCACATTTAATCTACATTTTTTGATGTATTACAAGTATATCGTAATCGCCTCTTATGTTACAAGTATTATGTGTTCACCATCAAAAACATATTACGTGTGCCATTCGGCCTGCGAGCTAGGGGCCGAGATATCGCATTTAGCATACATCGGTCGAGATAATTCGCAAGTATTATACATTGGCGATTCAGGCCTCTTATACTACATGTGATATGTTCTCGTTTTTCTGAGTAGGGAGGGCCACTTGACCATCGCACTTGGCCACGCCAATATTCCCGTGCCGCCGGGTTTTCCTCCCGCTTCGAAAATCAGGAGATCCGTTACAGGCTTGGCCAAGTGCGATGGCCAACTGCCCCCCGCCACTCGCTGGGATAGCACCAAGGAAGCCATTCTAGCGTAGTCAAAAATGAGCAGAATGGAATACCTTGCGAAGGTGCCCCTGCTACTAGTAATGAAAACTTTGGGTTACTGAGGCCTGATTGTAGATCATAAAAGGTTACAAGCTCAACATGGTAGGTGGACTTCAAAAATTGAATTTTCTCTCCCCATCCCAAATTTTGTCCAGGGTGGTTTCTCGGGGGGGGGGGGGAGATACAAATAGGAGTAACACAAAAGAATGAAAAAAATTAAGAAACCATATTTACCAGGTGTTCTGTCGTGAACTGTCATCAGTTTCACGATAATTTCAGAATCAGCTACCCCGCAGTTACACAAGCTTACACTGCGGTCCCGCCCCTGTCCTCTATAAAAGGCGGGCGAGGCGCTCCAACGGGGCTCTGGGATAGGGGCTCTCTACACACCGAAGGAGAAGTCCCGTTTTCGCAGTTCGAAACGTCAAGCTACTCAATGCAAGCAAAGTGGTCCCGAGTGGAATTAAAGCCGCAAAAGGCGAGACAACTCCTCCCTCGGTGTGTAGAGAGACCCTATCCCCGGGGCTCTGCTCCACTTTTTACTGGCGGCTAGGATGAACACTATGCCTTCCCGTTACTAGGCGGCAATTGCTACTTCAGCTCCGCCCCGCAGCCGCAGTCCTGGGCAGTTCCGCGGAGCCCTGGTAAACCTTATCCCAAATAGCTCCATCACGGAGCCGCGGACTCACCAGCGCTTGTAATGACACGCCTGTAATGTAATACTGAAATGTAAAGGAATTGGAATGAGGGAGTGAAAAGGGGCCTGTGGGATTCTGAGCAGAGGGTAGTTTTCAAACTTTCCAGTGGTTCTTAGGAAGCGATCTTACAGATAAGTTTTCATCGAGTTTTGTATTCTGGAAAATTAAACCCTGCATCCCAACCAGGGATGTGCGGCAATTGCCGTTTGCCGTTCGCCGTTTGTCGTTTGCCGGCCATTTTTGGGATTTTTAGCCGTTTGTCATTAGCCGGAATTTTTGTTATTTTGCCGGCAAATTTCGGCAAAACATTGTAAGGAAACGCCGCCTATGCTCGCGGCCATGTAGGCACTAGGGTTAATCCGATAGTCTCTCGTTCGCTTAACCGTTATCCGGGGTTTTGACTTATCTGGGGTGTTAGTAAATGGGTTTAAAAACGCGAGTTCATTCGCGGTAAGTTTGCGGTAAAGTGCAGCTAAACGCGAGCTTTATATTTGACGATTTTCAGGAAAGGGACCAGACATTGCTGAGACTACGCACCCGCATGCCACGTTATGAGCCACTAGAAACGCTTAGTGTGAGAAAAAATTTCCCAAATATTGGTTCATTCTGTCTTTTTTGGAAAAAAATATTGATTCAGAAAAAAAATTCTAAAGATTTTTCGAACGTTTCTCAGCTCGCGGTAAGTTCGCGCAGAACTGCAACTTAACGCGAGCTGACAGAGAAATTGGAAGTAGTGTGTGAATGAGGAAAACGGTGGGTAGCTTTTGAAGAAATCCTCCGTAGGACGTTTTAGAAAGCTATTCATCTTTTTCTTTATTCGTATACAATTTCCATTTTCACTGTCAGCTCGCGTTAAGTTGACAGTAGATAGTCCAGCTCCAATGTGGTGCTTTAGTTTCTGTTCCAGAGTTTCGACAGATTCTGGTGTAGCTAAAAAGAAGCAAGAAGAATTTGTGCGACACATGTGGGCAGGGACTCTGAGAAAGTATGTCGCAGCAGTGCCAGGAAGGTACCGCGACCCTCGACTGTGCCGCGATAGTTTCACGGTAGTACCGCAGCAGCTCCCTGATGATTACTGTGCCGTGGAGAATCTGTTGCAGTGTCTTAAAACAAGGAGGTCGTCGCGACATTGACGTCAAAGTACCGCTGTAGTTTCGTGTTGGAACCGCACGAGCTCCGCGAGGATGCATCAGCGACCCCGCGTCGACTACGTTTCTTTATTATGTGTGGTAAAACGAGGTTTTTTCTGGTTCAATAGCCCAAACTTGACGTACATCCCGCATCTCCAAGGTCGCTATAACGGGTATACACTCTGTCCCTATCAGACAGAGGGCGTAAGCTTCGCAGGTGTGTATTTTTGTTCGTAGGCCCACCCAGTTGTATTGTGACTCGTTTCATATGAGTTACTTACAGTCGGTCGTATTTTTGTCAGAGCGCAGCCGCCGACCGCGGAGTCGCAGCGGCACCACCGCGGAGCCGCAACTGCACTACCGCACAGCCGCCGCAGCACTACTGCGGAGCCGCCGCGGCACTACCTCGTAGCCGCGGCGGGACTACCGCCGAGATGCGGCGGCGCTGTCGCGGAGCCGCAGCGGCACTAACGCAGAACCGCTGCGGCACTACTGAGGAGCGGCCACGACATTGCCGCTGCGGCTCCTCGATAGTGCCGCTTCGGTGTCTGTAGAAATCCGCTCTTCCTCGCGAAGCCGCAGCGGCAATTTTTTTTTTGATTTTCATGAGGTCTCACATGTCTTATTTTTGTTCATGTGACGATTTGAAATGGAACTAGTTCCTAGAATTGGAATTATTAGAATGTTGACATAAGTATTGAGAAAAAGGGGAAAAAGTCGAGCGGAACATGTGAATAACTTTTGGGTCGATCTAAAGAATGAGATTTTTTGCCGTTTGCCGATTGCCGTTTGCCGCTTGCCGGCCGTTTTTGGGATTTTCGCCGATAGCCGTTTGCCGAAATCTGGAAATCGTTTGCCGCACATCACTGACCGCGACCCTCGAATGTGCCGCGATAGTTTAACGGTGGTACCGCAGCGGCTCCGTGAGGATTACTGTGCCGTGGAGATTCTACTGCAGTGTCTCTAGAGTCGACGACACCCGTGACAGTGCCGCGACAGTACCGCAGCAAGTCCGTGTTAGAACCGCACGGGCTCCGAAAGAATGCGTCAGCGAGCTCGCGTCGACTACGATACACTGTTCAGTGTGGTAGAACGAGAATTTCGCCAGTTCAATAGCCCAAGTTTGAGGGACACCCCGTATCTCCTAGGTTGCAATAACGGGGATACCTTCTGTCTCGATCAGACAGAGGACGTAGGCACCTCAGGCGTGTATTTTTGTAAGTAGGTTTAATCAGTTGTATTATGACTCATTTTATATGAGTTACTCGCAGTCGGTGTCATTTTGGTAAGAAAGTGGCCACCGATCGCGGAGCCGCAGCGACACTATCGCGGGGCTGTCACGACATTGCCGCTGCCACTCGGCAATAGTGCTGCTTCGGTTCCTGTAGGAGCCAAAGCGGCTTTCTCGCGAAGCCGCAGCGCCGATTTCTGTGACTTTCATGGAGTCCCACGTGTCTTCTTCCTGTCCATCTGATGCCTTGAATTAGAACTCTTCCCTTCAATAGGAATTATTAGAATGTTGACATGAGCATGAGAAAAAAAGAAAAAAAATTAAAGCGGCACATGTGAATAACTTTTAGGTCAATCTAAGGGATTAGGTTTTTTGCCGTTTGCCGTTTGCCGGCCGTTTTTGAATTTTTTTTTGCCGATTGCCGCTAGCCGGAATCTCAGAATCGCTTGCACTAACCCTGTACGGGACCCAACTGGGAGTGCGCTGAGCGCCGGGGAGAGTGTACAGGACCCAACTAGGGGTGCGCCAACCGCACTGAAATGTGTGTGGGACCCGACTGAGGGTGCGCCGCTCGCCAGGGAATGTGTATAGGACCCGACTGGGCGTGCGCTGAGCGCCGGAGAAAGTGTGTGGGACCCAACTAGGAGTGCGTCAAGCGCCGGGAAAAGTGCGATGGACCCTACTTGAGGTGCGCCAAGCACCGGGGAAAGTGAATGGGACCCAATTGGGGGTGCGCCAGTCGCTGGGCAAAGTGCCATGGACCCAACTGGGGGTCCGCCATTCGCCGGGGGTTTTTGCGCTAAGTGCCGGGGAAAGTGTGTGGGATCCAAGTGGGGTGCGCCATGCGCCGGGGAAAGTGTGTGAGACCGGACTGAGTTTCGAAGAACGATAATAACTACTTAAGTTCTCATTTGGCAACGATTCAATTATTTTATGCGTCATAATACAAGCCTACAAGTACGCCGCGAAGCAACGTGGGTATACACCTTGTCACCAAATAGGATCGGATGTAGCGTACAAGATGTGGACTTCCTTCTCATTTTCTGGCAAGTGATACCCTCCTCATCGGATCGTACCATTACTGCACGGATGGCCTCAATAAAGCTACAGAACTCATCATCTTCCTCGTCCACGGCATTTGAAAACTGTGGCACATAGATCGACAGGAAGCGGAGGACGTGCTGACCGATCCGCACATCCAAGCGGGATATCCTGTCATCTTCTTTTCTAAGCGATTCAATGAATGGAATGAAACGGATGCTCGCCAGGAAACCTGTGGCCGATGGTCCTTGTGCATCGTCAGGGCCAGCATAGTAGAATCTGTATGACGAGTCAAATAGATCCAGGCATCCTGTTCTTTCCAACGCAACTCGGTTAGTGCCAGCACGTCCACGTAAGTTTCTTGAGCCAGGAAGTCATGGAGCCCTTGATTCAGGAAGTCGTGGAGCAACAGGATCAAGTATACTCCAACCTCCTATCTATTCAATTTTCGTCGCAACCCTTCATGTTCGAAGACTTTGTAGCGGAGAACGTCTCGTCGAACAACAGGAAGCCCTCAAGAAAAAAATCGTTAGGGTTAAAGAATACCTAAAATCCGAAAATCCTATCTCAGATTCGTGACGTATGCCCTGGTGCTCGTCAGAGTGGCGCTATCTCTAGCGTCATCCGCCACTTGCACTTTTCACTTGAAAGCAGTGGTCACGATCAAATATGCTTGTCTTCTTTTCCTCTCCAAACCCTTTTCTGGGTTTCGAGTAGTACGACCTATAAGAAAAAATCGCGAAAAAAAAACACTGTTTTGGGCCAGATTTGGAGTCTGCACTTTCTTGTCTTTTGATGGTGGACGAGCGTACCCCATACTCAGACAGTCGGGGCTTAGTACGTTGGCCCAATACTGTTAGTAAGCCAGGGCAAACCTGGCGTACTAACGCTCAATGTGTGCAGGAGCTGCTGGTTGCGGCAGCATGGCCTGCCAACGTATGCTGGCGTACTAACGCTCATTATCGACAGAATTTGGACTGCCACCCTCCTTACCGGTGTTGGGTATAATTCTTGTCACGGCCAGCAGGAAGGAGGCCATCCTCGGCGCGGTCCGCAACAAGGGCATCATCTTGAAAACGGTCCACGACGAGGAGGCTTCCCACGCGATGGGCCATGGGGATGATCCGCTCAGCATTCAAAATTTACGTCCGAAAGGTGACAAAAGGTCACCTCCTTCGACTGGCCTCAAACGGGCAACTGCCTCCTCAGCGAGACTGGCCGCCTTATATAGGCGCTACTCATACTACTCAACGCCAGCGCGGCCGCTCTGGCGTGGCGTTTATGTATGAATACTTTCTACGCGCGTGACGCGCGTGCCGCGCTTGCGGAGACTATTAATACTCCAGCGACGACGCCATGGCGGAGCGGTGAAGCTAGAATGAATGAGACGATCGATAAATAATATCAGTGGATGAAAATTCCAAGGCGTTGCGGGTGGCAGAATGAATACTAAAGCGGCGACGCTATGGCGGAGCGGGCGGAGCGTGACGCGCGTGCGGCGCGGGTGGGGCGTCAAGCCATTCATACACAAACGCCACGCCAGCGCGGCCCCCGCGTGCCGCGCGGGCGTTGAGTAGTATGAATAGAGCCATACCCGCCGCCGTCGCACAAGAGGATGCTGCTCCATTCGTATTAGACAAATCAATGGAGGAGAGTGGCAGCAGACATTAGGAGACAGGGGCTGGCTATAGCACGCGTGACTTGGTAAACTAAGCGTTAGTAGGCAAGCACAAGCAGCAGGAGCTCCTGGTCGTTGCCAGCATATCCTGCTGTTACCAGCAGCTACAGCACAGGTGCTGCCAATCCTTTTGTGCCGGCGTACTAACTGGCGTATTGTGCTGACGTACTGAGCTCCGACTGTCCGAGTATCATCGGCATCGATGACCTCTTATATCAAGAACATCAGCTGGCTTGTTTATGTGCACATCTAGTTAAAAGCATTGACTGGAGTGCTTTCTTTCATTGCTTAACTGTTTTATTAGGTAAATTTGCATTTTTTTCCTCTGAATGTCGATGATTTTACTACTCGGCATGAGGCTGCGCTCTTTTTGGTCGGCGCTGTGCACCTGTGCACGAACTGGCATCTTTGGATTCTAGAAAATCTAATTCTAGCCCGTTTTTTCATCTCGCTACCTTCATAGTATTGCAGCTGTTTTTGCTCTTAGCTGAAATTTTGTTGTTTTTTCAATAACGTTTTTCATCGTGACCACTGCCTTTAATTTCGATTTCATCTTCATATCAGCGTGTGTGCAGAAGCTCTGCGTACTATGCTTTTGGTTGACCTGCGAGTGAAGGAGTACACTTTCATTTCTTTCGTTTTACCTATCTCCAACGCCTGAGTGTGAGATGTTTTGAACTTTTACTCCAGCTACCGTTTCTTTCAATGTGACTTTAACTGCGCGGGCTTTTGAGTTTCTATTGTATGCATTTTATTTATTTTTTTTTGCCTTGCCGTATACCTTGATGCATTCACCTCTTGGACTTTTTCTAGATTTCATCATCGTTTCCAACTTCGTTTACATTACCATCTATTTTGATGGGTTCCTTTTTTTCTTGACTTTTTTGTTGTGGCTACTTTGGCTATGAGCACCTCGAGTGTAGTAAAATAAATAAATAACTGAATAGAGTCATGATCGACTCGGGTAGCTTCAGCGCTCCAAATAACCTCCCTAGGCAAAGCTTTAGTTGAAATGCACTGTTTTCCAAAATGAGAGACTGGATTCTTTGCAGTTTTTGATCCACCCATGTGCAATAAGGAAACTTGCCAAACTTCTTTTATTGTTTCATTTCACGTTCCCTACAACTCTCAACAGGCCACTTTTCGAAATTCCAGTTCGTGCTGGGATCAGTCCCTATTCAGCGTCTAAAACAGACTTCCTTAACGTGACGCAAGGTGTGTAACCTTGACGGGTCGGCCTCAGACGGCTAACTGCCCCCTCAGTGATACTGGCCGCTTTAAACTGATTAAGTGACTACTGGCAAAATTGATCATTTATTGGCGCTACCTTCTTAGAAATGTTGAAAAAGTCTGAGAGGAAACAAAAAATAAACTTCTCATGGAAACAATCGGGGCCCAACGACATCACGTCGCTGTGCTGCGCACGGCCACGGAGTATACCAGGTGTACGCCACTCGAAACAAAAGGCCAGGATCATACTCCCCGCGAACAGCGGCAGCGACCGTGCATCTCAGGCATATCGATTTTCGGTCGATACTTATTTATTTATATATTTATTGGAAGCGGACATTTAGTCACGCGTGTATGCACAACAAACAAGCAGGCAACACAACAAATATAGTCCTATAGAATGAAAATCTACAAGTCCAGCAGCTCTTGCTGGCGATTGAGGAACGTTCTAAATGAATGGGGTGACATGGACAAAACATTTGCTTGCATCAGAGACCGGAAGTTCCGAAGTACCCTGTTGCATAAGAAATTAGCTCTAACCTGGCTTCTCGCAACGGGGCCCTGGATGGCGAGTCGTCCGCTTCTTGTACTGGTTGGGGTAATACTAACGATTTGCCGAAGAGGTACATATGAATATTCGCCTAGTTATGATTTTGTGCATCATTGTAAAATCGTTTTTGTTTCTTCTGCTTTTTAATGACGATAGTTTCAGTTCTCGATTTCTCTCTATACCATTAGGAATACGGCTGTATTGGAGTCCAGAACATCTCAAAAGTAGTTTGCGAGTGTAGAAAAAGTAATGACTTGGCATGGTTATATTTTCAAACAATTAAATATATTGCCACATCCCAACTGAGAGGAAAAATACCACGGGTCCAGTAAGGTTTTCAAAAAGTAAAAAAATGTTCTGAAATATCCCGAGAAATGATTTGGCGACAAATCACTCGTATGAAAAGAAATATTCGGGAAATGCAGTGAAATAGCTGAATATGCGATTTGGCGGTCGAGAATAAACCAGCTATAAGTAAGAATAGTGGACAAAGAGGATTTGCAGTTTTCAAGCTTTTTCGGAAAACCCATCAAAGCAAAATCACCCGCGATATGGGAAGCAGTAAAGGCTTTTTTGGAAGCTATTATAAGGCGATCAATAAATTTTAGTTTAGTTTTTAGTTTAAAAATAAATCAATAAATAAAAGTAATATAGTTTTTATGTGATTCATTCGGGTACTTGTTTGCTAGTTTTTTTTTTTTTGAAAATTCATATTGATTCCAAAAATTGAATCATTGTCTGTCTTATTTGTGGAATCAAGTTAGTCGTATTTTTCAATGCAGACTCATTCAGAAAATTCAACTTCCCTTTTTTTGAATATTCAATTTATTCGTGAATAGTCGACTAGTCGAAAATTCAAGATTTCGGAAGTTTCATCCATTCGGGAATTTCCATTCCTGCTTTTCAGTTGGAAAATCAAATTAATAGTTTCTCGAATTTTCGGGTTATTGCGGTGATCATTTTTTTTCAAATTTTCAATTGGTTTGAAAAAATCAAAATTTTTGTTTTTTCGAATTTTCGGTGTATTCGGGTGATTGAATCAATCGTTCTTAGATTATCCGGTTCGAATATATTCCCGAATACCGAATAGAGGACAGTAGTCTCTTTCTAGTTTCTAAAACCCACCTAGAGTGAACAGATCTGCGCCTGCGGCGCTGAAGCCTCTTCCGACTCGAATACGCGCGGCCGCGAAGCGTATGGAGACGCAATTGCAGACCGGAATTTGGCCCAGAGAAGCACAGTATATCACCATAACCATTTTTCGTTTCGATCCCAGGCTTATTTCATACTTTTCGATTTTCTTGACTTCGAATTAGCCGAATAATTGAAAGTTTGGGTATTTTCAAGCACATTATCCATCAATCATAGCTAAGAACCATTTCCAGACCCAAGATAGACCTCAAGGGCTTTCCTAAATTTCGACAAAGATCCACTGAGCAGGCCATTCTGAGCTGCTTATTGAACTCCATTTATCAAGAAATGCAACCGCACATTCCCCAGGCCCAAGGAGGGCCAGCTTCTCTGGGGTGCGTTCCAAGAACGTTCCCACGACGCCGTGGGAGGAAAGACAACCTTCACATAGACAAATTTGCTTTCCATGGATGCGAATTATAACTGAAAATTGCTTCCACGTGGTCGTGGCCACGTTTCCAAGGACGCGTTTTGCCATGGGAATGCTCTTGGAACGCACCCCTGGACCACCCCTGAACTTGGAGGCCCAAGGTTAAATAGACGATCTGCACGAATCGGACTTCCTCCTCCTCTGCGCTAAAGCCATAAGCCCTAGCTTGGCATTTCTGCCTGAATGACCCAGAATTCTATCGTAATTGAAGCCACTGGTTCTTATGAGTACCCCACGCTTGAGATTCCGCTGCACCCTCTCAAGCACCCACGTATATTGACTTCAACTTATACGGGTTGAACACCACCGTCCCCTATTCCAGAAGTGGTCTAACATATGAATTCAGCCCACAAATGTTTACACTGCAGCCCGTTGTGCGTGATAAGCGTACGCAGTAAACAGTTTCATTTCATTCAGTATTGGTCTGCCAAAAGGTAAGCGCACAGTTGTTTTTCGGCCCCGTTTCAGGTTTGCTGGTGATATAGCGCGCTCCAGTGAGAATTTTCGAGCCGATCGTGCTGTTTCACGTCCTTTAACTTTGTCGGCAAAAACTGGATCAGCCTGACCGCGTGATCTCATTTCCTTGGTTATTTTTGCTTCTGTGTGGTCTGGATTGACTTCTTTTTTCAATTCATCAACTTCTTTTCATAAAGGGTATGATACTTCTTTGGTGGCGGGTTCAGTTTACAGTTTAGCCCTTGGATAGGCCAGACGCAAATTTAGTTCAGGTCAATTGAGCGCACAAAACGTTTTTTATCAGCCGGGATTCTGTGTTACCGTAACCCCATTCGCCGTGGAGCGCGTTATGATATTATCGAGCGCCAGCGTCGCACCTAAGTGGTATTTTAGACTGAGATCAGCCACTAGGGAGTGTTTTTGTTTTGAAACTGAGGGTATTTATCATCTACATTGTATTCTTAGGTATTTAGAGCGCATTTCAGTGTTTTTCTTGCTTGTATCCCTTCACTTAGAAAGCTGTGTTCCTTTGAATTGCTCGCTGGCCCACCGTTTCTTATTTTCTGGGGTCCATCTCGTCAGCAACTGATTGTTGGGCCCAAGATAAATAACAGGTGTGGATGTTGAGATGAAAAATTGATATTGCTTAGCAGTAACGGTAGGCACGATACCGGACTAATTTTAACGATGATTACCTTACCAAAAATGTGAATGCGCGCAGCATTAGAAAAACGAGCTCGCTGAAAATCTTTCACGGTCGTGGTTTCTATTGCAGACCAAACTTTTTCATCAAACAACGGTTCAGATATGGTGTTAAAGTGCAGCTGCACCCGAACTTGTAAGCAAATGTAGGGAGGAGAACATTCCGATCAAGCAGATGTCCGGGCATTCCTTATTGTGGTGAGAACTCGACATTCGGAAAGCACGTTCTTGTGATGATATATTCGATCGTGAATGGTCAATCGTTGTGAACGTATATACGACTTCTCTGTCATGAGGCAGTTCTTTTTCAGTCACGAAGAGTGAAAAGTAGTGATTTGAGGTAGCGGAAAAAACCACTACAGCATTGACATGTTGAAAACAACTGCGTTTACATGAAAGAAGGTATCAGCCATCTGTATTTATTAAGGTGCACCTAGATATAGCACATATTTAGATATAGTGAGAAAGAGAGCAAATTGGAAAGCAATCGACAGCACAACTTCCAGGTAACAGTCATACATAAAAGAAAACTATATTTTATTGAGAGCGCAAACAGTGAGCGCGTCTAACATGGCCTTTCTGGCGATGTAGGCGAGCAAGTTGACAACACGGGGCAGTATCCGTGATTCGTTATCATTCAGGAGATCAGCTTAACTTATTATTGGGAGATCATTCGAAAGATCTGTCAACTTTCGCTATATTGCAACCAACCGATCTTATATACAGAACATAATTCATCTAGTTCCCCACAATGATCTTTAGTGATCCATATGTGCCCAAACATCACAATTAGAGCACTTCAGCCAATAGATCATTGTGCTACTATCGGCGGGGCTTTCGCGGAAACAGAATCCGCAAACTTCAACACGTTCTGGGGCGTACTCACTCTAGCAGTCTTTCATGTCTTATGTGTGAATTCCTCGAGGAAAATTCCCGCTGGCAGCCATTACATCGAAACACGTCGGTAGAATTAGCTTCGCCTCTCCTTCGAATACAAGCTGTGCTTTCTTTCAATTTCTGCACCTCACTTTTAGTGTATCCGTGCTTACTGAATAAATGGTCGTATAGCCTCTTCACTTCCAGACCGCAAAGGAAGAATCCGGCCATCTCTCTAAATAAGCAAATACTGGCCATTGAATAGTGTACCGAAGGAGTGGAGTTGCGATCGAATCCCCTATCAGAGCGACACATATAAAGACCTCGACTGATGAGAAAATTGTGATGTTGAACCGTGGATTTAAGAAATGGAACGATTCAGATAGATATAATAAGAAAAAGGCATATGCAGCAATTCAAAAGAACACAGCTTTTTAAGTGAAGGGATACAAGCAAGAAAAACACTGTAATGCGCTCTAAATACCTAAGAATGCAATGTAGATGATAAATACCCTCAGTTTCAAAGCAAAAACACTCCCCGTGGCTGATCTCAGTCTAAAATACCACTTAGGTGCGACGCTGGCGCTCGATGATATCATAACGCGCTCCACGGCGAATGGGGTTACGGTAACACAGAATCCCGGCTGCTAAAAAACGTTTTGTATTGAGCGCTCACTTTCTGTTTGTTTTAATGTAATAGACAGCATCAAATATAAAGCCATTGATGGTAGGACTTCGGCGTATTTTGGCTACGGTATTCCGGCAATCGCTTCAGGACCCAAAGCCCGTTTCCCTCGACATCGGAACCGCTTCGCAGCTTCATTCAGTTCAATCACGAGTGTTTCCGGTACGATTTCGCTCTGGAGCGAACTAGGTCATCCATGTAGAGGTTGGGTCACATCAGAACTTGTCAGCGTAGCAATTTTTTCAAACTTTCAAGCCTAATGTTCTCGAACTCCAGGCGCGATAGCTTAGAAAGGGGCACTCAAACTGAAAATCTCACGTTGTGTTCATTATTGACTTCATAGGCCTCCTGACTCTCCTGATATTGCAAGGGAA
This sequence comes from Aplectana chamaeleonis, assembly GCA_029168955.1. NCBI lineage: Eukaryota > Metazoa > Nematoda > Chromadorea > Rhabditida > Cosmocercidae > Aplectana > Aplectana chamaeleonis. Next base: position 229,307 of record JAPDOI010000025.1, read on the forward strand.
GGAGAACCCGGGTTGGTGAGAACTTTGCGGAGTGTGGAAAACCACGATGTATACCCAGAAATCGTTAGTTGCAGAAGTTTATGCAATGAACTACTTCATAAATTTTCCTTGGGTGGAGCCATAAATGGGATCATAACAAACAATAATTCGCATGATTTCTGTTTTCGCGAAGAAATCTTCCAGGGGAATGGTTTTCAGTGCCTGCTCTAATCAGAATACGCCCGGATAATTTTCCACCAAATCAACTAGAAGTATTCAAAATGCGGAGCGTCACTATTTAGGTGTGATTCACATGCCTTTGCCAAGTTATTCTTCTGCCTCTACTGCCTGATTTCACTCATTCGGCTAAGAAAACCCTGGACTCCGAAATACGGAAAATCAAGCGTTTGCGGGAAAGCAAGAAATTGCTTAATTCATTATTTCTTTCTCAAATATCGAGAACTCGTATTCAAATAAATCGAAGAGCATTGTAGTGTTGATCGAGTTTGAAAAAAAACCTGAAATGAATAAAGCTTCTCCAAGGAATATTGGAATAGTTAAGCTCTTCATCTAAAAACTCTTCCAGCCCAGTTCAGAATGCTGTTCAAATTCTCGGAGGAAATTCTTCGAAACCCTCCTGCTTCAGTGGTGATGGAGGGGTTAGAAAAGCTAATCGATATAACGAAAGGCGGTGAGTGAAACGGCCAATGTAAAGGGCGGAGGGAAATCGGGCTTTGGGTCCTGAAGCGAGTGCCGGATTACGGTAGCCAAAATGCGCCGAAGTCCTACCATCAATGGCTTTACAGCAAATATGGTTGGATTCGCGGCCTGTCTCCTTAAGAAAAAACGTGTAAATTCAAATCGCGGCTGGCGTGGCGGTTTAAATCTCAATCTCTGAGAATCAAACCGTCGCGCCGGCCGCGGTTTGAATTTAAACGGTTTTTCTTGAGGACACAGGCCACGGACCTAAGTATAGCTGCTTTCATTTCTCCGACACCATTTTCGACTGCACTGATTACTATTCTGATTAAAGGTGCTCAAGAATCACTTCAGTTTTGGATGTGTGTCGTACCATGGCGCTTCTGGCAGAGTGGGTTTGAAGTTTTTCGTTCGGAAAGCAAATTTTGTGGTGTTATTGAACATTTGCGGATCCGTTCTCATTACAATGATTGGGGGAAGCCCCAGGATTCCTAGTTTTGGAAAGGCCGGCTGTAGTTTTGCTATACAGACGTTGCAGCTTACAGAACTTGACCTTTTGGCTCCTGGCAATGCGCCAGCAGTGGATTACGGTAGTCGTTGCGGGACCACAGCCGTTTGTCCGCGGCGCACCTTTAAGCCTAGCATTGCTGTTCTGAACACGAAAAACGCTCAGGTTTCTTCCCGTAGGTTTCCCTTAGATTCGGGGCTCCAGGAGGTACACAATCATTACTACAGTATAAAATTGGAAATATATTATCACTTGTGTACAGTGGACAGTTCGATAATGTAACTCGACATAATTCATCGACTATTTTTGAAAATTGGATTTTTGGGACGATTTTCCAGCTTTATGCATCATCTGTCGAGGATTCAATATTAAGCTTGCATTTCAAACTAATGAAGCTTATAATCATCAGTCAATTCTGGGCGAAAATTCCACGATAGCTCTAGTTAAAGGGCGAGTTTTGACCTTTATACCTTTTTTGAGAGCCCCAGATGTCCGTGAAGAATCGTATATCAAAGAAAGGCATTTCTATTTCCTTCTGGATGAAAATGGATCCAATGATGTGCAGAAGTACTTTGCGAAGGCTGAAGGTGCGTCGCCGATGCGCGGGGCGGCGGCCAAGTGGTATGCCGCGCGCGGCTGGTAGCATGTGTTGCTTGTTGCGTAGCGGCATATCATCAAGCCTTGATTGGATCATTTCCCTTCAACGAGATGTTTGGAAACACCTTTAGGCCCCGGTCAGACTTCGTCGAAAAACCTGAGTCCGACTGAGTCCGGGGTGGAAAAAACTGCTGAGTCCCACTGAGTCCAATTGCCCCCAGCACCAACCAGCTCCTCTGCGAAACACGCAATTGATAGTGACGATTATCACCTCAGCTGTGAATCGGAACGTGTTTGGTGGGTGATTTTTCTTGTTTTCAACATGTCTGAATCTGATTTCCGTATCAGCAGCAGGTGGGGCAGAGCGCAGACGTCTAGAGTCGAGATGCGGCGGGACTTGGCAGGTCGCAGTGGGCCGAAAAAAATGCACACAAATCACGTGAGAAACTCCTATATCGACCGGGTGGGATGAGGATGATTTCGGTGGGACTCAGTCGGTGCATTTGCCCCGCCCTTGTACGCATGAGAACCATTAGTATCGACCGGGGGGATTGCGGTGGGCATCAGACGGTCGCAGTCGGACTCAGTGGGTTGATTTTTTTGCACCCATTTCCCACGAATTCGGTGCGTATCGACCCGGTGGGACTCAGTAGATCCACCGACTATGACGGGGGCCTTACCACTCATATGATAGGATCCGTGCAAGAAGTTAACATAAATGAGGTTCATAGAAGTGAGCGGCTATGGATAACTTGAAAAAGACTTCTTCCGTCACCTGATTCTCGTCAGTGTGGCAATTCATAATGGAGACTGCTAAGAGCTCCGTATTTCTAGGTTCTATACAATGAGATGGGATGTCCTAGCATCCTAAGACGATTCTTAAACTGAAACGCCGTCACTTTGTTTATGTTTACTCCACGGTGCAACGGTGAGTCGACAGTGGTACGCCGCGACGCAACACGCGTCGCTTGTCCTCTCCGCGCGCGGCGTACCACCCTTCCCGCACGCCGATGCGCGTGATCCCGCGAAGACTACCGTAACACTGCTGGCGCATTTCCAGGGGCCAAAAGGTCAAGCTCTGTAAGCTACAATCTATATAGACTAACTAATACGGAGTTTCCGGTACGGTTTCTGCTGGCCCCTCGAATTTTATAAAGTTAGTGGACCGCTTATGCTCGGTAGTACTAAATTTCGTCGGGTGGTGGCCATCGTGTATCAACACCCAGAGGAGGCGGGAGAAACGGGAGACACGCAGCCAGTGAACGTCGCTAGCCACGTGTTGCGTCTAATCAGGAACCTCGCTCCTCCTCCGTTTCTTCTGCCTCTTCAGGGGTGTTGATACACGATGGCCACCACCCAATTTCCTCCTTTGACAGATTTGCATAACTGAACTCTTCTTTCTCAGGAGTTCTAAATTAGAAGAGAAGGCTCCAGATGGCGCAGCTGTTGTCGAATCAGAATCAAAGGAGACTTTAAGCGACTCCGAACGCACGGACACTGAAATTGACCGGATTATTGCTGAGGCAAAAGCAAGCGTTTTGATTCTTATGGAGTTTGTATTATTCTCGCACAATTTCAGCGGGAAATCTTGTGAACATTCGGTTTGTCTAATCCATTCGGAAGGTTTAAGAGCGACTAGAAGAGAAGTACCGAGTTTTGCCAACTCGGTATTTCTTGTGAAACAGTATGGTTTCTCCGAGCTGTTGTTTGCCAGTATAAGCGGTGGCGTCGCGGTAATCGCTGACGAATAGCTCAGTTGCACATCTTTTTGAGTCATAGTGGCCCTGACACGGCCGTGCGCATCGGAATGAAGTGTCTAACTCGTTGCACCTATGTTATAGCATATGGCACCAAGTTTGCGCCAACCTTCAACAGTGAACGCGAAGTCTCTATAGGATCCATGCCGACGTTACAAGTCGGCTTCAGTGAAGCCACTTTTGGTGGAAGAATCTATGTAGACAAAACTTCCTCTTCTGATTTCGCGCAAAAACCCGGTTCTGCAGATCACGCTTGCGCGTCGACGTTGACGCGCATGCCTGGCACTCACTAGGGCTTATCCTACATTTCCCGAGAGCTTCTATAAAGCCATGGCTTGATATCTATAGGTATGGGACACAGCATTGGTAAGCCGTTTTCCAAATCCCCTAATTGCCTCAGAGATTTACAGAAGATTCCCAAAAGTGGGCATTTTCATAGCTTTGCGAAGAGAAAAGGGGTACACGAATGACAGTTTTGAGGGCGTTCAAAATAATTGCCTCGGATTGAGCTTAAAGACACAATCCAACCTTAGGTTCGATTTTCAGTTTTTCTGCTCATCTTAAAGAAAATTTCACGCTGATCACAAGGGTGTCTTCGGAATCGTTCACAACTCACTACTAACGGAGTTATGGCCCTTTAAAGATTATGAATTTGAACGGAGAGAAGTTTGCGGACGAGTTGTCTCGAGCCTGTTCTTTCTTTTTTATTCGCAGCCACAGTTCTGAAACAGTTCCCAGTATAAAGCCAGACCAAAACAAACGGAAGAACATAGATTTTGAATAAAATCAATCGCGTTTCTCTTCCCTATTGAGATCGGAAGCTTTTCGGTGGGCGTCACCCGTTTTTTCTTTCGAGGGGGCGTGGTCGACTTTTTCCTAGCTTCTTTGAGCGAATTGGGATTTCTCGCTTGGCAGGGTTCTCTACACGGCGGCCGGAATATAATATAAAAATCACCCCTGAGCTTGGAATGTGCCTTTAAGGCCATTGGTATACTTCAGCGACAGCTGGTCGCCGGCGACGGACACGGCGACGGAGTCGTCGTCGCCGCATTGAATTCCACGCGCTTTTGCGTACTGAAATTTCCGCACATGCGCATCTGCACAACAAACAAAAAAAAATCGACTGTGATCATCCCATCTTAGTCTATGTGGGATACCGTGATATATGATCGTCATTCTAGTCGTTTAATGCGAAATAGTGCAAAGAACAGTGTGGAAGAGTGCAGGCAAAGTGCATATGACGAAATGGTGAAAATGGGGGAAGCGGAGAAGAAGCAAAATACGTCGGCTTGGGATATAATCCATGCATTCGACGGCTTAGACAAATGTATAGATAAAAGTAACCATTTTTAAGGAATTGAATGAGACAATGACAGCACATAGACAAATACCCAATCGAAAAAAAAAACTGCAGGTAAACAGCTGAACCGAAACGTACAAAACTATAATGGCTTTTTATGTCACTACTGTCCATGATATGACAAGAATCACATGATACAGCGTGAAATAGATGAGTCTGTGGAGTCCAGGGGAGCCAGCGGAAGCCCGTCGCTGTGCGCAGCACAGAGACGGGCCGTCGCTGGCTCCCCTGGACTACCGTCACTGAAACTCAGCGACCTGTTTCGGCGACGATCGCACGCAAACTGATCCCTCGGCCGACCTGCCATAGCGCCGGTGCTGGTCCCGACACGATGAGTGATAGTTGTCGAAACCTGTCGCTGTAGCGACACGGAGGTATACCAATGACCTAATACATTTTTCTAGTAGTTGTTTTGGGTGCTGATCACGAATCTGAGACCCATTTGTCAATATTTGCGAAATTCCGTCTGATTTTGTCCGAAGCTTCTAACTGGGGAAAGTTTTGCTGGCGAAACGCGACTTTTGACGATTTCGAGAATGCTACGATGAAATCGCCTCAAATCACGTGCATAGGGGTTATTTGGGCTGCCTAGCACAAGTCTGTGGTCGGTTAATCGATTTTCCTTGGATTACGGTAGGTAACGGTGGGTATACGGTAGCTCGGCCAAAGTCTCAGATTTGATTCAGAATTTCTCTGTGGGTGTTATTTGGAACGCTGAACACGACTTTGAGATCCATTTCTCGATTTTCGAAATTTTAAGGTAAGAAACGTCAGTTAAAAGGCATTGTGCTCACCGTAACCTACAGTAACCATTAGTCTAGCGACGAATAGACCACAGATTTGGGTTCAGCGCCCTCAATAAACCCGGCTGAAAGTTTTGAGGCTAACTAGAAATATTTTTTGAGCGCTCTGAAAAATTCCCTTACCTTTTTTGAAGCAATGAAAATGTCATTTTTTGGAATCCCCGCTGCCACTTGGCGAATTTCGAACCAGGGTATTTATGTACAGTCACAGACCTACAGCAATAACATTTTTTTCCAAATCACCACGGAAAGTTTAAAGCAGTCTTTAGGAAGGCTCATTTCGTTAGGTCTGAATTGGGTGGGCGATGTGCGCTCTACCTTTGTTATACGAGTATTACGTAGCATCGATTGATCCATGAAAGACACCCAGTGGCTGCAAAGAAGAAGAAGAAAGACACCCCGCTGTGCTTCCCTTTTTTGTTGTTTGAGGGCTTTCGTCCTTTGTCTCTGTTAATATAGCTTAGCATCAAATATATATCACAAATTTGCATTAAGTTGGATTTTGTTCCAGTGCTGTTCTGAGTTTTCTATTCACAATATCATTGTAGTGCCATAGCCCTTTTAGAATTCCAATTTCTGTTTTTTTTGTCATAACATTTAAAGAATTGAAGGTAGTATTTTGAAGTTGGAGTTGATCCGGAAAATATTCAAATTGCTTTCAAAAAGCCTATTTGACTTGAAAACGTAGAATAAACACAATCTCGATTGATAGTTGCTCAGGCGTATTATTCAACAAGGACACTTCTAAGAAATGAAATTGATTCTTTGAATCGTTTCAGATGTTGGAATCGAAATCGTTTACGTCACCGCTAACATTGCTGAAAAATGGTGCTGCTACTAGCATTGGAAGTCGGATCGAGGTGGTTTATATATCCTCTCAGAGTTAAATTTATTTCCGTCGACTCCGTGCGTGTGCGAGCGCATGCCTCGCGTCCTCTTCCCTCACGCTTTCTCGCTGTCCCTCCCGTCACTTAGCATGCGCGCGCGGTGGAAGAAAAGGGGTTTTCAGAGTAGCATGGCTGCGAAACTCAATGTGGCGTGTGTCAGGAACGATGGGGAGTGCTATGCAGCGAAAACCGTGCGGCGCGATGGCGGCGAATATGGTGACTCTCAGAGTGTGCAAGCTGAGAGAGCGCCGCTACGAGCTGGCTGTGGCGAGGGCAACCGCGAAACATAGGGCTGTGCACCCCTTAGCAGGCTACGTGGCGTTGTGTGCGCCACGAGAAATTTGGCGATCGATCGAAGCACGCGACAGTTGCGCCTGCTGCTAATTGGTACGCAGCCATGTTTCGCGGTCGCCTCCACCATACCTAATGTGTTTCACCGTGAAATTTTGGAAAAAATCGGATGTTTTTCCACATGCAAGGCTTCTCCGACTTGCTGATTCAAAAAAATTCGATGGCGAAAAAAAATTACACGTTTGCAATTTAGGATCATGTGTTTTTGGAGCGAAGATACGGCTTTCAGGGCAGAGGACAGTGTGGTGGCGACAGGACACCCAGTGTCAAGCGGGGCGTTGCGCAATTTTTCGAAGTCGTAGCAACCCCCAACATCAATTTTTTTCTCAAATTACAAAATTTTTGCAACCCCCCACACGAGGCGCAATCCTGGGGCCTTTTTATTTGATTACTAAAACTCTCAGACGCCGATATTCGTTTAGTAGTCGAGCTCACGCGTCTAAAGCCTGAGTGATGCTGCGATCCTTCCCTTTGGTCACCAAAAATGTCGAGAATTTTTGGTGACCCATCAAATTTTCATTTTCGGGCCGAAATTTTGCGACCGTCTCCACCCCCCGTTGCGAAATTTCTCAACCCCGCGTGACCCGGGATGGGGGGGGGGGGTTTAGCGAGCCGTCTTGCTTAGCTGGGCTCAGCTGCGACTCATCACCCCAGGAACAAGAAAAAATGGAAAATTGTAGAAGCTGCCCTTGAAAGTTATCGATTCTTGCCGCAAAATTTCAACGATCCATCTCATAGAAGTCTGTTTTAGGCCAAGACTCGGTGCCATCGCAGCAGCAGGAACTTGGCCACACCCATTTCCCCGTGCCACCGCCCAATTAGAGCGTGAAATCGGAGTTTACCTCTCTTTTCAAAATCAGGAGAGTCGTTTCTGCACAGAAAATGGGCGTGGTCAAGTGCGATGACAAAGTGACCACCCACTCTCTGCTGCGATAGCGCCCAAGATTTTTACGACCCCACCACTTCTTGTGCCACGACTCGTGATACGACCACGCCGACTTTGGTGGGGGTCGGAAAATTTTTGGGCGAAGGAAAGTGGAAATTTGTTAATTTGCTAGGGGTCGTAAAAACAATTGGACTAAATTTACTTACGAGGGAAGTTCTCAACAGTTAAGAACATTTTTGGTCATCAAGGGGGGGGGGTGCGTAGCTCTGCCGAGATGGGTAACAATCCCCTTCTGAACCCTGGGCGAGGGTTCGTGTTATCAGCTTTGCCGTGAGGGGGCTAATCGTTTTATGTTTTTAGTTATTTTCATCTGCTAAGTTTCAGTTTGTGGATGAAGATCCCGACACATTGAGCATGCGACTGAAACTTCTTGAGTCACTACAGAGTAAAATAACCGGTGAAAAGGAGCGCGAGGATGGAGAAGTTAGCGATGAAGGTAGGGTTCTCGTCTAGCCTTTGCGCATCACCGCTGAGCTGTATTTACTGCAACTAATGCTCCAGGTTCTGCTGGATCTGCTAAAAACAACGGTCGTGCAGCCGCAGTTAAGGAGTCATCATCACTGACCAGATCGAAGACGACAGCTGATCGAGGTTCGTGTAAAATAGGTTTTTGGCGGGTTCCCGTTCACGGTAGCAACTAGAATAACGGGGGTTTGTGTGAAAATACAGTTGCGATTTGTGTCTTAAAGGCACAGTCCAACCTTAGGGACGAAATCTGAGTTTTCCACATAGATGTGAAGTGGACCCATATAGTGCCTGCCAGGTGCGAGCTCTCAATACCAGCGGATATGAGAGATATAGGAGGAAGCCATTTTGGCATGCCCTCACTGATATCCTCTCGAGCTCAACAGTGGCAAGAAGAGCGAAGGTTTCCGATCAATAGCCCCGTTCTCGCCTCAATTGCGACCTCTCTCTCTTCACTCAAGTCCTCTCGCATAAATCGGTTGCGAATGACAGAAATTACAACTCTCATCTCTGAGAGTTTTGGCCGAGAAATAGCCTCGAAATGGTAGCTTACCGCGTATTAGCCGCCAAATGGTACTGCCCCGAAATAGCCGAGAAATAATGCTCCCCAGACAGGAATACGGCGCATTCCAGAGGCATGATTCAGATTTCAACACCTCCATCGGTTCAGTTACCAAAGTTTGAGGTACTTGGACCTCGTTCAGCCTCTTTAGGTCCCTCCCAACCGCTGGCGGCACGGGTGGTGGCTCGGTGAGTCGGCGACGGTTGCGTCTTGGTTGCTTCTCGTTATATCTCGGCTATTCCTCGGCCATTTTTGTCTGTTCTGTGAAAAGCCTAGAAATAGCCCACCAGGAGCCGCTGCGGAGCCAGGTGGGACATTTTTCTGCCAAAACTCTCAGGGATCCACCATGCTTTCGCCGCTCAATTTTTGGCAATTTTGGAGGGGCCATTACTCTGTTTCCAGGGAGTTTTGTATGATTACAGAGATATCGTTGGAATCACCATGGGACCGTCTTCAAGATAAGCAGAGAAACTGGAAAACGATTCCGAGGTTGGACTGTGGCGTTAAGTGTACAGTGCATAGAAGTTATCGATTTTCAATTGTCTGGGCGTGCAAAAATCGAAAATGCGTCGAAGCTCGAATGAGGCAATATCCAATCTACGAAAAGAGGTCGCCTTAAAATCGGTCCCAATTCTTTCGTTTTGAGATTTACGACGTTATGCGAGTGCTTGGAACTCTCTGGTGTAGTCATCTCATATTTAACGGATTGGATCGCATATTCGCGACTTTTCTTAGTGACATGACAATAGGATGACGAATATGAAAATATGTATTCAGCAGCGTCAAAATCCGGTCGTTCCGATAGGAAAGAGGACTCTAGTAGGATCAGGAAGCGGTCGTCTGATAGCAGGGGTACGCTGAAAGTTGATAGCCTTCGGCGGTATTCGTCTCACCGAAGCTTTGTCTGGGATAGGAGCTCGGGACGCGTGTCAACACGTGGATCAGTGTCAGGTATTCATGAGTATTTCTTGGCAATAAGTAATCATCGCCTGAAAAGCTGTCTTTGTAGGTTCGCGATCAAGTCAGGAGCGTAAGGGTAGAACCACGAGTAGAACTTCGTACACCTCAGCGTCTAGAAGGAGTGAACGGGATGGGAGATTAGGAAAAAGTGAGCCATCTACGTCGAAACTTGCTGCGACTGAGCTGTCAATCACGTTGCCTGTCTCTGATATTGGTTAGGGAGTTTTCGGGTTGTTGCTTGTGGCTTCTAATGAGCGATTGCTTCTCACAATTAAAATTTTGCTCTGTTCAGAGTCTGATAGTAAAGAACTTGTGATAACAACGCTGAATGAAAAGGGAAAAGGTGCGACAGGCAATCGGGTCGTAGAAACCGCCCCTTCTCATTCCAGTGGGGAGAATCGGTCCGTGAAGAGGGTTGTGGATACTGGCAGTCATATTTCGGTAACAGTGAATGCTAGCAAAGGTATTTCTACAGTAGATAAGGCTTCAGAAGAAAAAAACGTAATCGATAAGTTCTAGATAGTCCAGAGAGCCAGACCTTGCCAAGAATGGTTTGCGAAGGAGTTCGAGCAGAGAATGGGATATCACAAAGCGCTGAAAGGTGTGTTGGTACACTATTCATGATGTGAATGCTTAAAATAGAATAGTTTTGTCGAAAAGAACAGTTGCCGCAGTGCTGAATACTCTTTATTCCCAGAGATCCTAGCATAGAAACGATAACATTCAAGACTTCCTGTTCTTAATGATTTTTTTGGTGAAGGGAACGCAGTGGGAGCTCACTCAAGAAATTGAAAGCTATACCCGACGCTTGGGATTTTGCTGCGCCAAATACAAAACTGGGCGTCAAAAGCGTTAATTGTATGTCCTAGGGGGTTTTAAAAGTTTTATTCGACAAGTGATGATACTGTGGGACCCTTAAGATATCATCTTTATGGGCTTACCTGCGCAGGTCCTTCAAAGGCACAATTCAAGCTAAAGGGTTAAATTCGATAATATAGTCCGCCCACAGTGTATAGCAACTCTGCTAAGTGCGAGATCTCAATTCGATCAAGTAAGTAAGAAACCACAGGGAAATAGGTCGGCCCCACCCACAATACCCTAAAAACTTAATCAAGCATTTCGCCCCGCAGAGGAAATCAAAATTTTCGCGAACGGAAAAATTTGTTTGTGTGGCTATATCCAAAGGCAAAATGTACATTAGCAAAGACCTTGGTTCCAACCGGGGCGATGTGCGCGGTTAGGCTTTTGGGGTAATGTGGGCGTGGCCGACTTATTTCCTGTAGTTTCTCACTTATTTGAGCGAATTGCGATCTCTCGCTTGAAAGGGTTGCTATTCACGTATCCTTCAATTCCTCGCTACTCACAGTTGTATTATCACAATCGTAGATGCGAAGCGGTTGTTTTTCGAAAAGCTCAATAATAAACATGAAGAAATCATTCTCAAAACCGCACTACTTTAGTGATAGTGATAAAGAAAAGTGCGAGTAGCAGGGAAATGGAGGCTAGTTTGGACTATGATATAAAGTTTTACCCCTCGGGTTGGACTGTGCATTTAAGGAGCCTGAAAGCTAGCGTTAGGAGAAAAAACGAAGCCATGAAGTGTTTTGAGAATGGTTTTGAAACTTTTTTTTCTCATCACGGCCGAGGGCTTTTCAAATAAATTGGAAATACTTGACACGTTAACAGTACCTCGTGAGAACTGGTCCACACCGCGATTTTGTAGGCCCTGATACCTGGGCATACACTTAAATAGAAAGCCTGAGTCTGTATGGAAGATTTGTTTCCTAAGCCCTTGAGCTCTCCTGATTTTGGAAGGGGAGGGAAACCCATGGTTGGTGCAAAGTTTTTCGTGGGTGAAAAATTAGGCGCGGAAAAGGTAGTGTGGCCTGGTTGGGAATGGAGGATATGAGGTGTTGGCAGACATGTTATATCGCGATCAATAAGGCTGCTTATTACATCGGATCCCGTCTGATAGTTCTATTAATGTAGATAGTGGGTTGTTTTGTCAAGCTCCGCTCGCTATTGATTGTGTTATTCGTAAGGGTGGGAATTTCAAGGGTGGTGACTCAGGCTTGTGCAAGTGGAGTCGTACTAGTTTGTTTTTAGCTGAAAGGACAGAGCCTGGCCGGGAGATATTGAATTCATTAAAAGCACGCATTTCTCTGTTATCAAGCCTAGAAGTATTAGTCGGACCGGCGTCAAGAAATAGCACTGATTAGGAAGAGGCCTTTTCGGTGAGAGAGTTGGCCAGTTTTCTCATGATGACTGTTTTAAGCACTCCCGCCAATACCAGTGCGAGCTCGAAAGCGAAGAACCGCCGTGTTTCCACGGAACTGTCAAACTCGCTTCCACATATACCTCTGCCTCCGACGCCAATTCCGTGTCGTCCGCGATCTCAGGTAGCAGCAAATATATTCTGCGAAAATTTCGCAAGTTGATTGCATTGGTTTACAGTCACCGACGAGTGGAGATGACTTTCTCGTGCTGCCGCCGCCCCCGGCTCCACCAGTCTTTTCTGTGGGTTTAGTTAGTTTTTTTTTTCATTTATTCCATAGAATTCAACCATATCCTGCTCAAGATCGAGCGTGATTGTGTAATCTCTCAAAGGGTGGCGTTGGGGTCGCGAAAAATTATTTAAAAAGGAAATTCGGTTGGAGATTGTTTGTGTTTGATCTGATTTATCATACAGTATAACCGTTTAGGCGAAAAACGAAAAATTTCGTATTGAAAGAGATAGGATATGGGACAACAAAAGAGAATGATAAATAGAAAGACTGCAAAGCGTGCAATGACACCATCAAGAAACGAGACCGCTCTCTGTTTCATTAGATTTGTGGGGTTGTTTCATTTGTCCTCTGTACATCCCTTCCCTTTGGGTCCCGGTCATAGTCGGCCGAAAGCGGGACTGCGCTCTCCTCCCGTTACCTAGTGGACCTGCGTCATCCTCCCCCGTCCCTAGTGCTGGGTTTAACAGGGTTGCGACTTGGCACAACGGGGGGTCGTAAAAATTTTGGAGAAAAATGGGAATTCTCTTCAAAGCATTTGGTATGGCAAAATGAGGTAGTAATAGGGAAAATGTCTCATATAACCACAAGTTTGAAATTTATCCAAGTTTGTCTCTCAAAAAAAGCTGGAGCATTTTTTCATCTCGAGAGGGGATATCGCAGAAAAACATTGAATTTTTTCAAAAATTCGGCCAGCAGGGGGGTCGTAGTCTAACACTAAACTCTGTCCTAGTGGTCGGCTTTATGCGTTTCGATTAGGCTGGCGCACTCGAGCGCACTGCGGACAGCGCAGTCCGAGCACAACGGCGGGATGGCCACGGACCAGACAGGCTAGATCAAATCGGGTGCATCGGGAGGACTTTTCACCTGAGTGAGCAATGCATTGCATACTGTGCTTATCTGGGTCAAATTCCGGTCCGCAATTGCGTCTCGACACGCTTTGCGGCCGCACGCTCCCAATTCAGAAGAGCTTCCAGCGCCGCAGCCGCCGATCTGCCGAGTCTAGATGGGTTTTGGAAACTGGAAACTAAGAAAAATTAGAGAAAATTGGATAAAAAAAGCCACATCGAGTCGGCTTTGGCGCTGGAAACAAGACTGATTTGAGCGCGTGCGGCCGCAATGCGTGTCGAGACGCAATTGTGGACCGGAATTTGGCCCAGATAAGCACAGTACTTATCGACCGGGGTGGCTGAAGCCTAACGGCAGACCATGACGGGGGCCTGATTGCCATATTTGCCACTGCTGAGGAGTAACACCGCTCAAAACTAAATATCAGTTATCACTGATAGTAACTGCAGCTGCTGAGAAGTTACGAAAATGAGACGCACTAACTCTCATTTTTCGATTTATTTGTGAGCGAGTTGGTTTTCCTTTCGATTTTCAATAAGTCAAAAATTATGTTTCGCGCAGCAGTGAACACTCCGCGTCATTTCTGAGCTCACGCGAGGGTCAAGCGGGGTCGCGAAATTCCGCATTGGGTGGTGGGAGGGGTCGCAAAAATTTTGGCCCGAAAATGAAGGTATGGGGGGCGCAAAAATTTCGGTACATAAATTACAATTTGGTTAAGATATTTTAAAATCTTTGATATTTTTGGTTACCAAAAGGAAGGGTCGTAGCATTGCTTGGGTTTTAGACGCTTGAGCCCCACTGCTGAACGAATTTTTGGCGTCTGAAAATTTTTGTAGTGAAATATAAATTGCCCTGAAATCGCGCCTTGAGAGGGTCGCAAGTATTTTGGATGTGGCAAAAAAAATTGGTGGTGGGAGGGGGTCGCTCCGATTTCGAAAAATTGCGAAACGCCCCGCTTGACCCTGGCTCGGACTGTGATGGCCTCTATTTTGTTCCAAAAAGTTCCGATTTCCAATTTTTTCCAATGCTCTAGTCAAATTTTGTTCCAAAAAATGAGTTTCAAACTAGCTTGAAGGATAATAACAACATGAAAGCAATTTATTCAGCAAATCATAAAATTTCGCTAAATTTTTTGTTCATGTGATGATCACCTTCGAAATCCTCTGAGTGAGCTGCGAGGACTTTCAAGCTGGAGAGGAGGTGGGGGGGGGGGCATTTCTTACGGACGCATCACAGCCCCATGCATTATCCTGATTTGCGTGACTCACAGACAGATGCTATATCTTGAAGTCGCATGCTCTTGCAATCATGTGGCCAACTGAATCATGATGAAATGCTGATTTCACGCTCGAGAAAAGCTCGGGCTTCGCGTTCGCTGAAGGGCATGATTGCACGTTGATGGGCTGCTGCAGACGATATGAAGGCGTTATTGGATGATTTATGCAAAAGAAATGGTGCCAGCTACAATTATACGCTACATTGTTATGTGATGCGCTACTAAACACCCGCTACTGCGTTTTAGGGAAGCGTTTTCTTCAGCGTTCAATCGAAATGTTAAAAAGAAGCGTGCTCAAATTAAAAATTCAAATAGGCGCACTTGGCTCCTTCGACAACACCGTTGAAAGAAAAAAAGGGATTAGAGTGCCATTATCCCAACAGTTCAACCCATAATTTTCGACCCCCATTCGAATAAGAAAAAGTTTTTCCCTCCGTCGGTCAATCAGCAACGTCCTAGATACCTTCGTCATTTGACCGACAGTGGGAAAAGCCATCCCCGCACTCCCAGCTCCCCCGCTGTTGATTGATGTAGGTTGTGTATTTACCGGTCATATTCGCAATTCCCAAAATTCGACTTCATTTGCTGCGACCTATTCGAGAGCGGGGGGCTGGCATGTAAAGAAACTCTCAAGCTTCGCTTTCCATGCTGTCTCAAAGACGTTGCGCATTGCACAAACAGAAACGTTTGAGCCCGCTTTTGGCGTTTCCAATGGCGTTAGCGCTCTCGTAGGATCCGTAGGGGCCATTTTAAGTTGATATGTCAACTATGTTTACGAGCGTATGCGCCACTTTGGGAGGATATTAAAGTTAAAGGCATCTACGCGCTGAAAACCACCCACCGTTTTTTTTTGGTTTGAATCATTGATTTGGTCCGCCTGAGATAGAGTTTGTTGGGTCACCAACGCATCATTGTGAAGATATGGAATATCGAATGCCTCTAATTCTCTCAGAAGAGGTCGGCCCTCCGACGGCCATCTGGCATTGAATGAGAAAAGAAAGTGGCTTATCAACAAATGATAAGCTTAAATGAGTGAAAGTTGATGTATCATTTGTTGATAACCTAAATTCTTTTCTCATTTGATGCCAGACGGCTGTTGGAGGACCGTCCTCCTTGGGTGGAATTCGAGGCTATCGATCTCCCATATCTTTACAATAATGCGTGGGTGACTTAACAACCTCTACCTACGTTCTCAGGCAGGCCTAACCATTGATTCAAATTCAAAAAACGGTGGGTGGTTATCAGCGCCTACGATGCCTTTAATCTGTTTGGCATCTCCTGTTCACCTTTCCCTGCTGTGTTGGAATGGAGTTGTTTAGAAACAAGTGGATATGGTGGAGGGATGTTTTCCATCGTCTATAAAGATTCAAGTGCGTGAAGGTGGTGGACGAGTAGCTCAGCTGTCGTCTAGTCCGAATCCCAGTGATACTACAAGTGGACAAAAATCTATGCCAGTGACTGTCCAGCAAAAGGTTCTTCGTTCGACGCAGAGGTTTTTGAATGCGTCGGAGAAGACTGACAACTACGAGGCTGTTGGTATGGATCTTGAGTCCACCAGCTGCGAGTCTGACGTGGAAAATGAAGGTATTGCCGCAGCGTTCTCAGATGCATCATCCGAATGATTATGGATTGGGATTCAGGTGTCGCTGTTCCTACGGCTCGTCACTTTTCCGAATCAGACGAGGCTCATCTGCGAGAAATGCTTTTGCATCAGGTGGGTTATGCCTCTGAAATTGCTCTAAAGATTTTTTGTAATTTTGCACTCTTCAGGTTACCATAAATCGACAACGGACTGAGGGAAGTGCAGCCCAGAGTAGCAGTGCTTCCATTTCCGAGGAAATTGGTGTCAGCAGTTTGGTCACATACGATTTCGTGTCTGATGATGAGGTAAGTAGAGGAGAATTAGCCTCGTTTTCAGTTTAAGAGTCGCTATTTTAGGAGGTTGACAGGGAGCTGCGGAACGCATTGACGCAAACAAACAGTGAAGGGAGTAACAAGTCGAGGCATGGGCAGGAAAACACGCCTTCCAAGAGTCTTCCACAAGCGGAAACGTAAGTATTGCTACTGTTGCTATGAGCTTTCAGAAGGTTTTTTTCCTGAAGAAGGCCAGAGCGTTAAGGCCAAGGCGTGTGATGATTAAAGACTTTACAGGAGTTTCGACACATGCGATTCTGCTGAACCTCGGCGAAAAAGGAGGAAGGTGCGTGTGATTTTGTTGTGATCTTTGATGTTTTTGTTGCTTTGGGAGGCTTGCATCCTGTCGTGTACCGTCCTTATGGTAGTGGAATTACGCTCCGCAATCGCCCCGATAAGGGCAGTATGTTGCCCTTGCGAATTATCTATTACAGATGAATGACTCCTATAGGGATACTGGCTACCGTTCTGCGAATAGTTCTCAGAGGAGTAGTCTGTTGGAGATAGATGCGGCAATCAGGTGCGAACATTTTCATTGTGTATCATGGATTCTGAGGTTGAAGATTTAGTTTCGTGTAATTCTAGGGACAAGCAGTCGCAATTGGGTGAGCTGGAGTCGGAGATATCGGAGAGGATGTGTGGTTTGGATGAGTCGTTGCGTCGTAGGGTGGAGTTGAAGGTAGGAGGCTCGTTGTTGTGTAGGAGCCGTACTCATCACTGATGTTTATCGTTGGTAGACTGGTAAAAGTAGTTTCCCAGCCGAAAAGACGAATTCCGCCAACGAGGATGCAGGCAGGGTTGGGCAGGCTTGCGACCGGTCGCAACGGGGGGGGGGTCGTAGAAATTTGGGAATTTTTCGAAAAAATAGATTTTTTTGGTGGGGGTTCGTAAAATTTTTGGAAAAATTGGGGTTTATCTCCAAACCACTCGGAAAGGTCTGAGAAATGTAACATTCTTAGATCAACGTTTGATGTATAGCCATGTATTGCATCACGGCCATTTCTCCATCCCAGGGGAGGGATCGTAAAAATTTTGGTCACCTAGGGGGGGTCGTAAAATTTTGGTCACCGGTCGCAACGGTTTGCTCAACCCTGGATGCAGGTAAGGAGATAACCGTACCTAACCTACCAGAGATAAAATTCAAGGAGGAATATGGCCTTTGGTTTTTTTTTGTTGAGAAAATAGAGCGAGGAGTCACTGAAACCTGTTTTGTTCCCGAAGAGGGATTTTGGTTCGATCAGAAGTATGAACAATGTTTGAATTAGATGGCGAAACAATCTTGATTTTGTGTCCATGATGGCTTTTCCATTAATCTTGGCATGGCGATATAGCAATTGGTAGAGTGATAATAAAGTCGTGTCCAATATGTTTACGCTTTATCAGGCTAACGTTTCGTCCTCGTGGCCTTCATCAGGGCCTGGAAAATCGAGAAACAGATGCGACTACTCCTTATGACAAGGGATGAGATGGACACATGCTTTAATATTCTGAATGAACAATCATAGCAAATACGATTTGCGCGGGAGAAACCCCACGAAACATGGCTTTCTTTCCTCAATGTGCAGGTGCAGCTTCAGGAAGGATCTTACAGAACGAGGCAATATCGGAAGCCTACCAGCAAGAACATCCTGATCCACTCCAGCTCTGCTCACCCTTTAAGGACAAAGCTCGCTGTCATGAAAAATATGTAGGGAGCAGCTAACAGGGTTTCTTCTGGAGCGAAAAAGAAGGCCTAGTCAATGAATCTAGCGAGAAAGATAGCGGTCAGCAGCGATTATTCCTCAGGAGGACTGAACTCATCTGGACCACTCATGAGGAAACTGCAGACGCGGATTCGATTGGATAACGATAATGATTTTTTTCAAATTCCGTTCTGCTTCCCGTATATATCGGACGCCTGAGCTTATCAGTACGAGGATTTCTGCGAAAGTTCGACTTTGACGACGTGATGACGCTGGTGGAGATACCCTCTGGGAACATGGAACGTCAACTAGTTAGAAATCGGCTATGGGACAGATTCTGCGCCACAACCGACTGTGTGGTCTGCTCTCCAGGTCAAGACGGGGATTGCATGATGTCTGGAGTCATATAAGCTCTGGTACATCCCTAGTGACCCGTTTATTTCGATTATCACCACCAGAGGAGCGGTGGGCCTCGGTGAAATATAACTAGTGATAAGGAGGTTTCGACGAAAAAGCCACTGCTCCGCGCTGTGATAACCGAAAACAGGAGTCTACTCGGAATGAAACAGAGTTTACCTGATATCATGTGGGTGTTGCGACGAAGATTATATTGGTGAAACAGGACATCCACTGTGCTCAATGGTTAAGGAACATCTGAATGGGTTAAAGGCAGTGTTCACGATGAAAAAAGTGTTTGAAATTCCACTAGGATTGGTTAGCGGAGGGACACTCTGTAACGTTAACGCCGAAGGAACGCATGAAAACGAGCCAGGAAAAGCTCCAAAAGAGTTCGAAGTTGCCACTTTGAGCGCAAGGAAAACCCCAAAAGCGCAACACACGCCCACCGACGTGAACAATTGAATACTCGAGATCGTGAGATGAGCGATGGTTTCCTATTATTGGCCCCGTTCTTCTCTTCATTCTCGAGTTCTTTCTCTACTCAGGTCAGCTCGCATACATCGGCTGCAAAAGACGGAAGTTACAAGCCTCGGACAACTCGTCCACCATGTTTCCTTAGCTCAATTTTTGAGGGACCATAACTCCGTTCCCAGAAGGTCTTGTACGATTTCAGAGACATCATTGGAATCAGCATGGGGCCGTTTTCAAGATAGATGGGAAAACAGAAAAACGATTTTCATCGTGAACTTTGCTTTTAAGAAAATCAATCCTTAGCACGCCGTTGGAAGCCGTCGTAGACAGCGCCATGGCAATGATTTCTTTTAGCTTACCTTCAGAATTTTGGCACATGCACCCCAAACGCCAGCGCGAAAAAAACCCTAGAAGCGTTCTGGATTATTGCGAAAAGCAGAAATGAATTGGAGGGACGAGTGTGTTGCTATTACCAGCGAGCTCGCACCTTTCCTTGACCACTTTAGACCGTGATCTCAACGTCTTCATGTCAGGAAGGCACGCAGTCATACCACCCACTGCATAGCTAACCAGAGGTGGCCCCCTTTCGCACTTTCTTGGCACCAAAGGTGAGCAGCACAACTTTCGTGATTACATTGCTGCTTTTCTGTGGGTTTATCGTGTTTGAGTAGTGTCATCTTTTTCTTGATTTTCCAGGCTCTGATTAAGGTGTCGAGGCCGAAACGTTGGCTTGATAAGGCGTTAACATCTTAGACACGGCTTTATTAACGCTACTAATCTTGATTTGTTTTTCTAGAATCAACTTGCCGAGTTGGAAGCCGATATTGAAGCAGGTCGAGCCCAATGTCGGGTACTGATGCGGCGTAGGAATGCAGTCAGGCGAGAAGTGGAGTGGTTTGAAGAGAAGAGGCTGGATCGGTTGCTGTCGACGGAATGGTAGGGTTATGAGAGTTTTAAAGAAAGGTTTTGACTTATTGGGGTGGGATAAGACTGACAAACGATTCTAGCGTGGTCGATGATGCTATCTTTTTCATTATTTCATGGGAAAGGCATTAGTTGACTCTGACGGGTGTCGTCTGCTGTATTTGGATTTTGAAGCCACATACGGCGCTGTGCACCAATATAGCTTAAAAGTTCATCCGTGCCCTGGGTATTATAATTAATTACTGACTCCCTTGTAGAGATTGCCCGTAGTTTTACGGCAGGGTTAATATCGTAGTGAAGGAACAGCTAGCTGTGCCAGAATTGGGTACCTCACTGGGTGAACCCTGTTCGATAGAGTGGTAACCTGGAGATGCCTCCCTAAAGAAGGTTGTAGGGTTCAGTGCAATTGAAAAGCACGTTTTGTTGGAAAAAGTGTGCTTTATGACTCTTCCTGTGCTCCAGTAGTACACAAGCGGCATAGAACTTCGAAACGTTGCGGAACTCGTTTAACGAGGAAGAAATCACATCATGATGTCTTGTGTTACAAACACGTTTTCTTGGTCACAACTGCGTTCAACTTTGGAGAGCAGAGCACACCTTGAACATGAGATGGATGACGGCTAATTTCGCAGGGAATGTGAAGAAAACGCGGAAAAAAGCCGACGACATGGAACAGCGGGTAATACGCTCGAAAGCGGTCTTCAAACCCCGTCTAGTAGCCAGTGGCCTGACTCACATGATGAGGATGACGCTGTGCGACGACAAAAATCGGAAGAGGAGCGTGAGATGCGGATAAAGTTGCTGGCACGGATGAAGAGGGCTGATACCATGGCTGCTAAAACTGGACAAGGTATGTGAAATGTAGGTGTATCATTCGAAGAATTATGTGCATTTTGTGGTCTAGACACAGTTAGTCGAGACAATGCAAATGAGCAGTCGGTCCAGACGCTAGCTCCTAGTCAACAAGCGGATGCGGAGAAACCGGAATCGTTGTATAGGTACGCGCGAAGAATTAAGTTAATTTTTCTGCTGAAGGTGTCGTCCACGGAATATTTGTTGGAGTCGATTTCGACGCAGCCAGCAATTTTCTGCAAAATTTTGCCTGGCAAGGACAACAGCGACAAGCATATAGATGCTGCAACAAAGCTATCAGTTTTGCGTAACTGGAACTCCGAGTTGACTACAGTGGGCGGCAGACCGCACGTCCAAGTATGGACGGCTGGAGATATGGCTCAGAGGGATGACTGTTCTTGAGATTCGATCACATCTAAGCACTTTATGTGATTCGTCGTGCGGATCTCACGAAGACTTGTAGACAGTTATAGCCGACGTGTCCAACCAGAGCTGACCACTGTGCTATTGAAGGTGCCACGGGCGAATGTTGTTGGTTCTGCCTTTTTTATCATGGGTGCTAGTTTTCTCTCAGTGATGATATGGTTCTGATGCATTTTTCAAACATGCACTGTAGTGGCTTATGGTGGTTAGAACGTCACGTAGAAAAGTGTCTCAGAGAATCGCCGAACCCATGCGTGTCGAATATGCATTCAATTCAAAGACAGGGCGGTTTAGAGCACAGTCAGGAAACGTGCTGCTAGGAGAGCATGTGCTCCTATTGTGCTTCAAATTACAGGCCGTGCCACAACACAAGACGTTCAATGCATGAGATGCCGGCGGCGTCGACGTTTGAATTACCCAAGTTTGCGGTACTTGCCCGCCCAGCCGATGGAGGCCTCGCCTAACCGCTGGCGGCCTTGAATGGTGCTCGGCGAGCTTACTGCTCCGCATGTCGGTCTCCCGACAGCATCGCGTGTCCGTGTGCTGCCACGATGGTGCTGGACTGCCTTGCAACACGTGCTCCTTCGATTAAATTTTGCAGCACGTGCCCCTGCGGAGGAACTTGCGGCGCGTTCTTCTGTTTGGAGCACGTGTGCTTACAATGGAGCCTTTCGATGGGTGTGGTCACTCGAGTTGAATGCATATTGATACGCATTGAATGCGGCTATTTCTGAGGTACTGCAACGACGAAAATATCGGGAGCACATACCGTGGTATGCCAATGAAAGCCAACTCGGGATAGGCATTTCACGGCTTCGCTGGCCAGAAATATCTGGGACATAGTGGTGCTTGACCTCGGCGCCGGATGTTTGAAAAGGACTTAAGGCTGGGTCAACAGAAGTATTCGTTATTGTTGTGTTACCGACAGGCAAAGTCCCTAAATGGGGCGTCTGGAACAGTTGCAAGAGGCGCCACTCTCACGCACATGGTCGAGTGACCGGTCCATGCCTTGGGCCAACCAAGCCTATCCCTCCGGGGTCGGTAAATTGGTACCAGACTTGTATGGGAGGATAAGAACGCTGACTTGAATATCGGCTGACCCCCGCAAGTCATTTTATAGGTCGAATACACATTCAAATCCTCTACGATTCTGAATGGAAGTTGAATGTGTCTCGCATTCCCACAGGGATTGACGTTCGCCGAAAACTCTACTCCACTGTATGGAGAGTGAAGTTGTCCCATCTAGCCCCGTGCTCGTGCTCGACAGATAAGGTGGGCGGGCTGAATGCTTTGGAAGTGCCACTCTACGAGTGCAAGATCCTGAGCGACGGTTCATCTCACTACTCACCACTGCGCCATTTAGGACCTGCAGCCAGGGGCTTACAGAGCATCCAGCCTCAGAGGTCATCTTTATGCAAAGGTCTTTTTGTATCTCGAGACCGTTGTGAGGTACGAAATGCTTGGATGGACCGACTAAAATCAAGTGCGATCGTATCTACTACACGTAGAGCAAGATCTAGTGCGTAAAGGGCTTTGCAAAAGTGGTTGTCAGCCCCATACTGGAAGTGGTGCCCCCAATGCCAGCAGTGCTGAGTCTGAACTGGGTAGGCGTGCGAAGTGTAGCCTCACCTCGTTGAGCGGCGGACGTTCGCCACAGCAATGCAGGCATAGGGTCGAGATCAGCAAGCCCGGCGTGTGCTCAAACTGCAGTAATTATGTCCACAAGACCGCCACTCTTTTCAAATGTCAGAAGAGACGAAGTGCGCTCACCAAATCGGATTTGTAGACCAATCCAACTTCATCAACTAATTATCTAGCTTGTTGCAAGGTTCTGTCTTGACAGCAATGAGGAAAACGCGATCGTTGGTGCCGTAGCACCTTTCACCGCTTCTTTGGAAGCCCTATATTGGAAATGCAGTGATGAAAGGCATACAGCACGACCGCTTGCTACTGGCGGACGAAGTTGGAACCGCGAACCTCATTAGGAGCGCCTCAGGCCTTTTATCTGCAAGATGTATGGCACTGCGATGTGATTGTTGTAATCTCTGTCAGCATCCTGTTATCTCTTGCTAGGCAATAAAATATTTACTTGCCAGGAGTTCCGTGGACTATGCCTTTAGCGATCAAAATGGACTACAACATTGGTCCAGATTTCAATGATTAATCATCAATTTAGGTCTCATAATTTCCCTCAACGTCTGAAGCGTTTCGTTGGTTTAGCCCCTGACCTGAGTGCAGACACCATGGATTGCCCCACAGAAATGAAAGGGGGAAAATGTACAGATGTCTCTTGCGAGTCGTATGTTTCTTCGTGTTTAGATATCAGATGGGACCGTTGGTTTAGTTATGTTCGCTTCCGTGTGTCAGCATGTCGACTGTTGTTCGATGCAACAACCTCTTCGATCTGATTGGCGTACCGAGATTCGCAGACAAGTGTGCGCGACATAAGTTTTCAGAAATTTATAGAAGCGTTTATTCCAGAAGTCACATAAAAGATGGAGATTTAACAACCACAGATGTTCTGAGCATGATGGTTGACTTCCTGCCAGGACTGACCGATTGTTTCGATATCAAGGACCGAACGAGTTCGCGCTTTTCTTTTCATTTTTCTAGCAGTCTATCTCCACTTAAGGTAGTCTTCGAAACGGCAAAGAATCCACCGTGTTCTTGTCAAGGTTCTCGTGCTTCATTGGGTCTATAGACAAGCTTTGTCGGCGTTATTCCATTTTTCGAACTCAAGGATTCGAAAATAGAATTTTACACAAGCTTACTCCGGGGGGGGGGGTAATCGAGGGGCCAAACACATATATGAGGTCCGCTGTTGGCTTTTTGCATGATTAGGGTAGGGGCGTGGTAGTTTGGTCGAAGACTACGACTTTGCCGGGAACATTTCTCGGTGGTGCTGATCACAGGTCTGATTGCGTTTTGCGATTTTCAAATGATTACATTACGCTTCGGAATGTAGATAGTATTAAAGACACTTCACACCGTCAGATATGAGTTTTGTGATGTCCACGTATATATTTCATAATCTCTTGTGCAAGAGCAAGCTATTTTGACACGCCCCTCCCGCCATCAAGAATCCGCTTCAGCACGCCTCTGAGGTGACTACTAGAGTTCATCTGTGGTTAGATGAGTCAGTAGCGGATAACGGAAGAAGTGGATGGAAAATTGGTCCATTAGACCCTCGTCAGAGTTGGTCGAAAAACCGACTGAGACAAGCATACGGTCGCGGACGGATTCAGTGGGTTTGTTTTCCTGCACTTTTCTGTCACTATTTCGGCACGTATTGACCGGGTGGGACTCGGTTCATCGACCACCTCAGACGGCGGCCTTAAAGGCACAGTACACCCTCAGACAGGAATTTCGCGATTTTTCCTTGATTGTGTAGTAGACCCTCTTGTATAACACATGCCAAATACCAGATCTTAATTCTTCCAAATAAGCGAGGTGTAAGCGACCACCACAGGCCCGACGTCCTTCGCTCACCACCGTAGGCCCGGCCCCCTTCCTGATTTTCGATCTCAATAGCGGCTAGATGGATGGATGATTTCCATCGGAGTCGTCGTTCTTCACTCCCTTTCCGGCCTATCTCATCCTGTTTTGCTCTCTTGCCGCGACTGCGACTCAAGAGAAGTGCAGGCCTTAGATAACTCCTCCACTAAATTTTCGCCCTCAAAAACAGGCGCTTTCAAGAAGCCATATTTCCGTTCGTAGGGGGACCTGGACGATTTTAGAAATACCATTGTGACCCGAGTGGACCCTCTCCAAGATAAGTATGAAATCTAAAATATGATTTTTGGGTGTCATGTGCCTTTAAACGTCCTTTCGGGGATTGTGGAGCCTGTGCACGAAAAAGGGGCCGCGGACAAGTTTGCCACTGAGACGCGATGCGTGCGGCAGAAAGCAGCTGTATTCGCGTCTGTGGCACAACGTTAATACGGAGGAGTTTCTGTTCTCAGGAGCACTTGATCGATGAAAGAGGTAACGTTCTAGTCACGACATGTGATACTCCGCCCTGCAGAAAGTCTTCGAAATTATTTCCTTGGTGTCCTGTGTCTCTTGACAGGTGGTGACGTACTATAATCTTTTGAAAATTGGAAAAATGTTATTGGATTTGTGATCAACACATTGAGGAAACTTTTTGGGGAAAGTTTTTGTCAAATCTGAAGTAGGTGCCTATCGCGCTATATTTACCGTAACCTAATAACCTACCGTAATCTTGTGAAAATACGAGAGCAGACTGCCTAGGCTTTGCGCCTCCAAATAAGATCATGACGAAAGTTGTTCAAATTTTTTCGGTCACCTCTGTTCGGAAAGCGGAATAGTGCCTCTTAGGGGTCGTTTATACTCCCGCCGCCGAGCGGCGCAGCGCGGTGCATTTCTGTAATATTGATCACGCGGCGCGGCACGATCGATATTGTAGAATCGCACTTTACCGCGCCGCTCGGCGGCGGAAGTTATAAACGACGCCTTAGATCGAACTGCTGTTCGCACTAATTTTAAGACCTGTAAGCGTCATGAAACAGGGCTGGGATTCATTAAAGCAGACCATGGGCTACAGTTGGGTTTGTCTTTGAAGATTGCTTGCTATTTCCTCAGCAAACCCTACGATAGCCCATGTGGTTTGTCGCTCATTAGTCCCTGCACAGATTGTGACTTCATGCCCTGTCACTTAGTCGCGTACGGATATACAGCATTAAAGGCAGTATTCACCATGAAAACAATCGTTTAGATTTTAACAGAAAATCGATCGAAATGTGCGAGACCCATTGCAACACCGATGTCGAAAAAACGGCTGAAAATATGCAATAGATAGCCCTATACGACCCAGAAACTTGAATATGGTATGCAAGGCACGCCCGTTTCCTCCGTGGCTGTTGAGGAAGTGGGCCGGGAGGGCTTACCGCATTCAAGGTTGGGCCGTGTTTCAAGGTTGGGGCCGTGTAAGCTATTCATTGCTCGTTTTTAGCCGTTTTCTGACTTTGTTGGAATGGCCTTTGGACCTTTCGATTTCCGGTGAAAACTCGAAGACTGTGCTTTTCGTGAACGTGGTCCTGAAAAAAAGTTGATAGTTGACAATTTGAAGAGGGCTGTCTTCACCTCCTTTGATTTTGCGGTTACTTACTTGTCTGTGAGGCGGAGGAGATATTAACTGCCAATTAGGGTTAATAATTAAAATCACTAAGATTACTAGGGCGGATTGTCGAGCTGAAGACGAAGCGACTGCCCAGTGAGAGGTTTGGAGTGTTCGCGCGCCGGTTGTTTGATGAGTACACCTGCAGCAAAGGATCTCGGGAAAAGAACGAGCAATCACAACAAGACAGCTCGTCGGTTCGTGCATTGTTTCTCAAAATCAGATAAGGCGTAGTCCATGGAAAACGTTAGGCGTTTGATTGACGGTCCTCTAAGATTTAATCGAATTTGATTTGATTGTTGTCACCGCGGAGCGTTTTTGAGGTTACGAATTTGGGTAAGGTCACGTAGAAAGATGTTTTCGTGCGTAGTGGTCAGAAAAGGGCTAGAGCACTTGTACGCAGGCTTTTTTGCCAGCAACTACTTTGTCGCTGATTTTGGCTTGTTTCAGAGTGTTCCACAGAGCGTATCGACGTGATGAAAAGGAGCCCAGAGGTGGTAGGTTACAGTAGTGGATTGGTGCTCGATTCAATTTTTATAGGCCTTGATATATCAAGATAGCGGTTTCAAGAATGAGTATTGAAGGACATATTTGATAAGGTCCTCGCAGAACATGCGGGTACCATGTATATGTATATAGACATATGTCAGATTTTATATCAATAAAAATAATGAAAAGTTGGTTGTGGAACAGCAGCAAGAGAACTTGAGTTGGAATTTGGTCAGAGCGTAGCTTAAAGGCAGCATACACGCTCAAAATTGGTATCAATTTCATGACATAAATCGAAGGGTTGCAGCTGCTAGTATGAGAAATTCGACAATGATTCGAAAACGAAAACTAGATGCATATAACGGAAGAACAGGTTGTTTTTTATGGTGTGAAAGTGGACGAGTCACACCGCGCCATGCCCGCGCGGCTGAAATAGCGAATATTAGCAACAAGACGGTCGAAAAAGCGAAGTCGAAAGACTCATGCAGCATCTATTGGAATGCTTACGTCGTTGGAAGCTTCAAAAATTAGCCAAAAAGACCGTATTCAAACGATCAATCAGGAGGAGTGTAATGTGGGGGGGGGGCCGAGTTGTCGAAATTTTTAGGCTTATCCTACCGTTGTCGTCACTCCCTGGGGGAAATTAGGTGAAGAAAAAATTGTAATTGTTGGGGCCCGTCTACTGTTTTGAACTTGTAACCTTTTGGGATATAGGTTTAAGCTAGGGCCATTCATAATTTTCACTACTGCTAGCGTGGGCATCTTCGCAAAGTACTTCATTTTCCTCACTTCTGACTTCGCTAAGACGGTCTCCCCTGTTAGAGAAGTTCACCGAGCACCATTCCTTAAAGGCTGGAGCATGTTGTCCCTGCAGTCTCCAGTCATCTGCAATGAAGTAACTAGGGAATACAGAACACACCTATTGCGGTTTCTAACCCATATTGCATCGTTATCACGGTTCGAACCCGGTTGTGGGTTCGATCCTGTAGGATAGGCTTCCCTTGGCACACATTGTCAGGCTTCATGCTCCATCTCTCGGCCTGACATGCGCGAGTATTCCGTTAGCATTCCACTGATAGAAACGACGATGCAGCTCAAAACTTCGGGTTTTAAAAGAAACATTAAGTCTAGCTTGCTCGGATGAGTCCGGGCGGAGTAAGCAGCGGAGCGATCGGTCATGGCAAAATATAACAGTGATGAGGAGATCTGCACATGATAAACCCGATAAGCCTTACTTCGACCGGCTCAAAATGAGGGAGCTACTCAGAACTTTTTACTCAAGTTAAAAACTAACTAAAACGCCTCGAACAAGTATAAAACAATACATCTAGACACTCACAATTATAAATTCACTTATTTAATTCAAACTTAAATTGTTTACGGTGGTTTGCTTCATAGACAACTAATGTACAAGCAAAGGGGTGACGGACAAGTAATCTTCAATATATCCTGAGAATGGACAAGTATGAAACCACTTCGAGCAGAGAAGAAATGACGAACAACCAACGCTAGACATTGCATCGACTCACTACCCCAACTACTTAAAAACAACATAGCCTTCATTTCCCCGCTACTCGCACTTTTCTGTATCACTATCATAGAAGCGGTGCGGGTTTGAGAATGATTTGTTCATCCTCACGGTTGAATTTTTCGAAAAACAACCGTTTCGCACCTACGATACTGATAATACGACTGCGAGTAGCTCGGAAATGAAGGATACTACACTAGTTAACTCCTACAATGGCATGAATGTGTTGCGCACAACGAAGAGTATTGACAGGTGGGTTTCATTTTGAAACCGACATCATCCCCTCACGGTCGACCGACTGTTCGAAGACCGGCGAAGGCGCAAGTGGATACAAGAAAGAAGATCTGGATGGGTGGTATCAACAATTTCTAAAATGTAAGTATACTTTAATTTTTTCTATTTCTTAATTTTGAGGTCTTCAAAGTCAGAAAACGCAGCTAATGTGTGAACTAACTTTTGCAAAAACGGCTTTTTCCAGCGTTTTAGAGCGCACAAAGCGCTGCAACGTCAAATCTTGCTCCAGAAGAATCCCCTTTTCATTTTGAAAACGTTTTCGCACTTCTCTAAACGAGTACCATCTAATAGTCTTACGAAACAACCAAATAAATTCCAGAACTTTATCGGAACTTGCACAGTTCCACATCAAAATCCCTTGATATGAACTGATCAGATGGTTATGATAGACAGAATCTGTCATTTTTCAACCTCCGATCGGTGGGAATTCCGGAAGGCAATACACATTTTTATAGGTATCTTTTTTCGACATTTTTTCATACTGGGAGTCGAATAGACTTTTTACGTACCATTGCATTCACCGTACTGCGAGAAACACCGAAATTCCCTTGAGACTTCAATTCGTCAGTTTTGAAGTGAGCTATGGCCACGCAGCGTTCGGGCAAGCAAAATACACCGCTAGACCCCGTTTTGGCAAAAAATCTGCTAGGTTCTGCAGTAGCGTAATATTGCATCCCTAAATCAATGGATTTGAAGTGAACAATGTGATCGCTATGAATAATTGCAATAGCTCGTTACTGTGCTTTAGGGTAAAATTTTGGAACAAAGTGCGACAGGACAAATATGCCGCCGAAAGCAACACAAATGCTCCAGCACAGCAAGGATATCGTTCCGACAAACGTATCAGAAGTAGTTCTCAGTCGGACCAAAACTCAACTCGAGGTGGGACGTGATGGTTGAGAGACCTCCGGATCTACACCGTTCTCTGAGCCAATCTCCAAATTCACTGCTGCGTTATTGTATTTTTCTGTTGTTATCTTATAATAAATAAGTCAAATATGTTCTTTTTTTTTGGTTGCTCATTAACTGTAATTGAAGTAGTGTAAAAATAGATGGTGGGTTATCCACTGAGTATGACGCTTAAATTAAGTATAACATTTGCACAAATACAAAACAACTAAACTATTAGTATTTTAAAACTAGTTTGAAAGTTGTGCATGAGCGGGATGGAGAAGTATAATTCCACAATTGAACAACTATTAAACAATTACCGAACAATTAAAGTATCAGCTTGGAGCGACCTTAACCCTAGTAATTTTCAAGCTCCAAACAAAAAACGTAAGCCATCCGTTACTTGTCCGATAGTTAGTTTTTAACTTGAGTAAAAAGTTCTGAGTAGGTCATACATACCCTGTTGTGAACGAACCCCTCTAAAAATAAGGCGATTAGCTGAGTTAGAATCTCATGCTGGGTACAATAATATCTCTAACGTTGCGGAAGGCCCCCACCAATGTAAGAGTTGTGACTTTGAAAATTTCGTGGTTTTCTAGGACGGAATTTCGGGGAAAGAGTAGTTTCAGGTTTGTACTTCTCCTCACTCGCAGCTGCTGCGCGAGAGCGAACCAAAATATGGTGTGCGAGTTCGACAGGAAAGTGTAATTCGAAATACCGGATGAAGGTCTATTCAACCTTCTAGCCACTTTCTTGTTCGAAAATTTGGATGAGGTCCGACGGCAGGTTTGCCGGCCGTGGATTCCGTTCGGGGACGTAGCCCATAATCCCCTCATCTCGTTTTTTTCATTCAAAGCTGCATGCTTTTCGTCGTTGAGATAAAACCCTTCAACTCAATTGTAGCAGTTGAGTGAACAGACTCGTTGATCGAATGCGCAGAATGGGAGGCGCCTAGTCGCACTTCGACTGCTCGGATAGTTACACCGGTTAGGCCGAGGGCGCATAGCGGGCCGAATAACAGCCACCCTCTGATTCCACTATCATTGTCCTGGGAGCAGCCCGACATCGAGACATTGTTCTAGTGCTGCCCATGATCCGGCCTACGAATTCACATCCTTCCCGCGATCCAACAGAAACGGCAAAGGCTGCCGTCGATCCGACCGACGGGCTCGCATCTGCCCGGCGAGCATACCGCCATCCACCCGCCATGCTCCCGTGATCAGCCCGGAGAGACTTTCAGCGCCGTCTATTCGATCGGTGTTATTATTTGAGTGACTGAATTTGCGGTGTTCCACCGAGAACGC
Organism: Aplectana chamaeleonis; assembly: GCA_029168955.1. Taxonomy (NCBI): domain Eukaryota; kingdom Metazoa; phylum Nematoda; class Chromadorea; order Rhabditida; family Cosmocercidae; genus Aplectana; species Aplectana chamaeleonis. The sequence goes on from JAPDOI010000025.1 coordinate 260,118, forward strand.
GAACGCAGGTGCTTGCAGCGCCCGTTGTATGTATTAGGGGGCCGGAAAGTAATGTCATTTCTGCGCATGTCAATAATTGATTTTCATTTATCAGCTCATTGTTTGGTCCAAAAGCGGGTCAAGGACATTGTGGCGTTGTAGTGACTTCCATGCTTATAAACAGTTGAATTAAATTTTTTTTTGTAATCTTGGGTAAAGTGGCCAGCCAAATTCCAGAAGAGGTACACATCCGGCATTGCATGCTTTTTGAGTTTCGCAAGGGCAGTAACGCAACAGTTGCTACCAAAAACATTTGCCATATTTGTTGAAATGCATTGTACATTCGTAAACGCCAAGGTGGTATTTTTAGTTGAAATCGGGTAATTTTGATTTCTCCGACTCGTATCGATCAGGAAGACACCGAGGTGTTAAAGGCAAAGCCGTGTAAGACAATCGATGACTTGTCAAATGATCCTAATCAACCTTGGCCAGCCATCCAAGAACATTCGAAGCAGATTGGGAAATAGAGCAGAGCAGTATGTGATTGTATTCAGCGTAAGGAAACGGCGTTACTTCCCGGTCCCCTAATACAAGCCCCGAAGTGCCGTTTTGGTGCACAAGTCTCCTCAGTTGGTGTGAGAGCTTCAGTGAATTTTTCGTCAGAACGTACGCAGAGTTGTGCTTGCTCGAAAAGTCTCGTAGGGAGGTAAAGGCTATACGAATGAGACTGTCCTCCCAAGCGGTCGGCGTGCATGTCCAACGGCCGTCGAGAAGGCTTTTTTCAGACCTGCAAATCGATTAGCATGACTCTCAAACGCAAACTGAATTATATCCCATCCAGCTGTCTGCTGTCGCGGAAAGGCTCGTCCGGAAATGCCTTCGCGACGGCCGCTCGACACGCTCGTCTACCGCGTGGGCGAAGAGTCTCATTCGGATAGACTTTAAAGAAGCTGCGAAAATATTGTAGGCTTCCCTGTGAGGCTAGACCACAAATCTGCATATGCTCGGCTCCCGACAAGGGAAGTTACCACAAAGTCGCGCTTAACTGATGCAGCAGTTTCAGCAGTGCTCAAGCTGGTACGTGTTGTTCAGGAAGCCATCAGGGACGCGCATTGGGCGTGCTTCAATAGCTTTCTTCAAAAATGACTTCTTTCTCAGATCTGAAAAATTATTTCGGATCTAGGTTAGGAATGCTATCCAGCAATATGATCATTGGTTGCTAGAGTTCGTTAAAAGATTTCCAGATCGATATACATTACTCATACAGTCATTATCGGAGCGAAATTCTGGGCCGCAATTGCGGAGAACCGCTGCTGCAGCGCGCAACACGGTCATCCTCCGTGCCAGCACGACTATTAGTGTCCTGCGTGCGGTAATAGCGGCTGTACGCAATTACGGACCGGAATTACTTCCGCCCGAAGTGCGGCTTGCTTGTCTGTGTAGGCGGCGCGCAGTCTGTCCTTCAGAGATCCCCGCTACCACTAGAAATGCCGCGTCGTCCATATATCCTCTGTTTCGGAAAGAAATTCATTTTAGTTCCCCGCGTGCGTCTGCGCGCGTTTGCTGCGTTTCCTTCTTCCTATACTTTCTCGCTGTCTCTACCCTCGCTCCGCACTAGCGTGAAGGAATACGAGACGCGATCATTTGCGGCTGCCTTGCGGTATTCGTGACACCATCAGTCAATGGGGTATCGCTCGCTTGTGACGACTTCTCGCCGCTGTCCCGCCCATTCACTCGACTAAATTTGGCGAAAAACCTTTATATTCATCACACAACCCTGATCTCACTAACAGTTCCGCGTCGGCTATATGTATATTCATATCACTATGACCTCAAAGAAGATCAGAATTTCTTCGAAGAATTTTAGAATACATGCGCTCTTCATGCGTTGCAAGAAATGAACCCGACGTAGGTGAACCTTCGTCAGAACGAGAAAAAAAGGTCGCCCTTGAAATACCATCTGATAGTGTGAACTGTCTGTAAAATGATCCATTTCACACTGTCTTCGTGGCGATACAGTTTTCGGCAACGATTTCATGAAGGGTGGCACGCTAGCAGGAGATCCCCTTAAAATTTTGAGTACGGCATTTGACCCTGCACTTTAAAGGCACATGTTCCGTTTCCTCCATTACAATACCCGCGCTAAGTTTTGTAAAAACGGGGAGCATCTGGCAAACTTGGCAAAAAAGCGTCCGATGCATGTAACTTTTTTAAATGAAGACTTTTTTGGATTCTGAAAACGCTATCATATTCGCAGATCAAATTGCTACCTAACTATATGGCTTGTAGACCGAAGTTCCCTAGAATAGCTTTGTTTTTGAAGGAAGTAGTTTTTGCAATCGTTTTCCAAAACGTCGCGAGCGGCGAAGTGCGACGAAACTTTGAGCAGTATTTTTACAAGGAATAGAGGAGCAATCTGTATGTTTTCTTCGTAAATTAGGTGCAGGTGAGATGATCTCAAGGTTTGTGTTGGTTGAATTTTTGAAATCCTCCAACAAACACGCTTGAGAACTACCTGAAAAGTCGGAGTTCTCTAGACTCCTAAATAACGGATTCCGAAAATTCAACCAACATAAACCTTGAGATTCTCTCACCTGCGATTAATTTATGAAGAAAACATACAGATTGATCTTCCATTACTTGTACAAGTACTGCTAAAAGTTTCGCCGCACTTCGCCGCTCGCGACGTTTTTGGAAAACGATCGCGAAAATTATTTCCGTCGAAAACAAAGCGATTTTGAGGAACTTTGGTATACAAGTCACATAATCAGATAGCAATTTGATCTGTGAATATGATAGTGTTTTCAGAAATCGAAAAAGTCTTCATTCAAAAAAGTTACATGCATCGGACGTTTTTTTTGCCAAGTTTGCCAGATGCTCCCCGTTTCTACAAAACTTAGCGCGGGTACAGTCATACATGAGTCAAAACTTTATGTCTACCCTAATTTTCGGGGCCATTCGTTCGTTTCTCGTTCTGAAAGATGAACCACTATTCTAAGCGTGTAGAAGAACCCCAAATGGTTGGATTTGACCAATTTTGTGTTGTAGTCTTTTCTTCTGTACTATTTTGAATGCAAGTTCAACAAATAAAAACTTTACGCCCACCCTAGTAACGTAACCCGACCCAACAAAATTCAAACCCAGTAGCAATTTTTAGTTTTGTGGGTGCAAACCTAGTGAAAAAGAAGATCGAATGGCCTATCAATCATACTCGCAACGAAATTATTTGTTCTGTTAACCACAGGAAATGTCAAGGCAGCTCAACCCTCATAAGGGGCTGACTCCAGCACGGACTGGTCTTTTCAATGTTCATGGAGCGGATGAGATTAGGCAGGAGTCAGACTCAGACGATTTTACGTCAACTGTGATGAGGGGCTAAGGCGCTATTCATTCTCCTCAAAGCCTGTGCGTTACGCATGTGCGTGGCGTTGGAGTATGATTACTTTCTATGCGCGTCATGCGAGTAACGCGCTTGTGGGACTATGAATAATCCAGCGGCGACGCCATGAGGGAGCGGAAAAAAAGTGGACCTTAACTTTTACAAACAAGCTAATTCTTTACACCTGTTCACCTTTATGGTAGGTGAGGATAGTAATGCAATTACTTAGTTAATTAAAAAGAAACGGAATGAAATTGATGATGGATTGATTATAAAAATGATGAAAATTTCACTACGGTCGTCGCCGCCATGGCGGAGCGGACGTCAAGCGCGTACCGCGCGGGCGTGGTTTGAGACTTTTTATACTCCAACGCCACGGCCGCGCGTGCGATGAGGATTGTGAGGAGCGCCTGAGCTGGGGGATCGTGTGCAGGCCCCATTGCTATATTCGTGGTTTGCATACAAGGGTGGTAGACCGTAGGTCCTCAGACGAATGCCGGCTTCCAGCTCTGTAATTTCGTCCCCGTCGTACACTGAGTGTATTATATACAAGCATGGATGATTCGGACTCGTAGCGTTATTTCGGATCTTCTGCGATATGTCAAAGCTTAACTTGTTAGAGAAGCTAAAATTACTGGTGCTTTCAAGTGGTTTTCTGGTGACGTGTTCAGGCAAGTTTTGACAGGTCGGAAACAACGCTCGGAGGATTCATGCCTTTCTCGTCTGCCAACCTCTCTTGTTATGCATAGGCTGTTACTAAGCAAGTCGTCATACGGCGCTAGGAGTGATGACGTCGTTCCAAATATTCGAGTTCGTTGGTTCTACTAATGCACGAGGTACGCACACTTGTGGCAATCAGGGAACGGGGTGCAGAGCCTCTAATTCCACTCCCTGCCAATTTTTGGATGGACTTTTTGAGGTCCTGCAATGACACTGATTGGATCCGAGGGCGGATCAAAACTATTTGAGGACTCTGGCCTACGCGTTATGTTTGGTCATTTCTCACAAAGGAAGCATTTTTGGTGGTAAAGGCACCTGCAAAACGACTTGTATTGTTAGAATTTCTTAGATCTCCATAGTAAAACTGCGCAGTATCCCGCCCCGAACTGCTGGTTTAAAGGAGTTATAAGCGCTTTTCAATTTTCGCGAAAAGGGTGGCGTTTTTTGGTGTTTAGAGAAATTTTCTCGGAATTCGCTCAAAATTTGTATTCGGGGAGGGTTTAAAAAGGGTGCTGAAAACAAATCGGGGGTCCAGTTGCCAAAAATCTTAGGGTTACTGTAGGTTACGGTAGGTAAAATGTCATTTAGGAGCAAAAATAACCTTAGCATTACGAAAATTGAGAGATGAACATTAAATTCGTATTCAGTACCCCGAATAAACCTCGCGTAGAAATTTTGAGGTAATTCCGGGACTTTGATCGAACTACCGTATACCCACCGTAATCTACCGTGAGCTGACGAAAATCGATAAACGGTGAAATATTTCGAGCCATTTCTATATTAGCGTTTCGGAAGCCGTCAACGGTCGCGTTTTGCCCCCAAATTTTGCCCTGATTGGAGGATTTAATCGAAGTTAGTCGAAAACTTTGCAAAATCGAAGTTTTTTTCTTCAACAAATCGAAAACCTCAAATAGAGTTTAACAGCGCATTGCCGTTCAGTTCGCAAAATGCACGCTGATTGCGAAAGCGTGCTGCGGCTCGGTTGCGAGTATCCTCAGAAAGGGATGTGAAATCACCCGGGCGGTGGAATCACCCGGGCATCAAAGGCAAAAACCGCTCGGGGGACCCCACATCCCTGTCTGAGGATACTCGCAACCGCGCCGCAGCGCGCTTTCGCAATCAGCGTGCACTCGCGGACTGAAAGGCAATGCGCAGTTGAACTGTACGTGATAAGCCTACAAAATAACCTCCATGAGGAAGTTCTGAGTTGATTGTGAAAAAAAGTTTGAACGCTTTGAGAACTTAAAATTTCCAGAAGAAACGGTCAACAGCCAATTTGTACAGGTCCAGAACGCCTTCACTCTGTATAAAGCTTGAAGAATGTGCATTCAGCCAAACTTTGTCGAAAGGAAACTATTTTGGGCGCTAAACACGATTATGAGGTCTGTTTTCAGATTTTCGAAAGATTATTGCTCGTTTTGCAATGTGCAAAAGTACAAAAAAATGAAAGTTTTAGGCTTTTAAAAGCAGTGTCCACGATGAATTTCGTCTCCGTTTTTCCGCCGGAAATCGTATGCTCGGGGTCTCTTTGAAGCAATAAGCTCGAAATAAACGAAAACAAAAAAGAGCCCGGAATAGCTCCATTCGGCTCCGAAGTCCGCTCGCGCTAGGCCTTTCCGCTCGCGGTCGAGTTTTCCATGAACGAGTTCAGTCCATGTCATGATTTCGCCTTTGGTAGAACTTAATTTTTTTTCCTGACATTGTTTTTATTGTTGTGCTGCTCTTTTTCTTGCATAACGTTCTCCTTTTCAGTAGTTCTCTTATTAATTGGTATTAAATATATAGGTTATAAAAATTGTGCATTATTTCAAACGAATAAACAACAAACGCCTTCACTTGAAATTCGTGTCTGTATCTTGCTCGCGCACACTCAACTCGTCCAACTTCGGAATCTCCCTTCCAAAAAAGGTGCAACCTTTTGGGCCTTTTCTTTGTTTTTTTCTGTGGCTTTTTCTTTAATAATGAGACAACCAGTTCCCGAACTTTCTATTTTTTTCTGAAAACTGGAGAACGATTTTTATCGTGGACACTGCCTTTACCCTCTTGGAGCCTGCAGCTCGGGGCGGGATACTGCACAGTTTCACTATGGAGTCCTAACAGATACTGACGATCCAAGTAATTTTTGAAGATGCGTTTACCTCCATAAACATTTCCCTTGTCAGTTACGCTGCATCGTCAACAATCTCGCGCGAAGGCGGAATAGGACCCTGAAAACCCCTAAGGCGCCTGTCTCCGGCACAAACTCAGAATTTCAATTTGAACTCAATTCTTGGCATAAGTATCGGAGCGGACCAGTTTTCACGAACACATATATTCGTCAAAGGCACGCTTCGTATGATACCAGCATGCTAACAAAACAATAACAGAGTCTGTCCGACTGAGGCAAACCGTCCGGGTGCTGTTGAATTAATTTGAGTAGAGTAAAAAAAATTTCCACTTTTTCCGCCATGGGGAAGGGAGGGTTCATGGCAAGAAAAAACTCGAGAAAAATTATACTGGTCAAATCCAAGTGGAGCTTCTCTTCATCGAGGATCGCCAGGTATACTAGCAATCCGATTTTGTTTTTAAAAATTGAAAACCAAGACAGCGGTGGCTCCTTAAGGAGAAGTGACCACCTCCCTCTTGCTTTCAGCTTCTGTGCATTATTTTTTTGATCTACCAAGTGGTGCGTTGAGAAAACTCAGCATGCAATATTGAGACTCCATCCAATCTTGACAACTATCAGAAGAACATTTTCAGCGACTTCTCGGCTCTTTGAGGATCCCTCGTGTGTGTTTGGCCAGTTAACACTTTTCTTCGGATGCCAATAAGGGGATAAGTCGACCAGTAAGCAAGTATGGTTTCCATATTATATTTAGTCTGACCCATGGGCCACCCGGTCCAGGCGGACTTTTAAAGGCTTTCATTCACTTCTGGCCCGTTTTCGCTAATTTCTTCGACCCTATCCCCTCCAGCTCAAGAAAGAGATTCATCGTGGACACTGCCTTTATGGTCGCCAGAAGGACTGCAGAAAGTTCAAAAATTTTGAAGGACTAGAAATCAACTACCATGGAGTTGAATTCTAGTACTTTGAGATTTTTGAACTTTCTGCTGCCCGAATCACACATACCTAGCCGAAGAAAACACCTGGGATGCGTTCCAAGAACGTTCCCACGACGCCGTGGGTGGAAAAACCACCATCCCATGTACAAATTTGCTTTCCATGCATGCGAAATATAACTGAAAATTGCTCCCACGTGGCCGTGGCTACGTTTCCATAGACGCGCTTTGCCATGCGAATGTTATTGGAACGCACCCCTGGTGCGTCCGAATGCGTTTCGGAGTCGTATATTGCCAATGATTATCGAGCGGGTGGGATTAGGCAGGAGTCGGACTCAAACGATCTTCCGGCCAACTGTGATGGGGGCCTAGGCACTATTCATGCTGCTCAACGCCAGCGTGTCAGGCATGGGCGTGGCGTTGAAGTATAAATACCTTCTACGTGCGTGACGCGTCCGTGGATACTATGTATACACCAGCAGCGTCGCCATGGGGGAGAGGAATAAAGTGGACCCTAACTTTTCCAAACAAGCAAATTCTGTACAGGCGTTCACCCATATGACAGCAGCGGAGGAGAATGGAATTAATTACTAAGAAACGGAAGGAAATCGATGACGGATTAATTGTAAAAATGATGAAAAAGTCGTCATGGCCCCCGCCATGGATGGGCGTCAAGCGCGTACCGCGCGGGCATGACGTCAAGCCATTCATACTCCAAAGCCACGGCCGCGCGTGACGCGCTTGCGTTGGGGAGTATGAATTGCGCCTAAGCTGGAGGATCGTGCGAAGGGTCCATTGGTATACATATTCGTGTTTCGCAGACGAGGGTGGTGTGCGTGCGTCAACAGGTTGTAGCTCCTGAGACGAATGTCGGCATACAGCACGGCAATTTCGTCCGCGTCGTACACTGGGGGTATTGTATGCAAACACGGATGATTTTGATTCGTAGCGTTATTTCCGATCTGTTGCGATCTGCCAAAAGTTAACTTGTTAGAAAAGCTAAAATTACTGGTGTGTTTGAGGGGTTACTGGTGATGTGTTCAGGCCAGTGTTGACAGGTCGGAAACAAGACTTCGCACCCGGGTGATTTATACCTTTGTCGTCTGTCACCCTCTCCTGTTAGGCATAGGCTGTATCTATACAAGTTGTCATACGGCGCTAGGAGTGATCAGACCGCTCCATTACTGCTTTCTTCAGCTTAAATGCACGAGGTACGCACACTTGTGGCAATCAGGGAACGGGGTGCAGAGCCTCTAATTCCACTCCCTGCCAATTTTTGAATGGACTTTCTGAAGTCCTGCAATGACACTGATTGCATCCGAGGGCGGATCAAAACTATTTGAGGACTCTGGCCTACGCGTTATGTTTGGTCATTTCTCACAAAGGAAGCATTTTTGGTGGTAAAGGCACCTGCAAAACGACTTGTATTGTTGGAATTTCTTAGATCTCCATAGTAAAACTGCGCAGTATCCCGCTCCAAGCTGCTCGTTCAAAGGAGTTATAAGCGTTTTTCGAGCTTCGCGAAAAGGGTGGCGCGTCTGGGTGTTTGGAAAAAATTTCTTGGAATTCGCTCAAAATTTGTATTCAGGGAGGGTTTAAATAGGGTGCTGAAAACAAATCTGGGGTCCAGTTTCCAAAAATCATGGTTACTGTAGGTTACGGTATTTACATTGTCATTTAGGGGCAAAAATAAGCTTAGCATTACGAAAATCGAGAGATGGACACTAAATTCGTATTCAGTACCCCGAATAAACCTCGCGTAGAAATTTTGAGTTCGGGGACTTTGATCGAACTATCGTATACCCACCGTAATCTACCAAGAGCTGCCAAAAATCGATGAACGGTGAAACATTTTGAGCCATTTCTATATTATCGTTTCGGAAGCCGTCAACGGTCGCGTTTTGCCCCCAAATTTTGCCCTGATTGGAGACTTTGAACGAATTTAGTCGAAAACTTTGAAAAATCGATGTTTTTCTTTAAAAAAATCGAAAACCTCAATTTCGTGTTAAGTCCACTAAATAACCTCTATGAGAAGTTTTAAGTCGAATCTGAAGAAGATTTTGAACGCTTTCAGAACCACAAATTTCCTGAAGGAACAGTCAACAAGCAATTTGTACAGGTCCGGAACGCCTTCACTCTGCAAAGTTTGAAGAATGTTGAGCCAAACGTTGTCCAAAGCAAACTATTTTGGGCGCTAAACACGATTTTGAGGTCTGTTTCCAGATTTTCGAAAGATTATTGCTAGTTTTTCAAGGTGTAAAAAGTACAAAAAAAACGAAAGTCTTAGACTTTCAACCTCTTGGGACCTGCAGCTCGGGGCGGGATACTGAGCAGTTTTACTATGGAGTCCTAATGAATACTGACAATACAAGTGGTTTTTGAATATGTGTTTTCCTCTATAAACACTTCTCTTTTCAGTCCCGCCGCCTCGTCAATAATCGCGCGAAAGCGCAATGAGACCCTAAAAACGCCTAAGGCTCTTGCTTCCTGCACAAATTCAGAATTTTAGTTTTTATCTACCATGAGTTCCGTAGGGAAAAGCCAGCTTGCCATAGTGTTACTCCAGCCATTCACAACAACTTTCAGAAGAACATTTTCCTGGACTTCTCGGCTGTTTGAGGATCCCTCGTGTGTGTTTGGCCAGTTAATACTATTCTTCAGATGCCAATAAGGGGATAAGTAGTCCAGTAAGCAATGGTTTCCGTATCATATTTAGCCTGACTCATGGACCAGGCAGTTGGCCGTGCGGTATAGTTGTAGAATTTCGAAAAAAAATGTCGAACGAACGAAAAGTTATGTGCAAAGAGTTATGTGCAGAGAGTTTATTTTAGGAAAACGGTGGTAATCAAGAATAAGCAAACGAAGACGACAAAACAAAACGAATATGACGTAATCAAATGAAGTATCAGAGAGTTTTCAGACTCAAAGCGTCCTCGCAGCTCTTATCTTTGGTAACACCATACAAAACCTACCAATCGATCCATTTTGGGATGATTCGTATGGTTAGTTTGGTGTTTTTACTGACAAGATCTGTTAAAATGTGATAGATCTGAAAGCTCCTTTACCAGCGGCGAAAGTGGTAATGAATCAATTACGAGGACGCTGAATGATGACGTCACACTTGGCTTGAAGTGGCGCGAGGAAGTGCACATAAACGCCCCGCCGGCGCGAGGAAGTGGACATAAACGCCCCGCCGGCGCGAGGAAGTGGACATAAACGCCCCGCCGGCGCGGGGAGGTGCTCATTGTGTAGATTGGTCGTCGCCGGTCGCACAAATGCGGAACTTGACGCGCCGACGAAAACGTCATCAAAATCGGCCACACCCTCCGGGGCTTCAAGGGAGCTTTTGCCAGAGAATATGATCAATGCTCGCTAGAATTTAGAATTATGCTTGCTTGAGTTCGTTAAGAGATTTCCAGACCGATATACATTACTCATACTTTCGTTATGGGAGCGCAATTCTGGGCCGCAATTACGGAGAAGCGCTGCCGCAGCGCGCAACACGATCATCCTCCGTGCCAGCAATTATTAGTGTGCCGTGTGCGGCAACAGCGGCTGTACGCAAGTACGGACCTGAATTACTTACGCCCGAAGTGCGTCTTGCTTGTCTGTTTCGGCGGCGCGCAGTCTGTGTCCTTCAGAAATCCCGCTACCACTAAGAACGCTGCGTCCTCCATATATCCTCTGTTTCGGAAAGAAATTCAGTTCCGTTCCTCGCGTGCGTCTGCGCGCGTATGCTGCGTTACCTTCTTCCTATACTTTCTCGCTGTCTCTACCCTCGCTCCGCACGGGGGTGAAGGAACAGAGCAAAGTTGCAAACAAACAGAGTTGCAGGGTCAGGCAGACCGTTGTCCAGATATTCGACGAAGTTACGCCCCCTTTTTGGAGATCAAAATTTTTGAAAAATGTTCAGAACTTTGACGTCCCCTCAGGTTCTGAAAATATTTTAACAGTTTTCGCGGTCAGAAATTTCAAAAAAAATGTATTTTTTATTTTAATTTTTTGAGAAAATAGTTACTGCACTTCCTATCCGACTGGTTAACCTCGGGGAGTGTAGTTTTCACTTGCCCTCATGCAACAACGTCTGTATTGAGAAAGAAGTTATTAAAAATGTGACACAGATCGCCTCACAATCTTTTGATGGCACAACGATGAAGAAAAATGTGGGCAAGTTAGAGCCGAAATCAAAAAACGCTGAATATTTGTTCCTTGCTTGCGTTAGGTTTTATCCTAATCTTGATGGTGCAGTAAGCTAACAAAAAGTCAGGAATGATTTAAAAATGATGCAATAGGCGAGCTTGAGCAGATGTGAAATTTCTGTTGTGGGGGAAAGTATGGTGAGGATGTAGAACGTTTCCTAACTTTTAATGGATTCCAACCTCGGTGTGAGCGAAACTCTGGCGTATGCGAAGCAATATTCGGTAACGTTTTGGACTCTCGATAACAGCTCACTAATCATAAGGCTTAACGATATCTAGGTGCAAACCTAGTTGGAGGGGTCGCTCAGGATACGAGGGAAGAAAGAATGATATCAAAACATGAAACATTTCGATTCTGTTAGAACAATGACTGATGGCACTATCAAATAGCAGATACCGGCAGAAGTCTACATTTTTACGGACAAGAAACCTCAACTAGGTTTGCATCGAGACCTCTGAGCGGGTGGAACCCTTGTGTTGGTGCGTAAAAATTCACAGGATCAAAAATGTTCGATTCCCTACTGGTATTGTTCAAATAGAAGGGGTGCGAGCGCGGTTGGAAGAGGGGGTGTCACCGGCGGCTGTTTTGCGGGCACCTCATTGCGCAATAGTGCCCGCAAAACTACCGCCGGTGGCAGGCGCGGTTCGGCATTTTAGCGCGATATATTTGGACGGCTTGCCGCAGTGGTAAATTAAACTCCTTGCTCCGCAATGCTTTAAACTAAGGAGTTTCCGAGCGACATCGTGGTAGTCAGTAGATGATAGGCCAAGGATGAACATTTTGCTCTCAGAATCTTAGGATTGCTATTGACAAATGTTATGTGCAGCTTCAAACCGAGTATGATACAGATTTATTCGGCTGACGTTTCGGCGTCTTCGCCTTCTTCGAAGCCTGGAAATTCGAGAGCATTTTGAAAAACAATTCGATCAAGCGCCATTTCATTCAACAGAATCGCCTTCAGTGGGAGGCCGGACCACCCACGACGCGAAGAGGTAAGGAAAAAAACAGACCAACCTTAGACTGTGAGCCGACGAGCTCAACGAGTCACCCTCAGATGTAGACAAACGCAGGGGATGAGACTCGCGCCCCGGGTCCCCTTATATATGGTAGCGACCTGCCTTAAAGGACCACCTAGGGCGACTGATTAAGGTGACATAGCCCGCAGAGGTCCATGTAAGGCGCCAAATCTTGGGTAATTGCGACGCACTCCTCCCTGCGATTGATTTTTGGATTCCTTGCAGCGATCCAGAATGCCTCGAGCGTTTTGCGCGCAGAAATGTCAGCCTCGCGCGCTAAGATAATTACCGTGATTTCAAATAGCGCATCGCCATGTACGCGGACGCGGTGGTCTCCTAAAGGCGTGGAAGTTTTGGACTTATTAAGACTGCAGAGGTGCTCTTTTATTCTAAGACAGAGTGGTCTGCCCGTCTCACCAATGTACTCTTCCTTGCTAAGCTGACATGAAATGAGGTACACAACCCCAGAGATCATGCAATCACCCTCTCTTCCGAAGGGGCAGACCAGGCATGAAGGAGTTGTACAAAGTCTGTCGTACAGACGGTTACGTGTCAGCTGTTTTTTGAGAGTAGCCGGTGGGATCTCGATTAATCTGACCGAATCCTGCAGATCAGCCTTTCGGATGCATGCTCGAACTTCAGTGCTCAACTCGTCAGAGATGAAAGGCAGACAAAAAGGTATTTTTTTCTTAGGATTGCTTTTTTGAAAAAAATTGCGTTGTCCAAATTGGGCCGAAGGCGCGGTTTTGGAGAACGGTTTTAAACAACGGTAAAACGAGTTTTAGGCTATTTTCTTCGTGATGTTAAGGTGGTGGGAGGGGTGTTAGGTATCAGTTTGTGGGGAATTTCATGGATAAACTGAATCTTTTTTCAGAACATTGAAAACCTGAAATTCTATGGGAGGACGTTCGTTGTCCATTTTTCGAAGTGAAGAATTTCAGCGCTAATAGGAGCGATTAATTAATGTAACTCGTCTAAAAATTTGTTTTGTGTCCTGAAAATTTGAATACTGCCCTAAATAAGTCTATAGCATCGTTATGTAAAGATAACTCCTTCTTCTGTACTGTTGTGGTGCTGTACTATTGTTCTCTTTGATCTTTTTGTTGCTTTTACAATATGTGAGACAACCACGTTCGAAACCCTCGTACCAGGACCTGTTTTCATCACAGAAAGGAAGACGCAACTAAAACACTCCGGATTTCTTCAAGTTTTGGCCCGAAGTTTTTACGTCCCCCCAATAAGAAAAATTTTAATTTCGAAAACTTTTACGTCCCCCCTGTTGTCCAGCTGGACAACGCCCGCCTGGCCCTGCAGATTTGGCTCCGAAGTAGAGGATAAGTACTTCACTCGCCACTTTCAGTCGAGTGAATGGACTAGACGCGATCATTTGCGGCGGCCTTGCGGTATTCGTGACACTATCAGCCAATAGGACATGGCTCGCTTGTGACGACCTGCCGCTGCGGTCCCGCTCATTCACTCGACTAAATTTGGCGAAAGACCTTTATATGTATTCATCACACAACCCTGATCTCACTAACAGTTTCGCATCGGCTATATGTATATTCATACCCTAAAGGCAGCATGCACGCTCGCAAAAGTTGTTGAGATAACTACATTAGTGGGGTTGTACGGGCCCTAGATGAGCCCTCACGAAGTTGGAAGAGTTGAAAACGAGTTAAAATGACCTTATTTGAGCCGTATTGAGTCACAAAATCATCCTTTCTCCGCCCACCGATACGGGCTCCGCCCCTCAATACCAATGTTCAATGCTCGATTACGGTCATTTTGGCTCATGTTTCACGCTTCTAAGGTCGTAAGCGTTCCAGAAAGGGCCGTACGAATACATTAGCGTCGTTATCCCAACAAGTTTGTCGCTAGCTCCGCTATTTCAGCCAATGCGGTAAAACTCGTCCACTTCTGGGCCAAAGTAGAACGAACCGTTATATCTTCATTTCAGTTGATTTTTTTCCGGTTTTTTCGTTATCTCTGAATGTTAACAGCCTCAGACCTTCGATTCATTCCATAATTTTGATATCATTTTTGAGCGTGCATGCTGCCTTTAAAGGCACAGTTCAACCTTAAAATCGTTTTCTGTTTTTTCTGCCTATCTTGAGAACGGTCTCACGCCGATTCCAATGATGTGTCCAAAATCGTATAAGACCCCTTAGGAACGAAGTTATGGCCCCTCAAAGATTGTGCTACGGAAGGATGGTGGACGAGTTGTCCGAGGCTCGTAACTTACGTAATTTGCAACCGATGTAGGCAAACCGACCTGAATAAAGAGAGAGGCTGAGAATGAAGGGAAGAACGGGGCTACATTCGGAAACCATCGATCATCTCGCCGCTGTTGAGCTCGAAAGATCGTAAAAGGGGCGTGCCAAAGTGGCTTCCTGGTATGGGCGCCCCAGGGTGGCTCCCCCCTATATCTCGCTTATTCGGAGGATTCGAGAGCTGGCATTTGGCAGGGTTTATATAGGGTGGGTCTACTTCACAGTTGTGTGGAAATCTTAGATTTCGTCCCTGAGCTCGGACTGTGCCTTTAAAGAAGATCAGAATTTGTCCAAAGAATTTTAGAATAGATGCGCTCTTCATGCGCTGCAAGAAATGAACCCGGCGTAGGCGAACCTTCGTCAGAACGAGAAAAAAGGTTTTGCCCTTGAAATACCATCTGATAGTGTGAACTGTCTGCAAAATGATCCATTTCACACTGTCTTCGTGGTTTTCAGCAACGCTTTCATGAAGCGTTGCACGCTTGCAGGAGATCTCTGTAAAATGTTGAGTACGGCATTTGACCCTGCACTTTGAAGGCACATGTTCCGTTTCCTCCATTACATAAGTCAAAACTTTATGTCTACCCTAATTTTCGGGGCCATCGGATTTTCTCGTTGGTTTCTCGTTCTGAAATTTGAACCACTATTCTCAGCATGTAGAAGAACCCCAAATGGTTGGATTTGACCAATTTCGTGTAGTAGTCTTTTCTTCTGTATTATTTTGAATGCAAGCTCATCAAATAAAAACTTTACGCCCACCCTGGTAACGTAACCCGACCCAACAAAATTCAAACCCAGTAGCAATTTTCAGCTTTGTGGGTGCAAACCTAGTGGAAAAGAAGATCGAATGGCTTATAAGCAAGCAGCATATATCAATCATACTCGCAACGAAATTATTTGTTCTGTTAACCACAGGAAGTGCGAAGGCAGCTCGACCCTCATAAGGGGCTGATCCCAGCACGGACTGGTCTTCCGAAAATTGTCAATGGTTATGGAGCGGATTGGATTAGGCAGGAGTCAGACTCAGACGATTTTTAGGTCAACTTATGGGGTCCTAAGGCCCTATTCATACTTCTCAACGCCCGTGCGTTACGCATGGGCGTGGCGCTGGAGTATGATCACTTTCTATGCGCGTCACGCGAGTACTGCGCTTGTGGAACTATGAATACTCCAGCGGCGACACCATGAGGGAGCGGATGAAAGTGAACCTTAACTTTTCCAAACAAATTCTTCACAAGCGTTCACCATTATGGAAGCATAGGATAGTAATGGAATTACTTAGTTAATTACCAAGAAACGGAACGAAATTGATGACGGATTAACTATAAAAATGATGAAAAATTCATTACGGTCGTCGCCGCCATGGCGGAGCAGACGTCAAGCGCGTACCGCGCGGGCGTGGCATTAAGCGATTCATACTCAAAAGCCACGGCCGAGCGTGACGCTCTTGCGTTGAGTATTCTTCACTTCCGCACTGCCGTTCAGTCCGCAAAGTGCGCTTGGTTGCGAAATCGTGCTGCGGCGCGGTTGCGAGTATCCTCAGACAGGGATGTGGGATCACCCGGGCCGGGGGACCACCCGGGCACCAAAGGCCAAAAGCGCCCGGGTGATCCCACATCCTTGTCTGAGGATGTTCGCAACCGCGCCGCAGCAAGATTTCGCAATCAGGGTGCACTTTGCGGACTGAACGGCAGTGCGGAGGTGAACTGTAGTATGAATCGCGCCAAAGCTGGAGGATCGAGCGAAGGGTCCATTGCTATAGGCGTGGTGTGTGTGCGTCAACAGGTTGTAGGTCCTCAGACGAATGTCGGCATGCAGCACGACAATTTTGTCCGCGTCGTACGCTAGGGTTATTGTATGCAAACACTGATGATTCGGATGCGTAGCGTTATTTCCGATCTTTTGCGATCTGTCAAAGCTCAACTTGTTAGAAAAGCTAAAATTAGTGGTGGTTTCAAGGGGTTTTCTGGTGACGTGTCCAGGCAAGTTTTGACAGGTCGGAAACAACGCTTGGAGGATTCATACCTTTCTCGTCTGCCACCCTCTCCTGTGAGGCATAGGCTGTTACTAAGCAAGTTGTCATACGGCGCTAGGAGTGATGACGCCGTCCCAAATATCCGAATCGTTTAGTTAACTATGTACTGAATGCGCGAGGTACGCACACTTGTGGCAATCAGGGAACGGGGTGCAGAGCCTCTAAATCCACTCCCTGCCAATTCTTGGATGGATTTTTGAGGTCCTGCAATGACACTGATTGGATCCGTGGGCGGATCAAATACAATTTGAGGACTTTGGCCTACGCGGTTATGTCTGGCCATTTCAGAATCGCAAAACGATTACGGGTGGGTTGTGAGCACTCTCACATTATAGTGGAAAATGCACCTGCAAAAACGACATGTGTTTTTAGAATTTCTTAGATCTCCATAGTAAAACTGCGCAGTATCCCGCCCCGACCTGCTGGTTCAAAGAAGTAATAAGCGTTTCTCAAGCTTCGCGAAAAGGGTGGCGTTTTTGGGTGTTTCTAAAACATTTCTCGGAATTCACTCAAAATTTGTATTCAGGGTTTAAATGGGGTGCTGAATACGAATTTGGGGTGCAGTTTCCGAAAATCTTAGGGTTTCTGTACTGTGCTTATCTGGGCCGAATTCCGGTCCGCAATTGCGTCTCGACACGCTTTGCGGCCGCACGCTTCCGAGTTAGAAGAGCTTCCAGCGCCGCAGCCGCAGATCTGCTGACTCTAGGTGGGTTTTTGAAACTGGAAACTAAGAAAAATTGGAGAAAGTTGTAGAAAAAAGCCACATCGAGTCCGCTTTGGCGCTGGAAACCCCACTGACTCGAGCGCGTGCGTCCGCAAAGCTTTTCGAGACGCAATTGCGGACCGGACTTTGGCCCAGATAAGCACAATAGGTTACTTTAGGTACAATGTCATTTAGGGGGCAAAAATAACCTTAGCATTACGAAAATTGAGAGATGGACATTAAATTCGTATTCAGTACCCCGAATAAACCTCGCGTAGAAATTTTGAGTTATATCCGGGACTTTGATCGAACTATCGTATAACCACCGTAATCTACAGTGAGCTGCCGAAAATCGATAAACGGTAAAATATTTTGAGCCATTTCTATGTTAGCGTTTCGGAAGCCGTCAACGGTCGCGTTTAAAGGCACAGTCCAAGCTCAGGGACGAAATCTGTGATTTCTACATAATTGTGAAGTAGACCAACCCCGTATACCTTTTGCCAAGTGCGAGCCCTCAATTCCTCCGAATAAGCGGGATATAGGAGGAAGCCACCCTGGGGTGCCCACCTCGGGAAGCCACTTTGGCACGCCCCTTTTACGATCTTTCGAGCTCATCAGTGGCGAGATGAGAGATGGTTTCCAATCAATAGCCCCGTTCTTCCCTTCAGTCTCAGCCTCTCTCTTTATTCAGGTCGGCTCGCCTACATAGGCTGCAAAAGAAGGAAGTTACAAGCCTCGGACAACTCGACCACGATGCTTTCGCAGCTCAATTTTTTAGGGGCCATAACTCCGTTACCAGGGGGTCTTGAACGATTCCAGAGACATCATTGGAATCAGCGTAGGACCGTTCTCAAGATAGATAGAAAAAGAGAGAACCGATTCTGAGGTTGGACTGTGCCTTTAAAGGCAGCATACACGCTTGCAAACATGGTCGAGATGTCAGCATAAATAGGCCTGCACGGCCCCTACCATGTCGTCAACGTCGTTTGAAGCGCTGAAAATCATCCAGAATGACATAATTTGAGCAATAATGTCTCGCACGCCCGTATTTTTCACACCCCTTCGAGTAACAGAATGAAAAGTTGAACTTGAGAAAACATGTAATAATTGAGAGTGATAGCACTATCGAAAGGGAGTGCTCGAGAGAAACAGCTCGATTTACTTGAGTAAAACATGTCTACATACCGATTAACTCTCGTCCACTTTCGAGAACGCCGCTCTACTCCGGCTGGCTTTTGAAAATGGAGGATTTCATCGGCGTACAAACATGTAATATCCAGGTAAATCGAGCTGTTTCTCTCGTGCACTCCCTTTTGATAGTGCTATCACTCCCAATTATCACATTTTTTCTCAAGTTTAACATTTCATTCTGTCACTCGAAGAGGTGTGAAAATACGGGCGTGCGAGACATTACTGCTCAAACTATGTCATTCTGGATGGTTTTCAGCGCTTCAAATGTCGTTGACGACATGGTAGGGGCCGTGCGGGCCTATTTATGCTGATATCTCGACCATGTTTACGAGCGTGTATGCTGCCTTTAACCCCCCCCCCCCATTTTCGTCCCGATTGGAGGATTTGAACGAATTTAGTCCAAAACTTTGAAAAATCGAAGTTTTTTTTTCATAAAATCGAAAACCTCAAATACGTGATAAGCCTACAAAATAACCCCATGAGGAAGTTTTAAGTCGATTCCGAAAAAAAGTGTGAACGCTTTTAGAACCCCGAATTGCCAGAAGATACGGTCAACAAGCAATTTGTACAGGTCCAGAGCGCTTTTACTCTGTACAAAGTTTGAAGAATGTAACTATTTCTAGAGAATATAACTAGAGAAAGGAAACTATTTCGTTCGCTAAACACGATTATGAGGTCCGTTTCCAGATTTTCGAAAGATTATTGCTCGTTTTGGAAGGTGCAAAAGTACAAAAAGGTTAAGTTTTAGGCTTTCAAAATTAGTGTCCATGATAAATGTCGTCAACGTTTGCCTTTTCATTAGTTCCCTTCTTAAAAGGCAGCGTTCACGATGATCACCCTCGTTGACTTTCCACAGTGAAATGATAGGCGAGAAGGATCCTAGGCAGGGATGTGCGTAATAGAAATTTTGAAATTCAATAGTCGTTAGTCGTTCAACCGGCCAAAACCCTCGTTAGTCGTTAGTCGTTAATCGTTATTCGTTAAAAATCTAGGCTTCGAAAACGAGCACAGTTGAGGCAGAAAAAAACCTGATGAATAGAAAAAAAAGGAAGGCATGAAAACACAATTCATTCCTTATTATAGAGCCTAGTTCAAACTGCAAACCTATATACATGATTGACATTTCTCCTTGACCACTCGGACATCTCTGCACGAAAGCCTAATACTCGAGTGTGTGTTTATCGATTTTTTTCGTTTTTTTTCGGTAAGAAAAGAGACATCATGAGAAACCGACGAAATCAAGAACTCTGCTATGTTTTCAGAGCAAAATTTGCCATTTTGTGCTATATGATGTTATTTGAGATCTACCCGATGGTGACAAGAATTGCACCGACTTTGCACTAATTGTTCTTTGCTCAACATCGCGAGCCGAGCGCTTGCGTGGTTTAGAGCTTGTTCCCACTATGGGGAAAGGTCGGAAGAAATTAGCAGTGAAAATTTTATCCATGAGAGGTCCCAGCACCACTATAGAAACCGCATATCTCGAATTTATGACTGAAAATCGAAGAACGGCACCCTTTACAATTCAATCGTCGGATACAATTCTTGTCGGCGCGCAGTTGTGGCCTGCAGAAACCGTTCCATATTGTCACCTCTGATTGGGCCCCCTGCAAAAACCTCCGCTGGAGCAGGTCAGTGCCGGAACCGGTTCAGTGAGCCTACCATAAAGCCACGCGACCGTCACGAAGTCGCATTAGAGCTGCGCCTAACCTTGCGTAACGTTCAGATGAGGTGACCATGTGGGGGTTTCAGACCTGCGAAGCAGTGTTAGTAGAAACAATAAATGCTGAGGGCTATGGTTATTTTGTACCATTCACCTAGAACAACCCAACAGTGCAATATGTATCAATCCTGGTGTAAGCCTTGGGTTGTAGCGCGATTTCAATGGCTTACGAAAATATTTTCAATTTCGTTAGTCGTTAGTCGTTAGTCGTAACACCTAAAAAGTCCATTAGTCGTTAAATTCGTTAGTCGTTAGTCGTAATTACGCACATCGCTGATCTTAGGCTCCCAGTGTCGAAAGAACGGTAGAAAACGAGCCAGGAGCGGCAAAATAGAGGCTGCAAACAAGCGTTTTCGTGTCCCAGACACGCCTGGTGCCCCAGATTCGTCCCACAGAATGAACAAATGAAGACTCTGATTATAGGAATGATCAAGTGAAGGAAGTGCTGATAAGTGAGCTGATCGCTTCATTGCACTGATAGGTATCATCCTTCTAGCGGTCAATTCCTCCACACTCAAAACTCAACGTAAACAAGAGAGGGCCTATTTTTGCTCAAAAACGCGACTTTCGTGTCCTTTTTAAGCATGCCTTGCTATATAGGGCACCAGACCTTCCGTAAGCGGTGGAGATATCGGAAGCGAAATTTATCGTGAACACTGCCTTTAAGGCCGCGGTTGATACGCAGTAGACAGGTGGAAAATGGGGTGCAGAAAATGCGCCTGATGGTTTGTGTCTGTCCGCTGCTCCGCTGGGTGGGTTTCTCGAAACGCTCCTCACGTCTTACACGCTATTAACACTTCTCGTCACGCGCGTCACGCGCGGGCGTGGCGTTGGAGTAAAATGTCCTGACGTCCGTGGTCCGTGCGGCACGCGCGTTGCGCCCGCTCCACCTTAGCGGCGACGCCCGTAACCCGTTAAACCCATATCCTTCGCTCAAGGCTACGTAGTATCCTTCGTGTTTGAGGGGTTACTGGTGACGTGTTCAGGCTAGTGTTGACAGGTCGGAAACAACACTTCGCACGCGGATGATTCATACCTTTGTCGTCTGTCACCCTCTCCTGTTAGGCATGGGCTGTATCTATACAAGTTGTCATACGGCGCTAGGAGTGATGACGGCGTTCCAAATATTTGAATTCTTTGGTAGTGTTAATGCACGAGGTCCGCACACTTGTGGCAATCAGGGAACGGGGTGCGGAGTCTCTAAATCCACTCCCTGCCAATTTTTGGATGGACTTTTTGAAGTCCTGCAATGACACTGATTGGATCCGTGGGTGGATCAAATACAATTTGAGGACTTTGGCCTACGCGGTTATGTCTGGCCATTTCAGAATCGCAAAACGATTACGGGTAGGTTGTGACCACTCTCACATTATAGTGGAAAATGCACCTGCGAAAACGACATGTGTTTTTAGAATTTCTTAGATCTCCATAGTAAAACTACGCAGTATCCCGCCCCGAGCTGCTGGTTCTAAGAAGTTATGAGCGTTTTTCAAGCTTCGCGAAAAGGGTGGCATTTTTTGGTGCTTCGAAACAATTTCTCGGAATCGGCTCAAAACTTGAATTCAGGGAGGGTTTAAATAGGGTGCTGAAAAGAAATCGGGGGTCCAGTCGCCAAAAATCTTAGGGTTACTGTAGGTTACGGTAGGTACAATGTCATTTCGGAGCAAAAATAACCTTAGCATTACGAAAATTGAGAGACGGACGTTAAATCCGTATTCAGTACCCCAAATAAACCTCGCGTAGAAATTTCGAGTTAAAGGCAGTGGTCTAGATGAAAAACGTTATCGAAAAACTACAAAGATCAGCTTAGATTAAAAACAGCTTAAAGACTATGAAAGTAGCGCGGTGAAAAACGGGCTAGAATTAGAATCTCTAGGGCCCAAAGATTCCATTCGTGCACACGTGCACAGCGCTGACCAAAAAGATCGCAGTCTCATGCCGAGCAGTCGAAAATTATCGACACTCAGAGGACGAAATAAATGCAAATTTACCTAATGAAAACAGTTGAATAATGAAAGAAAGCACTCCAGTCAATGTTTTTGACTAGATGTGTTCATAAATTTAAAGGTGCATTGATCGAAATTCAATTTCAAGCCAGCTGATGTTCTTGATATAAGAGGTCATCGATGCCGATGATGTGGAGTGGGCTCGTCCATCATCAAAAGACAAGAAAGTTCAGGCTTCAAATTTGGCCCAAAACAGTGTTTTTTTCGCGATTTTGCCGTATAGTTCCTACTACTCGAGACCCAGAAAAGGGTTTAGAGAAAAAAAGATGACAAGCATATTTGACCGCGACCACTGCCTTTAATTCCGGTACTTTTATCGAGCTACCGTATACCCACCGCAATCTACAGCGAGCTGTCGAAAATCGAAAGGCGGAATTCAGAGTCGTGTTTAGCACTCCAACTAGGCCCTACAGAAATATTGTGAGCCATTTCTTTATCAGCGTTCCGGAAACCGTCAAAGGGCGCGTTTTGCCCCCCAAATTTCGCCCCGATTGGAGGTTTTGAACGAATTTAGTCGAAAATTAAAAAAAATTGAAAACCTCAAATTCGTGATAAAGACAGCGTTCACGATGATCATCCTCGTTGACTTTACACAGTGAAATGATAGGCGAGAAGGATCCTAGGCTCCCAATGTCGAAAGAACGGTAGAAAACGAGCCAGGAGCGGCAAAATAACGGCTGCAAGCAAGCGTTTTGGTGCCCCAGACACGCCTGGTGCCCCAGATCCTCCCCCTCGTAATGAACAAATGAAGACTCAGATTACAGAAATGATCAAGTCAAGGAGTGCTGATAAGTGAGCTGATCGCTTCATTGCACTGATAGGTATCATCCTTCTAGCGGTCAATTTCTCCACTCTCAAAAATCAACGTAAACAAGAGAGAGCCTATTTTGGCTCAAAAACGCGTCTTTCGTGTCCTTAACCGTGGAGATATCGAAAGTTTAATTTATCGTGAACACTGCCTTTAGGTCTACCTAAAAACTTCTATGAGGAAGTTTTAAGTCGAATCTGAAAAAATGTTTAAACGCTTCTGGAACGCCAAATTGTCAGAAGGTACGATCAACAAGCAAATTGTACAGGCCCGAAACGCCATCACTTTGAGCAAAGTTTGAAAAATGTGATTTCAGCCAAACTTTGTTCAAAGGGAACTATTTCGAGCGCTAAGCACGATTATGAGGTCTGTTCCCAGATTTTCGAAAGACTATTGCTCGCTTTGTAAGGTGTAAAAAGCACAAAAAAAAACGGAAGTTTTAGGCTTTTAACCTCATGGAACCTGCAGCTCAGGACGGGATGATGCGTAGTTTTACTATGGGGTCCTAAGAGATACTGACAATACAAGTGGTTTTCGACCATGAGTTCATCTCCATAAACACTTTCCTTGTCAGTCACGATGCATCGTCAATAATCGCGCGAAAGCGCATTACGACCCTAAAAACCCTAAAGGCTTCTGCATAGTCGAGCGGCAAATGTCGCGCCGCCACGAGGAAGGGTAGAGGGCGGCTACGCAGCTTCGTGCCAACCCTTTATTTCCTATCGTTGCGGAGCGACTTCTGCCGCCGGACTATGCAGAGGCCTTAAAGGCATAGTACGCGCAGAAAACCGTATATTATTTTTTGATGTTTTTGTGTAGCTTGGCCTCCCTAATGAACGAAAATGTCGAAAGGACCTATGAAAAACCTTCATTTGTTGAGAAAAGTCAATCGGAACCCATTGTAAATACGAATTTGAATTTCGTTCCAAAATCCTTTTTGAAGTTTTTCTGCTTTTGGAGGCCTCGTCACTGTCATCTTCGGAGTTTTTCTGCATGTGTGGTTCGTGCCGTAACTATTTTTCATGTTGTCTTACGGTCGCACCACTATTCTAGGAAAAAGTGCTAGATGGCTGGTGAGAATCGGTGGCGGATCTTCATCTTTGACGCCTTCCAACCTCATTGACGCGCCAAAGTTTACCAGTGTGGTCTACCGGGCTCAATCATGAAATTGAGCCTGAATAATGAAAACTGATTTCTAGCGCGAACGATGCCTTTAAGGCGCTTGCCTCCGGCACAAACTTAGAATTTCAATTTGAGCTCAATTCTTGGTGTCTGTATCGGCGCGGACCAGTTTTCACCAAATCACATACATGTTCGTCAATGGCACGCTTCATATGATAGCAGCATGCTGACTTAAGAATAATAGAATCTGTCCGGATGAGACAATCCGTCCGGGTACTGTTGAATTAATTAGAGTGGTATTTAGAAAAAATTTCGCCATGGGTGAGGGAGGGTTCATGGCAAGAAAAAACTCTAGGAAAATCATACTAATTCAATTTAAGTGGAGCTTTTTTCGATCGAAGATCGCCAGGTAAACTAGCAAGCCGATTCTGCTTTTAAAAACTGAAAAAAACAAGACAGTGGTGGCTATTTCAGGAAAAGTGACCACCTCTCTCTTGCTTCCAGCTTCTGTGCATTATTTTTTGATCTACCATGTAGTCCGTCGAGAAAACCCAGCATCCCATATTGACACTCCAGCCATTCTCTACAACTTTCAGAAGAACATCTTCCTCAACATCTTGGCCCCCTAAGGGTCTTGCTTGAGTGCCTGGCAAGTTCATCCTTTTGTTCGGATGGCAATGAAAGGATAGCTAGACTGGTGAGCAAGTTTGTAAGCTGATGAAGAGAGTGCTGGCTAAGTGAAGGTCAGGAAGCCAAGGACTGGAACTCAGCTCCCAAGGAGTTCAACCATTGCCTACAGTTCACCACTGGGTAATCCTATACCGAGTCAGTTATTCTCTAACAGCCTGGAAATCACACATTTCCGGCCGTCTCTGTTGACTTCTCGAAGACGCTAACAGACACGGTACGGTCAACTTTTGACGCCATCGAAATTGGGGTTTAAAGGCACTGTTCGCGATAGAAATCGCTTTTCTATTTTTTTGCCTGTCTTAAAGCCGGTCCCATTCTGATTCCAATGATGCTTCTGGAATTGTACAAGACCTTTTAGGAATGGAGTTATGGTTGCTTAAAAAGTGATGTAGGAAAGCATGCTGGACGAGTTGTCCAAGGCTTGTAACTTGCGTCTTTTGCAGCCAATATATGTGAGCTGACCTAAGTAAAGAGAGAAGCTGAGAATAAAGGGAAGAACGGGGCTTTTGATCGGAAACCATCGCTCATCTCACGATCTCAAGTGCTCCTTTGTTCACGTCGAGGGGCGGAAAGGGGCGGGACTTGCCCACAATGGCGGGGTTTGCCCACTTTTCAAAGCCGTTTTGCGGCTCCTGGGTAGCTTTTCGTCCCGTTTCTTCAACGCTGTTCTGCATCTGAGAGCCACGAGAAGCGTTGGTCATGGAAAATTCGAGAATGAGATTTATCGCAAACAGCGCCTTTAAATAAGTTGGGCTGGCCTAGTTGAAAACAGTCTGAACGTTCCACAAACTATAACTTCTTAATTCTGGAGAAAACGGCCTTGAACCGATTACAGTATTCACAGCATGATGATCATGGCCAGATTGACCGATATTTACTGGAGAGCTTTGAAGAATGCATGGACGATGGCTAAAGTATAGACAATGTACACACTTTTCTGACACGGTGGTTGACGGGAATAGCTGGAATAACTTGAAGAAAATAGTTTTCTAAGCAGTTTTCGCACATTTCTTGAGATTACTTGTAGCATACGCTTTGATTCAGCGGGGAATCTCGAAATCGCAACTCTTCACAGACCCTGCCTTTAACGGCATTATTCGAGCTGGAAACCAACTCCCATTTTCAGGCTCAACTTCATGAATGAGCCCGGTAGACCACACCGGTAAACATCAGCGCGTCGAAAGTGTAGGGTTATGAGGTTGGAAAGGTTAGAGACTAGGATCCGCCACCAGTTCTCACCACTCATATACCACTTTTCCATAGAAACAGTTAGACCGGGATCATACTTCCCACAACCGGCGACAGTGCACATCAAGCATATCGACTTTGAATCGATATTGATGGTAAACACTGCTTCGCTTCGCTCTTCGCTGGAAGTATGATCCCGGCCTTACGGCGCGAACTACAGATGCAGAAAAGCTTTGAAAATGGCAGTGACGAGGTCCAAATGTGGAAAAACCTCAAAAACGATTTTGGCGCCGAATTTGAATCAATTTTGTAGTGTATTCAGACTGCCTTTCATTTACAATTGAAAGTTTTTCTTGGACCCTTTCGACATCTTCCTTCACGATAGAGGCCAAGTCACACGAAAACATGAAAAAATAATATACGGTTTTCTGCGCGTACGATGCCTTTGAAGATTTCCTGCTGTCAAAGAACGGGCTCTCACCACATCCGATGAAAAGCTGGAAATGCGTCGTGGATCGCTTTATGAAGGAAACACCTCGGACCGGTACTCTATTGAAATTATCGCGGGGCCCTTGGCACTGCCGCTGGCTCGCCGCGAACGGGCCCTGAATCTCTTTGCAGAACAATTTCATCCTAGCATAAGACAGTTCTTCCGGAAATAAGGGAGTACTTCACGGTGGCTTTGTCTTTCCTTGATAGCTACGTGCACATGTTCTCTGACATTCCGGCAGGCTGAAAACAACTTTTTCTTCGCGTTTTTTCAGTTTGTCAGCTAATTATCGGAAGATGGTCTCGCTGAGATAGAGTCACATTAGGACCAGAAAGAAAATACTTCTTCTGTTGGTTCAGTGTAACACTACGGAGTAGTCGTTCTAGGTTGTAGTTCATACAAAACTGTGACCGGTTGTGCAACGGGTTTTCTGTTTGCGAATATGAAAACAGAGCTGACGTTTGGGTCCAGAGTTCTTAGTCTAACCCACTCATGTGCACGTCTATAAATCATGAGTGCACGTAGGGGCCGCGTAAAAAATTTCCGTATTATCGTTTATAGGGAGAACCAGGTCGTCGCGACGTCGGTTGCCGCTCGCTGGCAGTGACCTACATCATATAACAGTTGTCCTGCTCTCGTTTTAACAGAGGAACAGGCACCGAATTTTTGAGCATTCCTTATCGCAAAAGATTCTAACATATCAGCGTGTGCATTGACCCATCTTATTTTAAAGAGTTTTCGGTACAGGAGACAGAAAACAAAACAACTTTCGTAAGAAATTTGAAGCGCAGAATCAATAGCCGACGTCAGGTTCGACGCTTGGTCTGCAGTCTCCCGACACACACCAGAAGGCAAAATTAAATATCTCAGAGATTCCTTTGAAGACAGTGTCCACGATCAAAACGGTCTTCGGATTTTCGACGTAAATCAAGAGGTCCGTTCTCACTTTATCAATAATGCTAAAACATGGTCCAGAACGAGCACAAAATATTCCTATACCGCCCTGAACTTGAGTGTTCAACTCAAGCCGCGCCCACTCCCTCAACAGCTACCGATTATAGCGTTCAACTGAGAACCCGATTTTAAGACGGCAACCGATTATCAAATGGAGTAAGGCGTGTTGAACGGAGTGAATTCTGACCTCCTGAATGACTCTTGTTTCCCCTATGTGGGTTCTTCAGTTGCCTACGGATAGGTAGCAGTTGGAAGGAATGGGGGGGGGGTGGCGTGAGCGGAACACTCGAGTTTAGGACCGTATAATTCTCTTTTGTGCTCGTTTTTAGCCGCCGTTTTTTCAACGTTGTTGGTGAAATTGGTCTCGGACGTCTCGATTTTCGGTGGAAACTCGAAGACTGATTTTTTCGTGGTCACTGTCTTTAAATGCGCTGGAAATCACTATCATTTTTTGTGTGCTCAAACAATTCGGGCAAGTTGACATCACCAACAAAGCTTGAAGCTCTGGAAACCTCTTGAAAGTTATGGCTGCATGAAAACTGCTGTGAGGAGGAACATCTGGCACTTCTGGTTCGATCATCTAGCACTTTTTTTCACAGAACGTTGATGCAACCGTCAAACAATAGAAAACAACTATGGCACAAATTCAACATGCAGAAAAACTTCGAAAATGATAGTGACCAAGTTTTCAAGAGCAGAAAAACTTCAATAGCGAACTTGGCTCGAACTTCGAATCTATTTTTTAGCGTAGATTCAAACTGATTTTCCTTGGCAAATGAAGGTTTTTCAATAATTCTCTACACATTTCCGTTCACTAAAGAGGCAACGCTATGAAAAACCACAAAAATAGTATATGGTTTCCTGCGCGTACGATGCTTTTCAAAGGCATTGCTCACGATAAAAAACTGTGTTCTGGTTTTCGATGTTCTTGCGTAGGTGAGACCACGAAGAAGAGGCTTATAATGAAACGTCCCCAGAGACTCCCGAACAACGCAGAAAAACTGTTAACAAACCTCTGAAATATTTAATAACGCCTCTTTGGGGGACTGCGGACCTGACGTCGGAAATGATTTTGTGCTTCAGAATTCTGAGGTAGGTGAATTCGTTTTCTGTTTCTTGCACCGAAAACTATCTAGAAATAAGATGCTTCAATGCACATGTTTGGACATTCGAATTTCCCGGGATAAAGAGTATCCTAAAATTTGGCAACTGTTCCGCTCGTAATGTGCTTTGTGCGTTTTTGCTGCAAACTTTCACTTCATTTTTACTTTTGTAATGGCCACACCTGCATTGTCATGGAGAGGACTCAAAAATCGTTTTTGTCGCGAATCCTGCCTTCAAGACCCATAGAAATCACAAAAATCGGCCACAAAGGCCGCTCTGAGGCTGTCTGGACACCCAGCCCTAGGATTACTCTAGCCCCAATCCAAACTGGACTTATGGCTTCCTTATTAGATTTATCCTGGTGAGTGGACCACGCGCGATCAGTGCGGCTGGCCGTGCCTTGTTCGCGACATCATCGGCCAACGGGGTTTCGATGGCGCGCGACGATCTATCTCCGCGACCCCGTCCATTCAGTAGGCTGAATTTTACAAGGGAACTCCAACATTCTCAGGCAATTGGGCGTACTTATCGCGCACAAAAATTGTTGAATAGTACTCACCGCGCTCAGGAACCGTTTCTACCGCGAGCGAAAATCCAAGTAGAACTGATCGCGGAAAAGTTGCGGTTGCTCGATATCATCGCGCTGTGTGTCCGACAGAAGTGCGGACTTATCGCGCGCAGCTACTGGTGAGTAGAACTTATCGCGACCACAAATCGTTTCTATCGCATACAACAATGTAATTAGGACTGATCGCGATTGACGTGCATCGTATTTCGGCTGATCGCGAGCAACGGCACATATCGGACTGACCGCGACGCACCCCGCCTCGACTACGATGCACTGTTCTGTGTGGTGAAACGAGATCGTAGCCGGTTTATTTACTCAAGTTTGAGGTGCATCTATAGTATCTCCATGGTCGCTCTAGCGGGAGTACACTCTGTCCCTACGAGATAGAGGACGCAACGCCCGAAGGTGCTTAACTTTGCTCCTAGGCTCCGCCTAGTTGTATTACTATTAATAACTAAATTATACAGATTTTTTGCGGTCGGTCCTATTTTTAACCCGGCGTACTGATCGCGAGCGCATTTAGAGCTGATCGCTAACCCATTTAGAGCTGACCGCGCGCAAAAGCAGCGGGCTGATCGCCGTTGACCACACGTTCGTTCCTATTCGGCGTCGCGATAAGTCCGCGCCACTGTCTGAGATTCAGGGCACTAGTCCTTTGAAGGCTACTGTCGTTCTCTGGGCCAAATTCCGGTCCGCTATTGCGGACTACGGCTGTTGCATCATGCGACACGTGATAATCTTGCTGGAAGAAGGATGAATCGTGCCGGGCCAAGGGGTTCCAGCAAGATTAACACGTGTCGCACGATGCAATAGTCGTAGTCCGCAAACCCGTACCGGAATTTGGTCTAGAGAACGACAGTATGTATGCAGTTCGCATGAATCTTGGGCGAAAGAAGATTTTTCATTAATCACTCCATTCGCAAACAGGACGACAATTTTTACAGAGTAGTAATCAGATCTCGTTTGGGAAGGCTTTATGTAATTCTTTTGTCAGTTCCTAAAAGATCAAGGACAGGGTTAACCATAGAAAACCGTATTCTAGTTTTCGATGTTTTTGTGTAGGTAAGAGCACGAAGAAGAGGTAAATAGGGAAAAGTCTCCAAAATCTTTTCGGATATCGAAAGACAAACTATTCAAAGAAGTCTCTGAAAATATTATTTACGCCTGTTTCGTGGTCTTCAAGGGGCCAAACCTAACGTCGGAAATGGTTTTGTGCTTCAAAACTCTCAGGCAAGTGGATTTGCTCTCTGTCCTTTTGTACCAAAAATTCTTTAAAAATAAGAGGGACTAATGCAAATGCTTGGATGTTAGAATCTTGCGCGATAAAATTTTTTTCAAAATCCGGCAACTGTTCCTCTGGTGAAACGAACGCAGGACAACTGTTATACGACGTGGGAGGGGTGATCCATTGAGTGGGCCGGTCCGCGAGATTTCCGCCCACTCCCTTTCTTTTTTTGTCGTATTTCCGCTCCTACTATTTTTAGAGGGAGCCAAAGCTTACGTTTTTTTTACCAAAAACGCATCTTTTTCATCGGGAACAGAATTTTCCTGAGTACCAATTCTTAAACATAGTTCACCTTGCTGTAAAAATTTTCGTGCCGGTCTATGCACCAATCAGACCATGCGTGAAATATTGGCTGAATACCACATTGCTAACGCGCCCAATCCGTCAGAATCTTCAACCAGAGTGCAGAGAGCGAACGAAATTTTCCAGGTCTCCCAAGATGTATGTATTATATACTAGTTCTGAGAATGGACTGTGATTTGTAGTATAGGACAAATGGGTAACATTCGCCTAAACCAGTCAGCAGTCATCGTCATTGTGCCGAGTTTGGGTGCACGGAATGTGGGCGGACGTCATCAACAATGCTGGCTAGTGTCACGTTGTCCCGAACGGGTACTCGTCTGAGGGGATCTCGGCTGGCTGTTCGTTGTCGCCCGTATTGTGGACGATGATGTGCACAGATCCTTGCATACCCCAAACCCCACGCAATCTCACCCAACCATCTGCAATCCCCCCTTCGGCCCGATTTCCTTAGTGCAGATCTCTATCGAGCCGAAGAAGAAGAAGTTCGTTCGTCTCCATTCCGTGGATTTCTCCCGGCTAGCCACGGCTGTCCAGCATTCCTCTCTCAAAGTGTTCGTTCTCTGACTACTTTCTCAGAGAAACAAGAACATTGCCATTGGTGTGATGAAACTTTGTTCCTTCCGACCTCATGTATCTATGCTGAACGTATATAAACTCTACGTCAGCGCAGCTTTCTGATTTTCTCTATCTTTCGGCACAGAGGATTCTTATTGGCACTGTTTCCGATGATGGGGAGGGAGTAAGGGAGGTAGCTCTTCGATTTTTGATTAGGGCTTGAGAACAAGGGATTCTTATGAACTTTGACGTGGGTGGTGAACGTTTCTTCATTTTCCCTTACAAGGGCAGTGTTTATAGCGGTAAACGCATCTGCAGAGACGACTTGTATTGTTAGTATCCCTTGAGTTTTTATAGTAAAACAGCGCAGTATCTCGCCACGAGCTGCAGGTTCCAAGAAGACAAAACCTTAATACGGTCTTTTTTGGGCCTTCCAAAAGAATCCTAAACCTCCCAAAATCTAGAGGCAGACCTCATAGCTGTGTTAAACACCAAAAATAGCCCCCTTCTCTGGAGAACATTTGGCAGAAAGTACATTCTTCGAACTTTGTACAGAGTGATAGCGTTTTCGACTCTTACGAATTGTTTGTCGACCGTTTATTCTAGCAATTTATGGTTCTAAGAGTGTTTATTTTTTTCAGATTTGACATAAAACTCTCTCATAGATGTTATTTGGTGATCTTATCACGAATTGAAAGGCAGTGTTCACGATAAAAAATCGTATTACAGTTTTCGATGTTTTAGGGTAGGTAAGTCCATTAGGAAGAGGAGTTTCATAGGGAGAAGTCTCCGCACAACACTGAAATGGAGGAGCAAAAGTGTTTAAAGGAGTCTCCGAAGAAAATAATTAGATTTATGATTATGCCTGTTTGTGTGTCACGTTCGATGCGTTGCCCGCAAGGATACTGCGTACAACGCATCGAACCTGACGTTGAGAAAATGGTTTCGGGCTTCAAAATTTTTAGGTAAATGGCTTTGTTTTCTGTTTCCTGTACCAAAAATTATTCAGAAATAGGAGTACATGCTGGAATTTCGGAACCTTTCTCGATAAAGAATTTTCGAAAACTCGGTGCCTGTTCCTACAGTAACACGGATTCAGGACAGCTGTTATAGGACGTGGGCGGGGTGGCCCAGTGGGTTGGCTGGCCCACGGGACTTTCACCCATTCCCCGATCGGTTTTCGTCGCACTTCCGTTCTTATTCTTTTTATAGGGACCCAAAGTTTGCGTTTTAGCCAAGAAAAGGGCAAATTTTTCATCGTGAACGCTGCTTTTAAAGGCAGTGGTCGCGATCAAATATGCTTGTCGTCTTTTTCTCTCTAAACCCTTTTTTGGGTCTCGAGTAGTAGGACCTATAAGAAAAATCGCGAAAAAATCGCTGTTTTGGGCCAAATTTTTTAAAGCCTGAACTTTCTTGTCTTTTTATGGTGGACGAGCCCTTTCCACATCATCGGCATCGATGACCTCTTATATCAAGAACATCAGATGGCTTGAAATTGAATTTCAATCAATGAACCTTCGGATTTATGTACACATCTAGTCAAGACCATTTACTGGAGTGTTTTCTTTCATTGCTCAACTGGTTTTATTCGGTAAATTTGCATCTATTTCTTCCCCTGAATGTCGATGATTTTTGACTGCTCGGCTTGAGACTGCGATCTTTTTGGTCGACGCTGTGCACGTGTGCACGAACTGGCACTTTTGGGCCCTAAAAACTCTAATTCTAGCCCGTTTTTCACGGCGCTACCTTCATAGTTTTTCAGCTGTTTTTGATCTAAGCTGATTTTTGTAATTTCTTCGACAACGTTTTTCATCATGGCCACTGCCTTTAAGGTTTATCTGCCGTTTTTCCGAAGTTTTCTGCTAAATCCGTTCGGAGCTTCCGGGGAAAGTTTGAGGGTGAAACGCTACTGTTGGCGATTCCTGGAACGCTACGATAGAAGTGGCTCAAAATGATTCTCTTAAGTTATTTGGAACGCTAAACACGAATCTGATGTCCGTCATCGATTTTTGAAAGCTTCCAGTACGGTGGGCACACGGTAGTTTGGTCAGAGTCCCAGAATTGACTCAAAATTTCTATGCGCGGTTTATTCCGGGTTATGAATACAAATTTAATGTCCATTTATCAATTTCCGAAATGCGAAGACAGGTTTCGCCCCCTATATGACATTGTAAAGCCGTAGCAAACCGTGTTTACAGCTAATGTTTACCTTATTCTTTGTGTTTTGTAAGTTACATACTCGTGGTGCTCCACGTACAAATGAATAAATAAATCTAAGAATTTGGGAAACCGGACCTCGAATTCGTTTTCAGCGCCTTAATTCAACCATACACACAAGTTTTGAGCAAACTCGCGAATTTTTTTCTCAAAACACCAAAAAAGTGCCTTTTCGCGAAGCTTGAAAAACGCTTATAAGTACTTGGAACCTGCAACTCGGGGCGAGATACTGCGCAATTTTACTATTGAGCTAGAAGAGATACTAACAGTACTAGTCAGATGCGTTTACCACTAAAAACAAGTCATTCGGTAGAGGTTTGAACTCCGAAGTGTACGAAATTTGGACGTTGGTGCAATTCTTGGAATTCTTATAGCTGCCAAGTATCAATCACTGATACCTTTTCCGTGCTCAAAGTGTCAGGGGTTATTCGAAACGAAAAGCGCTGAAATAATGCGAGTTTGGCCATAGTTAACGACCTCATCTGCGGCTGTTCGTTGCGGGTTATCGAGCCTTCCCACTCGTAGATGGCATTGATAATGTGTAGAATCAAGGGTCATCAGCTGGTTCGAAACCAACATTCAATCAATGCTAATTCGGCATCGACCTCGGTCTTTTGAAATCTCTTCCATTTCTACTAAATGGCTCTTGATTTCTTGCTCTTGCTTTCTTTATTATACTGTTTGCTCCTAATTTACCCCGCTTCCTTGCCTGGTAGCGAAATTCCGAGAATTCGGACTGCACACAGCGTGAAACTTGTCATTGAAGTGATAGGAAAACTGAAAACTTAGGGCCTTGATAACGTTTTTTTGCTTGGGACTTCTTCTTTTGGCGACGAACCTTGTATTGCTATGCCGCTTTCTGACCACTTAGACCTCTGTAGCTTTTTCGTTGATTCTTCGTAGCGAGTGCATTGTGTTTCTATCAATTCTTCTATAATATTCTTGCTTATTGATTGAAGACAGAGCTCACGATAAAAACGGATTACTAGTTTTTGAAGGAAATCGAACGTACCGGAGTCCACTGCAACAGTGATGGCAAAAGAATGGCTAAAAAACGAGCCATAGATAGCTCTATACAGCCCTCAAACTTAAATGCGCTATGAACTTCCCGCCCATTTCCTTGTTAGCCGTTGAAGTAGTGGGCGGGGCGGGCATAGCACAACCAAGTCTCAGGGCCGTCTAGGGCTATCTATTGCTCATTTTTAGCTGTTATTTTGATTTAAATGTTGCGATTCACCCCGGCTTATTCGACTTCTTGGGAAAACTAAAACTTATCGTGATTTTTGCCTTTGAAGTTATCTATTTTCTAAAATCTTTTTTCCTGCTGCTTGTCATTGAGTTATTGTTTTATGCTCCACAAGCTCACAAACCAACACCCGTCACCGGTTGATCTTTCGTTGGATATAATTTCTTGCACGTTTTGGAATTATTTGAGGGCCAGCTCTGATCATTCTCTCTGGAAATGCCACGTTGCTTCAATATTAAAGCTGATCTGCAATAATAAACTGCGGAAAATTCAAAGGCAGTGTTCACGACGAGAAGTTCGCCCGTTTTTTGGCGGAAACGTGAGCTTTGGGTCCCTCTAAGAAAAGTAAGTACGGATGTACGACGGAAAACAGCCAGGAATTGGGAAAAATCTCGCGGTGCAGCCAACCCATTGGGTCACCCCGCCCAAGTCATGTAAGGCCCTAGTTATACACCAGCGGAAAGAAAACGTCTCGCGATGACATTGCCGCCGCTTGCTGCGTGAATCAGGGACTCGTCTGCAATGTTGCGTCTTTGGCGTTTTTGACACAATACTGCAGACAAAAAATTTGCAGGCGTTTTAATGGTATTTCATCGGTTTTTTCGCTTCTGACACTTTTTAATTGCAGAATATCACTAATAATCAAATCCTCTCGTCATAACAGTGCTCGTTATGTCGTTTTGGTAATGTTTCAACAATTTTGAATCTGAGAAATAAGCAGCTGGTGGAAGTCGGCAAATTTCCAACAGGGCAGGTCCCGCAAGGTTACAGTATACGGTGCCGCGGCGTGGATAACTGCTCTGTGCGGCCTTCCGGTGCGTTTTTCTGCGACCACTGTTCCTTTTGACATGCCTGAGCACAGTTAGGGCGCATATAAGTGATAGTTGTCTTGCTATTTCTGCAGCGCCCCGCCGGTGTATAACTAGGGCCTAACAGTTGTCCTGCGTTCTTTTTACCAGGAGAACGGAAGCCGAACTTTCAAAAACTCTTTGTCGCGAAAAATTCTAACATCCAAGCTTGTGCATTGACCCATCTTATTCTTCAAGAGTTTTTGGTACAGGAAGCAGAAAACAAAGAAGTCACTCACAAAGCATTTGTGACGTTTAGTTTTTTAGGTTTTGCACGCGGTGCGCAGAATACACCTGCAGGCGTGAAAAAGTTTTAATAGGCTTTATAGATTGTTTTTAACCGGGTGTTTGAGAGTTTCATGGGGACTTTTTCTTATTATCCACTATTTCGTGAACTTGCCTACTCATAAACGAAGAAAACTATAGAATACGGATTTTTATCGTAAACACTGCCTCTAAGTCAAATCGTCAGGTCCAATTCCAAGTGCGTTTTTCCATGTTTGAAAAACATGTCCTCCGCAATAACATAAGGTTTGAGTATAGGCTCAAGATCAGACCACAAATATTTCTGATGCGCGGCTCCCATTACTCTTTACTCATCTTATTTTCGCCCTGAAAATTGTGGAGCATACGTTTAGCCTGGGAAGTTTAGTGCTTTGAGTTCTTAAAGCTTGAAGTTTGAGCTTGGAGTTCAATGTTCAACGAGTTCTCGGTCTCGAGTGTTCACGAAAACAGATTACATAAGAACTGGCCCGTGCCGCGTGATTTTGTACCCTATGACTCTGAAGATTTCAAAAATGTTGCGAACACTAATTTCAACAACTTACCGAAGTCTTCCGTAAGTTGATGAAATCGTGATCGTAAGTTGCGCAGCCTCATGCCCTAATGTGTTTGTAACATTTTCGGAACTGGGCTGTAACTCTCTAGAATGTTGATTCCAACTATTAGTGTCGCGCCGCGATCGACTGATCGCGACGCGAACCCCCCGCCACGGCCGTTAGGTCGCGGCGCCGCGAGGTTCGCGCTGCGACGACGAGCGATCGGGGCGCGGGACTACGCCCGCGTGTTAGTTACTTGCATGTGCATCTCTGTATTGGAAACGGTTGAAACCGTTTATAGGAGAATAAGAGTGTCGTAACCTGACTGAACCACCACCCAAGGCGAGCACAGTGAGCACCTAATGCAGAAATAGCTGCGGTTCTTAAAGAATAGTTTTTTTTCTCTGTTCAGGCTGTTTTAGCAAGGCGTAATGTAACATACCGTTTCTCCTACTAACCCAGGCTCTTTATTGCTTCCCGTAAAACTTTTTTTTTTATTAAGTAGCTTTAGATGATGACACCCACAAGGACTCTCAGGATTCCATCATGAGAGCAACTTCAGCAATAATTCTCCACAGACTTTTTGCACAGATTCACAATATTTCTTCTTTGTGCGATAAACCTAGCTGTGAACAGGGCTCTCTGTTCTTCGTATATTTTTCGACTGCCCCTTCAACCCGAAAACTTCTTTGTGAAACAAAAATAGCCATAAGGTACAAGAAATAAGTGGTAGTAACTCTAATCTTTATGCCAAATTTTTTTTGATAAGGATATTGAGATTCTCTGTTTGATATAAAACAATATCATTAGGTAATAACTATATTATACGTATAATATAATATCATCACTTAAAAAAACCACCACTTAAGTTTCCAGTAGAGCTCTTGCTGCGTTTTTTTAAAGGTGTTAGACATTCGCACGGACTATCGACCCAGATGTGCTAGATTATCAACCCCAAACCCATTTTTGGGTGGCCATAACACTCCGGGAGCGCATTTTCAGAGTCTCAAGCGGCATTGATGATCTCAGCTAGCCCCAATCTAGAGACTGTGCTTAAAAATTGAGTCATTTCGAGAGCGCACGATGTTTCAGGTATTCAACTCGGGTTCCAGAAGCGATTCTTACTTTGCTATCTTTTTTTGTCCTGGGTTTCTTTAACTTTTTCACGTTCACCTGAACGGAAGAAGCATAAACGGGATGTTGCATATATATAGTGGCCACAAGTCCAACGAGGCAGTCCAATAAGACTGTATTGCTAATAGTTTTGAAGTACTCGAGATTTCTGTTAGAGGCAGTGTTCAAGATGATTCTCGTCCCAGAGTTTTTGACATAAATCAATGCGTTGGCCTCCAAGTGTTGCCAAAATTACGAAGAAACGCATTAAAACGTCGTTTTTTCAGTGACATTATTATATGACATGGACTAGTTGTCCAGTTGGATGAAGATGTTCATGGTGGTTGCCACCGGTGGAAAATTGGGTCATTCGAAAATAGAAGAATATTTTATGCCAAGCAGGATTAGTTAGGGCCCTAATTAAGAAACGGAGACATAGAGAATAGAGAATTGCAAAGGACGGGTCCACAAATGATTTCATTGTCACAACAAACAGTTCCTGTGATATTTAAGAGGCGGGGTGATACTTAACGATTTTGTGTACTTCTGGTGCGTTTTTCTCAATTTCTTCGTCATTTTAGTTTAACCCAGGGGCCACTTAATAAATTTAGCGAATAATCTCAAAGTTGAAGATTAGCGTGAACACTGCCTTTAATGAAATGCCACAAAGCCTTCAAAACCTGACTTCTGAACACGCTGTTTTTTTTTACTCGTGCTTGCTTCCTCGTCTCAAAATTAACGCAAACAATAATAGGTTTCTAACAGGAAATTTGATAAGCAGTGAAAAAAAGATTTGGGGAAGGGTGTGTAACGCAAGAGCAAAGTGGAGGGTGGAAAACGATGAAACTGATCAATAAAGGAAGAGGTTGCAAAAGCCTTTCAGTTAGTTGTTCCTGCAAATATTTGTCACGCTTCCGACGTCTACTAGGTTGCCTGCCGAATAGCGCTATTAGTAACTAACAATAGTTAAACTGCAAGTTTCTCCACGCTCATAAGGCCAATCGAAACATGATTTTAGCATTTTTACCCGCTCGTAACATTATCGAAAACTTCAGAGGATGTGTCATGGACCTTAGCTCAAATCGAAACCTACCTTTGTGAGGAGTATGCATCTCTCAGTTGTGAAAAGTTAATAATTACTTTGATTTTGAGAAAAAAGGGAATGAGGCAGCGCCTTTTCACATAGTCTAATTTGCGTGAGTGAAAATATCGTTGCGCATCTGTTGCCAATGTAGTCCGCGAGAAGTTTTCAACCACAATACACTCTGCCCAAATAATTTTTTTTCTATCGACTTGACTTTCGAATAAGTATGAAAATCGACATTTACGAACATCTTCAGTAGTCGACTTCTTCGAATATTCTACTCTCCAACATGTTCGAAATTCGAATTCCTAGAATTGAGAGAAAATCTAAGAAAATGTATGCTGTTTTGGGATAGGAGGCAAAGACAATTACACACAGAAAAGAAACATGGAGCGTTAAAGACAGTGTCCACAATAATTTCGTCATTTTCTGCTGGAAATGAAAAGATTGGGGTCTCATTGGAGCGATAGGGTCGAAAGAACGAACTCAAACGAAAAAAAAACCCTTCTTGGCTTCAAAACCGCCTGAGCTAGTCCTTTCCTCGCTTAGAAAGGAATGGCACAAATGGATTTCGGAACCGAAATTGACTCTTTCGAGCCCGTTTTTGTTCATTCTTTCAACCTTATTGCTCCAATGAGACGCAGGCCTTTCAATTTGCGGCGAGAAAATGAGGACAAAAATTCATCGTGGACGCTGCCTTTAAATAAATGAAAGACGGGTATCAATAGCACGCTTCGAACTGTTGTCATGCGCACAAAAGAAAAACGCGGACAGCCCCAGAAGGCGGCTTTGGCTTGCCATTATGCTATCAAACAAGACAAGAAATCGGTTGGAGCGAAAAATTATGCTAGCTTCCACCAGTATAATTTTCTACGAACTCCAAGCTTTCGACTGAGAAAAGCTGCATGGATTTCGGTAAGCTTGATGCACAATTCTCGTTTTTACAACACTAACACTGTACTTTTAGACAATTTGACTGACGGCTACCAATCACTTTTCGCACATTCCAGAGTTCTTGCCCCTCGTGGGTGTTCTCGCGCCTGCAGGAAGTGCATGGTTTTTGATTGATGCTTTAGTGCATGTGTCCATAGAATATCGTCGTCGCGGTTCTGCTGCGCTTTTGATTGATCGGTGACCCGTGTTTTGAAAAATAAGTTAAGAATTTAGATTTCTCTTCCGCAACTTTTGTTTACTAGTTTTCAAACGACTACGAATCTTTGGAATTTCACGTTTCCTGACTTTTGAGAGTGTGAGAGTTGACCATTATGGAGGCATTATACCTGTCAAAGTAACCAGCGGGCTAATTCATCGCTCTCTATTTAACAAAACTCACTTTTTTCGATAATAGAGTGTTTTTTAATATCAATCAGACGTTCGCTTACCTCGAATAGCTAGGTTAGCTGACTTATTGGAAACACCATGCTATTCTATTGGTAGAGAACGCACGACATTGAACTCGGCAGAAACAGGTTCATCCCACGCGGTAATTTTTCCCGTTCACTTTGATTCCTATTTTTCCTTCTTTGTTACGCTCATTCAAATAACTGGTTCCGAGGACATCAACGTCAGGGAATCCCATTTACGAAGGCCTCTTTCAGAAGGGTGGATTTTAAAATGAGGAAATTGGTTGATGGGATCATCGAATACGAGGAGTGTTTCCATGGTCACTGAACCACTAATTTTCTCCTCATTTTGAGCAAATCTTAAACCAAGGAGCTACTTATTTGACATTTCCGACTAAATTTCGTGCACCTTGCAACCGTTCTTTCTCATTGGAAATGCAGCTTTGGAAAAACGATGCATCCTAACTTTTTTCCACACCCCTCTGCTGTAACAATGGGTACACCTAAACCATACTCCATTCTTCAAAAACAGAGCACTTTAAATTCATCACAGGTCAAGAATAGTGTTGTGTACAAAGAGTAGTTGGCAAGTATACTGCTAAAATCACCTCATTGACGCTGACGAGAACTTCCTCAAAAGTACATCGTTGAAAGGCTCCCGATAATAAGAACTGCATTGCTGCCCCCAAGTCACGCACCTGCTGGGTAAGATAGGAGAAGACCCAATCTCGAACTTCAATGCACATGAACAAAATGTCTGAATACTTCTGCGTTTATCGTCAATCTCTGGGTGAGGGTAGCCGCGACGCTGCTTGGCGAAAAAAATGCGCGGGGAAATTGAAGGGATCGATGTTGATCGTATGATTTCGATCCGAATTGCTGAACGCAGCTTGCTACTTGAGATACACTGACGATATCGTTAATCACTGGATGGGGTATGCCGTGACGCTAATCGGCGGGAAAAATTCCGCGCGGGAAAACGAAGAGAGGATGGCCATTGATGGAATGATTTTCCGCAGAATAGCTGTGTACGGCTTCCTACTTTGAAGACACCGACGATACACAC
The DNA here is from genome assembly GCA_029168955.1 of Aplectana chamaeleonis. Lineage (NCBI taxonomy): Eukaryota > Metazoa > Nematoda > Chromadorea > Rhabditida > Cosmocercidae > Aplectana > Aplectana chamaeleonis. The sequence continues at coordinate 301,181 of JAPDOI010000025.1, forward strand.
ATGTATAAGCTACAACAACTCAATGACATAGAGTGCTCTTGAATGTCCTTTCTGCATTATGGCGTTACACGCAGAACAGCGGCTAATACTGATTCACGGTAGATGGTTGTTAATGAAAAGGACGGGCTAGTATAAGGGGTCGTAAATACTTCCGCCGCTGCGCGGCGCAGCGAGAAAAATCGCGTCACTACGATGTATAATCGGGCTGCGTCTAATTGACGCGGCGACGCGCATTTGCGTACCTGATCGAGTAAATCACTGGATGAGGGATCGCCGCGACGCTCCTTGGCGGGGAAAATTGCGCACGGGAAAACGAAGGGAGAGTGGCTATTGATTGAACGATTCCGCGCCCAACTGCTGAGCGTGGCTATCTCCCTGTGAGACACCAACGATATGTGCACCACGATACCAGCGCGGTAAATTCGGTAACAATCGCAATACCACCACGGTACGAGCACGAGAATGTCAACGAATTGGTCGATTGGGTAACTATCGCGGAACTGACGCGGATTGGAGAATGAAGGGGAGACGAACACGGTACCATCGCGGATCGCGGGATCAAACTACTAGCGCGAAAGATTTTCTCAGAGTAAGGCCTCTTTCAGAGTTCGATCGCGCTACGACGCGATCGTGTGCACGGCGACGCGACCGTCGCGTCGCCGTGGAAATCGTAGATTTTGGAAGTGTGAAGGCCCAATCGCGGAAGTTGGCGACCACGCACTTTTACGTACACATTCTAATCGACGCCTATTTCATGTTCGCGCTCCGGCACTGGGAGAGGAGATCTACGGGAGAAATTGACGCTTTGGAGGAACTACAGGAGGTATATTGTACTACAGATGAACGAATGAAGATGATGAGGTGAACTAATGCAGTAATCGCCGCTCTGCAGCCACGACGCAAATGTTTTGCCGTCATTTCAAATGTCTGAACGCAATAAACCCCTACAAACTTCAAATATGACGCCAGACATTCGTCAGGATCACTAACATGTTTAGACAAAGGTATTGACAATGTTGCTGATATAAAAGGCTTCTCATCTCACGGTGTGCGTCAGTCGGCTCTTCGGAGCCGAACCTGGGAGGTGGCCTCGAGTCACTCACCTGGGGTGAGTTCCAAGAACGTTCCCACGACGCTGTGGGAGGAAAACCAACCTCACCATAGACAAATTTACTTCCCATGGATGCGAATTTTAAGTGAGAATTGCTCCCACGTGGCCGTGGCTACGTTTCCATGGACGCGCTTTGCCATGGGAATGTTCTTGGAACGCACCCCTGAAGATCCACCGGATAATAATTTTTGTCGCCGAGAGGAGGGGGCTCCCTACGGCTCAAAGGGTAGAGTTTATCAAACGAATAAAAATTTTCGATTATTCGAATAAACGAATTATTCGAAAAATAAACTTCTCCGATTATTCGAATAAACGAATTATTTGAAAAATTGACTTCTCCGAACATTCGAATAAACGATTTATTCGAAAAATAGACTTCTCCGAATAATCGAATTATTCGAATATTCGATTATTCGTTTATTCGGCCGAATATTCGTTTCGCGAATATTCGTTGACATTGTCTATCGGAGGGGGGAGGGTGGTACCCAACTGTGGGGCCATCTCCCCACGGTCCACGGTGGGGTGCATCCCACTGCGGACCGTGGCGGTGGGGTCACTCCCCACTGTGGGGACACCAAAGGGGATCACCCCAGTGGCATGTCCCCGGGGTCCCCTGTGTGAACCCGGAAACAGTGTATCCCTGTAAAAACAGGTTAGGTTACCGCCTACACCGGAATATGAAATTCCCTCCAAAATCGAGTTCTGTTCAACTGCAGTGCTAGTATACCTGTTAAAAACATGTTAGATTTCGGTCATCTACAGGAGAATTCCGTTCATCTACAGCTGATAGCAGTAGATCCTCCGGGTAACTCCAGTGGATGAGCCCTCCCGGTGTCGGAGCGGTGTCGCGCAATTGGTTTGTCATTTATGATAAAAAGGTGCATTGTGGTTTGTCATTTTATGATAATAATTGTTTTGTATTATGATTGTTTTGCCTACTTATACTTATTTTCCCTGAATCAACGTGAAAAAAGAGGAATTTGTACGAGGACATATGAAGCGGTCGCCGCGATCGGTCGCGTCGCCGTGCACTGCACGGCGACGCGATCTGGCCATCTCAGTCGCCCAATCGCGCGATTGAGCGACTTTCTCCGCGATCTTGTCTGAAAGGCCGGCGACCTGATCGCGCGACGCGACCAGATCGATACACAGTGTTTTCATTCGGTCGCGTCGCAGAGCGATCGAACTCTAAAAGAGGCCTAATGCCAGCCGAGCGCATCTGGTCAGCGAGTGAACGCACCTAGTTTCACTGCGAAAGAAGAACAAATTTGAGATTTTGTGTAAGGTCAATGGATACATCTACGTCGCAGAAGAAGGCTAAACACAAACTGATTGTAATGAGCAATTTCCTCTGCAGAAAGAAGATCTATAATCTTTGTATCATAACACCGCACTCGAAAGCAGATAGAGTCTTCGAAAAAAATTTTCCCTAGAGAAAAATGGTTTTAAAATCAAAAAAACGAACTTTTGCAACCCAGCCTAATTTGAAGGACGCTCAAGGCCTCGGAAGAACTTTTAGCGATGAAGCAGAGGAACGAAAATAACGATTGTATATGAAAAAATAACAATAAAAGCAAATGGTGTTGATGCGGACCGCGCTCGGCCGCCGCACCACCTTCTCTCCCCGGGCACCCGAAAAGGCGCCGTCAGAAGATCTCAGGCAGAAAAACTTTGAACGCTTCGCGGCGCCGCGAGGTGGCGCCGCTAGGTCGATACAGCTGTATTGCATCTCGCCGCGCCGTGGCGGAAGTATAAAAGACCTCTAAGGCGTCGTAGACACTTCCACCCCCAAGCGGGCGGCGATGTGCGATTCCATAGCACTGATCGTCCGCGTGATCAATATTGCAGAAATGAATTTCGCCGGACCGCTCGGCGGTGTTAGTGTGAATGATCTTTGAGGGGCCAAATAGAATCCCATTGCTGAAAGGCGCTGCGGAATGCAATGGAAGGGCATGGATCGTGCGGCGCCGCATGATCGATACTCCTCTATTTATTTTTATTCTTATCTTTTTATTCTCTATTGGGCTCCAAAAAGAACAATTATGCTACACGGATAATAGTCATGTTGCCATAGGAAAGAAAAAAATGACAAGCCAAAAAACAATGTATCGGGCTATTATGTACAGCAGCAAAGCCAGAAGTAGGAGTATGTAGATCAGCTAGGAAGGGCAATGTGAAGGCTGCACTGCAGGTCGTAGGCCACACGACTCCGTATACCGACTTATTTGGCCCGCCAACTTCGATGAAACTCCACATGGCGGCTGCTGCTCTGGGTGCCCAGAAGTATTTAATGTTAATCGGAAAAGAAGTAAATAGCACAACTCCATTGGCTAGAAAAACAAGAGTAAGTGAGACCTTTATATGAGCGATTGTCAATAAGAATATCATTCTAGCAACGCGCAGATTGTAGATGACAGATCGTGAGCACTTAGCTGAAAGATGAAAAAAAAACTGATGATTTGATATGAAAACATACATGAATTTCAAGAAGGAAATTGGACAACTTAAAAAAACACGGAATGGCTCGGACTTCTGAGTGATGCTAAAAAGAGAGAGGCGATCGAAAAAATGGATCAAAATTTGGGGACAGAGCTTTTTGTTGTTTTGTTTTCGGTTTCGGTTGGTCTCTATCGCATGCTGACACGCCTCAGCGGTTTAACTCTAATCAGCCTTTAAAGGCACAGTCCGATCTCGAAATTGGTTTTCTGTTTTTCTGCCCTCTTTAAAACGGTCCCATGCTGATTCTATTGATGTCTCTGGAGTCGTTCAAGACCTCCTATGAACGAAGTTATGATCCCTCGGAAATTGAGCAGGGTAAGTATGATGGACGAGTTGTCAGAGGCTTGTAACTTCCATCATTCGCAACCGATATGTGAGAGTCAACCCTAATAAAAGGGAGAGGCCGAGAATTAAGGGAAGAACAGGGAAATTGATCCAAAACTATCGCTCATATCGCCACTGTTGAGCTCGAAAGATCGTAAAAGGGGCGTGCCGAAGTGGCTTCCAGATGTGGGCGCTCCAGGGTGACGTCCTTCTATATCTCGCTTAGCTTATTCGGAGAAATTGAAGGCTCGCACTTGACAGGTGTTATATAGGGTGGGTACACTTTTATATGGGGTGGGTTCACTTCACAATTATGTGGAAATCTTAGATTACGCCCCTGAGCTTGGACTGTGCCTTTAAAGGCACAGTACACCCTTAGACATGAATTTAGCAATTTTTATTTCATTGTGTAGTAGACCCCTCTTACATAACACCTGCCAAATGCGATATCTCGATTCCTCCAAATAAGCGAGATATAAGCGACCACCACAGGCCCGACCTCCTTCGCTCACCACCACTGGCCACACCCCATACCAGATTTCCAAACTCAATAGCGGCTAGATGGAAGGATGATTTTCGACCGCTTCGTGTTCTCCGACCCATTGCGGGACTGTCCGCTTATCCTGGCTCGCTCTCGCGCAACGATTGCGACTTAAGAGAATTGCAGGCCCGAGACAATTCGTCCACCAAATTTTAACCCTCTAAATATAGGCATTTTCAAGGACCCATAGCTCTGTTCATAGGGGGCCCTGGACGAATTCAGAGATATCACTGTGATCAACATGTGACCCTATCCTAGATCAGCAGGAAAACTGAAAAATAATTTCCTGGGTGTTCTGTGCATTTAGGGAGTCGTTTACTCTTTTGCCGCCGAGAGGCGCGGTGCAACCCTACAATACCGATCGTGCCGTGCCGCGTGATTAATATTACAGAAATACACTGTGCAGTGCCTCTTTGCGGCGGGAGTAGAAACGACCCCCTAACGGGAACGAGAAGGGTTGCCGCGCCGTTGGACGCCAGGCACGTGTTTCTCTGCGCCTTTGTTATACTCGCACGAGTCCCCGCGCCTCATTTGCCCTCCCCTCTGCGCACTTTGCACAGAACAGTATAGAATGAGACACAAAATGAACCATTTCCCGTGTCATTTAAGCAGTAAGCCGCGATCCATAACTTTCCAATTACTTTTCCGAATAACTTTCCGATTCTCATCTTCGAATCGAACCGCACAAACAAATGGGAACGATCACTTGAATAAACGTGCTTATCTGGGCCGAGTTCCGGCCCGCAGTTGCGTCTCTACACGCTTTGCGGCCGCACGCTCCCGAGTCAGGAGAGCTTCCAGCGCCGCAGCCGCCGATCTGCTCACTCTAAGTGGGTTTAGGAAACTGGAAACTAAGAAAAATTGGAGAACATTGTATAAAAAACTATGGTTCCCGTTTTCGATTTAGTCTGACGCATGGCCCAGGTGGCTGGCCGTGTGGGGTTGGCGGCCTCACTGGAGAATGTAGTTTCAATTCGCGCGAGGTGATCTACCGTCGCATCCCTGTCCACTCATCAGACTAAAATTGTCGCGCGAACTCTACATCGAGTCGGCTTTGGCGCTGGAAACCCGACTGACTCGAGCGCTTGCGGCCGCAAAGCGTGTCGAAACGCAATTGCGGACCGGAATTCGGCCCACATAAGCACAGTACGTATCGTCAGTCATTGCATGAGGGATCGCCGCGACGCTGCTTAGCGGGAAAAATTGCGCGATCAATAGCCACTCTCCCTTCGTTTCCCCGCGCAATTTTTCCCTCCAAGCAGCGTCGCGGCGAGCCATTATCCAGTAATAGAAGATAGACCATATATTGCGCTCCAACCATTATCCCTGAATTGTCTCAATATAGGCCCCCTGGAAATGGTGCAACGTTAGTAAGCGATAGAGAACTTTTCAAGTTTATATTTTAGAGAGCATCACATACGAGTGAAGGACTACACATTCTGCGCATGCGCTACAAAAACCACTATTGTGCGCTTAATTTGAAGGCCATTCGGGATTCAACGTCGCGATTCAACATTAGCATCACTCATTGTCTGTCATCATTAAGGTTCACAGTAGCCACTGGTGTAGACAAGAGTTCTTCCTCCAAAGAGTGCATGTTCACCTGGGTGCGATTCCGCAGCAGTGTGACGGTGTGTGATGATCGTGAAAATCTGAAAAAGTGATCGCACCATGCTTCGAGAAAGCAAAAAAAAGCGCACTATGTAGCCTCTGCACGCAGATGAAACGTCTACTGCTGGCTGATTCCAGTTCTTTGTACACCTTCACTACACTCTATCTACCTCTAACGCGTTGATGGGAGGCGGCGGCAGAATTTGTTCAGTCTCAAGTACCTCCTTCTCACCCTCAACTGCCATCCAACGCAAGACAGTTCATTTCTCAGTAGGTGTCGTTATGTCCTAACATGATGACCTCATACTCTCTTTCTATCTCTTTAACTATTCTGCCGCGGAAACGAAATGAAACCTGGTTTATCCATAGCGAGTTGTCGTGCTATAGACAAGACAAGTTTCCCAGAATCCTGCAACTTGGGTTGCTTGCTTTCGTTTTACAGTGCTTGATCACGTAGCGAATGTTTGGCCTTAGGAGAGCATTCTCATGAAACATGATAAGAAATTATAGCACCAAGCAGACCTTTTTTCGCGGCGACTTTTGCGCGCCCAGAGCGCCGCATCGCCACAATTTCTTTCAAGGTGGTCCTTTTTCAAATTGGAAGTCATTTTCGATCTACTCTTACAGGCAGTAGCTGCGATAAAATATGCTTGTATTATTTTCTTCTTTAAACCTTTTTCTGGATTCGGAGTAGTTTGACCTATACGAAAGAAACGCGAAATAAACCAACTTTGGGCCGAATGTTCGGCGTCAATGTTCTAGTCTTCTGATGGAGGACGAGCCTACTCCATAGCATTGGCGTCGATGATCTCTAGTATCAAGAACGTCAGCTGGCTTGAAATTGTCATTCATTCAATGAACAATGGCCTTCGGAGTTGCTTTCTCGGATATTTCTATCCTCATATAGTAAAAACATCGACTGGAGTGCTTGTTGACATTGCTCGACAGCCTTTATTACCTAAATTTGCATTTATTTCTGCCTGCGATTGTCAATGAGTTTTTACTATACACACACGAGAGTCCGATCTTTTCGGGCGGAGCTGTGCACGTGTGCACAAACCCTCACCTTGGGAACTTGATAACTCTATTTCAGCCTGTTTCTTGTCCTGCAACCTTCACTGCCTTTCAACCTTTTGCGAACCTAACCTATTTTTACGGATTTCTCAACAACTTTTTTCATCGCGACCACTGCCCTTAACGAGCACTACAAAACATTTCTACAAAATATTCGATTCAATACCAGAAAGCTGGCGAAAACATGCATGTTTCTATCTCAAAATCCCTAATTAGAAACTGATGAAACGGTCTTGATAGCAAGAATATGTCTTCAGGCAAGAAGCAAGGACCGCTGATCAATGAGAATTTCAGAAGGAAATACATTTTTTAAACAAAATACCGGAGTCAACAACATTTCCCTCATACCATTGTATTCGCCTCACTAAGAGAAACACAGAAATTAAATTGAAAATTCGATGCGTCAGATTTGAAGGAAGGTGCAACGGTGCGGCGTTTTATGTGTTCACAAAACTCAAAAAAACTCGGTTTTTTTGTGAAAAAAAAATGCTCCGTACTGTACCAGCCTCTTGTTGGCTATGGTATCAGAGAAGTTACTTTCTTCAGAGACTGCTCATTGCTTATTGAGCGATCATCCAGAGCTGCTGTCATCCATGCTCCTCCAAAATGTGTTACAAATAAATCTCAAAATTCTCTCCTCGTTCGGCCTGCGTGCGTGTCCATTTCCAAGGCCTCCACTCAGCAATTGTTTTTGTTCACCGGTCGTCAACTGTGGAAAAAATCTTTATCGCTCGCATCCGCTTTCTATCAGTAGCTCTTTTACCTAGGTCAGAGAATTTATCAGTTCCTTCAAAACATGCTTTCGTGCGGTGCTCGGCAAGCGTTACTTCAAACATCATCTATGGGCGTTCTTCAAAATGTTCACATCCTTCTTTCTTGTGATCCACGTTTCGTAGCCATACAGCAGAGCTGACTCAACGCAAGCTTCATATGCTTGTCGCCATTCTCACTTAGAGTCTCCTTGTACTCTCTTGACTTAGTTTTTGGACGAAATCGCGGGGGTCACTCACTCACTCATCCCGTTAGCTGGTGGCTGGTGGAGCAGGATGACCTCTCAACCAGTACACTGCTGTAGGTGCCATAGGAGCTCTTGTGGCCTGAACGATACGCTTCCATTCAGTACGGTTCGCAGCAATTAATATAGCATTAAGGACACTGCACCGTTGGGACTTCAGATCCGCCTCGACTTGCTTCAACCACGTCTTTTTCGGGGCTGCTCTTTCAACCTTCCCCAGTGCAGGGCGCTCTCTCCATAACAATCTGCGCGGGAGTCGGTTTCTTTCCATTCTGCATACGTGTCCGAACCATCGCAGCCTTCTCGTTCGAATTTGTTCTTCGATCGTGGGCTGATGATCGCAAGTATCTCGGATAACGTCGTTCCGTATTCGATCTCTTAAAGTTATCCCGAGGATTTGCCGCGAACACCGCGTTTGGAAGACCTCCAGCCTGCTGTGATCCGACTTCAGCAACGTCCAGGACTCTGACCCGTACAGTAGGATTGGCACTATGAGCGCGCGAAACATCCGGATCTTTGTCTTTATTGACACATTACCCTTCTTCCATAAACACCAGCCCAGCGAAGCGAAAGCAGCCGACGCCTGCCCGATCCTGCACAGTATCTCCGATGTAGCCACTACCTTTCGCTCTTGCACCACCGATCCCAGGTACTTGAACTCCTTGACTTGCTGAAGCTCAGCTCCTCGAAGAACACAGAAGCACGTGAACCGTCCGACGTCATGACTTTAGTCTTCTCCTTATTAATCCGCAGTGCATACGATTCCGCGATTTGTGCCATATCATTCAACAAAAGCGTGGCTTCCATGTCAGTATCGGTGAACACTGCGCTGTCGTCCGCAAACATCAAATCCGTGACAAAATCGTTATCGCCAAATTGGACCCTCTTCTATTTTCGAAGGTCTTCCTCATAATAGCATCGACCACGGTATTAAAGAAGAGCGGCGAAATCACATCTCCCTGCCGGACGCCTGCATCGACCCTGAATTCTTCGGATAGCTTGTTTCCGACGCGGACACAGCTAGTCGAGCCTCTATAAATTTCCTGCAGAAGCTTCACCATTTTTCCTGGCATGTGTTCGCATTCCATCGATCTCCATAAGGCGGGCCAGTGCACGCAGTCGAATGCCGACTTGAAGTCTATGAAGGTGATAACGACGCGCTTTCCACAGCGGATCCTTTCCTCCATAACCTGACGAAGTGCGAAAATTTGATCGCTCCATCCTCGACCCGGACGAAAACCTGCTTGTTCTTCGCGACAGGTACTCTCCCGATGGCGTTGAAGTCTGGACTGGATAGTTCTCGTGAAGACTTTACCAACAATCGACAACAGGCTGATCCCGTGATAGTTTTTCCAGTCTCTGGCATCGCCCTTCTTATGGATAGGCACGACAATAGCCTTTTTCCAGGTAGATGGCACGCTCTCTGTCCGCCATATGCGCGTGATTAACTGATGCAACTGACGCAGTAGAACATCTTCCCTGCCTTGATGACCTCAGCAGTGACATTGTCAACACCGGACGCCTTTCCATTCTTTAGCGACTTGATTGCCGCTTTCACTTCTTCCGCAGTGGGTTCCGAGTCAAGCGCTGTCTCCTCTGGTACCTCAACTAGTATCGGTTGGGCCAGTGGACCTTGTGGCGCATCGTGAGTATAGAGTTCACTGAAGAACTGCCTCCATCGCAACAGACGCTCATCTGCTGATCGCACAAAAGACCCATCCGTATTCCTGATGGAATCGCTCATGGGTTTGGTCTTCTTTCTGAGACGGTTGAGTGTACTGTATAATGTGCGATAGTCGTTCCTTCCAACTGCCTCCTCCACTTCGTCTGCTACCTTATTCCAGTACGACTCCCGCTCTTCCTTCAACTTTCGACGAAGCTCCTGACACAATTGCCGATACCGTCCAAGGTCCGTTAGTTTCACTCGCTTCCGTTCGTCCACAAGACGGAGAGAATCGTCCGATATCCAAGGCTGCGTTCGCCGGCGAATAACAGGGCAGAGAGGTTCTGCGCATTCAAGAGCGACTTCAACTGTCTGCTTCTCGTGCTCGTCCACAGACAAGGCATCTTCCAGAACCGCGAACCGCTTCGACAGCTTGAGCTGGAATGTTCCTTTTGTTCCTGGCACCAGCAAGTGTGACCAGTCTAGTTTCTTTCTAGGGGGCTCCTCACGCCTAGGTCGTCGTAAGCGAAGCTGCATTACTGCACGCAAGAGATAATGGTCGGATCCACAATCAGGCCCTCTCATGGCTCGAACATCTTTCAGTGATGATCTAAAACGTGAGTTTATCAGCACGAAGTCCAAGGTGGCCACATCTCGTCCAGTTGGATTCCTCCATGTTAACTGATGCTTCCTGGGGTGCCGGAATTGACTGTTACCGATGGCAAGCTCGTTGAACGCAGCGAACGAAAGTAGGCGTAGTCCATTATCGTTTATTTCGCCCACGCTGAACCTGCCCAACACTCCTTCCCAGCCTGTTCTGTCACTACCGACTCTTGCGTTGAAATCACCCGCTACAATGGTGACATCGGTTTTCGGGATAGTATTCAGCACGTCCTGGAGTTGGGTGTAGAACTCGTCCTTGTCAACGTCAGAACGTGGCTCCGTTGGTGCATAGATGGACACGACATGGGTCTTGATTGTTCCGCTCAAAACAAGAACAGCGATCCTGCCAGAAATCGGCTCGAATGAAACAACGCTTTCAGCTGCGCGACTGCCTAGCATAAATCCAACACCATTGCGATGTCCGTCCTCACCGGAATAGTACAGCACCATCTTTTCGCTACTCTCCGGCACCTGAATGGTCACCGTTCCACATCCGCTCATCCTCAGCTCGGAAAGTGCAGATATGTTGGACCTTGACAACTCTCTTGCTATTATCTCTTTCTGACCGACGCAGTGTCCCGTTCGCACATTCCATGCTCCAATCCTCAGCTCCTTCTTAGGTGTCACCAGTCGTCCTCCATTTTGGCCGGTAGTATTCTTCTCACCAACACCCTGGATCCCTAGTGTTGGCGCATCGGCTGCCCCGGATGCGGTAGCTTCTTCGTTGTTTCCTAAGAGACTTTCCATGGTTACCACCTAAGTTTCCCAGCCCGTGGGTAGTACGGGGGGCCAACCCTCCTCCTTTCTCATCCGGGCTTGGGACCGGCAATGGCGGAGTTAAATCGCGGGGGTAGAACGTCTCACGCAATTTAATCCCCTTTGGCCAATAGTGCCGCGAACGCCACACGGCCTACCGCGATGGTCGCGTCGTGAAAATTGATTGGACTAAACTCGATAATTAGACGAAACGTTTCACCGAAAACTTGAGCTTTGATTACTCAACTTTTACGTTTGAAACGGCGAACGGCGATTTTCGATTCGATGTTGCGTTTGACCTTACTTCGTTGCCGGCATGTTAACCCCATTTAGTCAACTGACACGGCCACCTTACAACTTCCGATACAGCAAAAAGTGCAGTACGTGGAGGATTTTGATCTTGAGATGCTTTTGTACTTACAATTGCTGACAACCAGTAAAACCTCGTTTTTTGTTTTCAGGCGGTGTTCAATAATTGCAGACCACAACGCGGTCACGCAAAAGAACTAGGGAGTTGGAAATGTGAAGAGAGCATTTCCGGTTAGAAAGAATCAATTCGAGGCAACTGGAACAACATAATATCGAAAGCAATTAGGGCAACCGGAAAAAAAATGAGAGCAGAAGAGCGTGTTTGTAAGATTTCAAAGATCTCATTACGAGATCTTACTTCAGTCACTAGCTTCTGAGTTTCTGCAGTCCTAGTTTCTTATCTTTTTCAGCACCATATAGATTTAAATAATGGTTTTCTAGAATTTGAAAGATAGCTTCGAGATGAAACTTTCGGCAGATTCAACGTGATTTTGATCTGCTGCACTTCCCACTCAAGAATGCATTGGTAGATTCAACATGTTGTTGATCGGCTACACTATTCCCACTACCACCGATCAGTGAATACATTCAGGGCAGCAACAGCTTCTGGTTCTTTCCCCAGTAGTGTGTATTGAGAACAGACGTGAAAACTCGCAGGTCAGCCGTGGATGGCGAACACCGAAATTTCTATCGAAGATCAAAAATAGTCTCAGTGTCTCCCCCTCAACCTGGTAATAACGACCAAACCAAGCCTGTTCTTCATGGAAACTTCCCCATCGGTGTGCGAGAATCTATGAAAACACATATGCTGTCAGACCTTTTGATTTGAATGTGGAATAAACGTTCTCCGGGCCCTGGAAAACGTCTATCCTTCCACCCGTTCTAGTCACTCACTGTATCGTTAGCCTTCACTCTAATACAACCTGCATTCATGGTAGTACTCAATTTCCTAGATCTTGCCTCGGAACAGAACATCAATGAATAAAATAGCTTTACTGGGTATAACAAAAACATAAATGGAATCGGCAAATACTGCTACATTTCTACTACTTGTAAAGGCTAATTTAGAAGGTCAATAGAAAAGGAAGAAAAGGTACTTACGGATAGACATTGGGAAACGGAGGGAGTTGGGGAAAGGGGTGACGCCACCGCCAGCCGCGTGCCCAGGATGAGTCGGGAGAGGAGACTATCCGCCAGAGTGATCCATAGAGGAGGAGCAGCATCTGCTCGATAAGCATTTGTGGGTTTTGTATCTACTCCTAAGTCTCTGCGATCAAGTTCTATTTTTACACTACAAATGCGACTGGAGAGGACGGTCTGGGGTGACCATGGAGTGTAGGACTTGAATGGATTATGGATTCTATAAAGCAATTTAGACATTCAAAGGCGTCGCAAGCGCAGAGAACCACTTACCGTTTCTCGGGTTTGACCATTTGTTTGGGACTGTTCGGGTTCGGATGGAGAGTTTTCTGGGTCTCAATGGAAAGGTTTGTGGTAGAAACAATTTTTGAGCTCTCTTCATTAAAATATAGGTCTGATAATTACAAAAGTAAAAACAAGTGAAAAGTGGAAATTTGCAGTACAGACGCAAAAAACAAGCTAGGACAGGTAATTGAAAGTTGTATCCAGCCCCTTATTACGGGATTTTCATGAATGCTTGCTTATCCCTCATTTATTCTGCTCCGAAGTAGCCAGTAGTCTCTAGAAGTGCTCAGCAATTACATCAGAAGAAAATAGAAGACGTTGAAACAGGCTTTTATAGAAATCTCGGTAATTGGGGCGAGAGGACATCAAGCAATAACTTCTCCCTGAGCGTTTTTTCTCCAATTTAATTACTAATTTTGACTTTTAAGATGGCTAGATCCACCTTTCCATGAAGATAGCGCAACAAGCGATTTTATCGAGAACCCAGCGATTTGTTAAAGTGAAAACACTCGGCAGACTTGAGAAATGATACGGAGCGCGTATGTATAGGTTTAACGAGAACGTATCGTCAATCACTGGATGAGAGGTAACACCAGCATGAATCGTGAAGAGACTTCGCTTTCCATGTTGAAGGTTGGCGCAAACTGGGTGCACCTATGTTATAGCATATGGCACCGAGTTTGCGCCAACCTTCAACAGTGAACGCAATTTCTCTCCACGATCGATGCCGACGTTAGCCGCGACGCTGCTTGGCGGGAAAAAATGCGCGCGAAACTATTGATCGAATGATTCCGCGCTCGATTGCTGAGCGCGTCTTCCTAATTGTGAGACACTGACGTTAAATAAGATGCCATCATATTCGGTACGTAAATGACAATGTTTATTACTTGTTATCCCTGTGCATCGATTCTCACGTGTTCAAAATCGCGTACTCAGACAGGGATCGGAACCGAACTGGGCGACTTGATAGTACTCATCCCTAGCATAAAAGCGGGGGGCAGTGACGCCAAGGTACGAAGGTGCGCGGGCCAGCGATAACGTGTCAACGCACCAGGCTGATAGGATAGACAACGTGTTGACCGGATGGTTCCCTCGGTAAGCAGTGTACCGTTTGATTCCCATCTTGTAAAATGGTTCTGTACCCTCCTCCTTTGACGCGCTCTATCGATTACCTAGATTCTAATTCGGGCCCATCACCCGGCGCGAGGGTGGGCCCTCTCACAAACTTTTCGCTTTGTGTAGAGAGTCATCGCGTGTTCCTTTAATGTCCTATCGATTGACATGGAAACCCTTCGCATTCATGTTCCCAAGACTTGGACGAGTGGTTCAAAGTGCCATGTCTAGTATTAGTTGCCCGGGTCATAAGGAACACAGCGTGCAAATTCAAATGGCGCGCTTGAGCGAACACTGCGTTTCAAATCTTGATTAGGCTGACCGTGTGATGGAAACCGGGGTCTGCCCCCAAAACTTGTCGGGGACTCAACCGGTCACTATGATTTGCACTGAAATGTACCCAAAAGTGACCGGTTGAGTGACCATTTTTTGACCGAGTACAGTGTGCGCACAGTGGAAATGGAGCACGTCAATTGAAACAATTTCGCACTTGGCTTCCACTGATTGGAATGGAATGAGTATGGGTCAAGCGAATTCCATCATAGCTACCCAAGGTTCAGCTAGGACTGTTTTCGGCATTTCACACTTGGGCTTCCAAAATATAAGCTCCAAATAATATCCGTCATGGCGTTCTTGTATGTATATTTATGGAGTTGACTGAAACTTTACGCAGTTAGAGTTTGAATGATTGTTCTGTATTGTTTGAAGCCTGCTCGAGATTATTACTGATGCTTATTCGGTTAACGCGTTTCGGCAAATCGCCTTCTTCAAAGCCTGAAAAAAAATCGGGACCCATGCGTGAAACTGACCGTTCAAACCCCATTAGTGTGTAGAACCTCATCGCTGGAAATATTACAGAACAATTATTAAAATCAATGTCTAGTTTAAGCAATAGCAAAGGACTATCGCTCAGATTCTGCCAAATGAATCGGTATGCTACTTCCATTTCTTTTTTAAGAGTCTTTTTCGCATCACATAATCCTTGTTTAGCTTGCGAACTCTACTTTGATGCACCGTTGGCTTTGCGCTGATCTTTGTCTTTTGATTTGACCCCTTTCCTTTCCTTTTGAATGTTTTTCTTTTTTTTTGAGTTTTGACCTTCTTGTGTGAACATCAAATACTGTTCGGCTCTTAATGTATGATGTTTTGGCGCTTCCTATGGGCGTAGATAATAAATAAATAAATAAATCCTATATATGAAGAATGTAAATAAATAAATAAATAAATAAATAAATAAATAAATAAATAAATAAATAAATAAAAATAAATAAATAAATAAATAAATAAGTAAATAAATAAATAAATAAATAAATATATAAGTGAATAAATAAATAAATAGCAGATAACGGACTGCGTAGTTAGATTTGTTACCACGCAGAGCTGTCTAACGGGCGAACCTTGAAAGTCATTCAGTGTTGCAGTGTAAGCGCTCACCAGTGACCGTATTCATAAAACTACGGAAGCCTGCCGGGAAGGATTTAAGAACCAGCCAATGTATGCGGCAGGCGGACTCTGAACTCTCCCGTTAGGCTCCCGTAATTTTATAAACATGGTTTCAGGTGAGATGAACAGAGGTAATGAGCTGTGGCTGGTTTCACGACCATGCAAACTCTGGGACATTCCTTGAGAACTCTCCATTTGATCATAGATCAGATGCGGGAGTCGATTTTGGCGAAAATTCATGCTGATAACGATGTTTAGTTTAAATTACACGGTTGCCTCTCTCTAGAGCAAAACACAGAGGCTTTCAAGATTGCCCTGAACCTTAAAGCCACAGTAAAGCCTCAGGCGTGAATTCTGTGATTTCAATGTGCATATTTGTGTAGTAGTCCTCTCCTGTATAACACTTGTCATGTGCAAACTTTCAATTCCTCTAGACAAGGAATACATAAGCAACCAATGCGGATCCGACCCCCTCAGTCCCACCACGGCCCACTCCCCTGTTCTTGATTTTTGAATACAATAGCGGCTAAATGGGCGGCTCAATATCAACTGCGTCTTCGATCTTCACTACCTTGCCGATTTGTCGCTTCACCGTAGCTAGCTCTCACGCAGCGACTACGAATGAAGAAAAATACAGGTCTAAGACATTTCGTACACCAGATTTTTGCCCTCAAAATTCCGGAATATTTCAGGAGCCATAACTTCGTTTCTAGATGGCTTTGAACGATTCCAGGGATTCCAATGTCATCAGCAAGTGATTCTACTCGAGAGAAGAATAAAACATGAAAATTAATTTTATGTTGGTCCTGTGCCTTTATCCCCATTGCCACACGATTGTTGGGGTTTGGATAGTTCAAAGACTCCAATTGGATTTGCGAAAATGTGATCGATCTGAGCGTAAAGACCATTCTCTTTTATGCTGGCCTACAAAGTTTTTGGAACAGCGTCTCGGGAACCAGTTCCCCACATAATTGTACTATTGTAGAGGTCAAAGTAGGTTGAGAGCACGCCTGGATTGTAATTGGAAAGATGACGCCTTTACGATCCCAGACATTACATCCTTCAGCTTTGAACTCTTCTTTCACTATAAAATGAGCCTTTATGGTCTCTCTCAACACAACATTCTTAGTCTTTGCTGTAGAGAAATGAAGCTTCCAAAGTTGATCCGAATTCAGAAGTTTTGACTAGTATTTCTAACTAGGATACTTTACTAAGTTCTTCTACATTCGCTGTATTTATAGCCTCCATATTTTATCAATCGGTTTGCAAAGTTTAAAGTGATTTTTCTCAGTCCGCTCCTTGTGACTCTTTTCTGTCGCGGAATAAGAAGAAATCATTGTTCTTTCCCACGAATTAATTTTGCATCTGTTTCCAGAATGGATGTTGTAGCAGTGACGGGATCGAGTGGTTTAGTTGGCAGGCATGTGGTTGATCGAATTGTGAATTCTGGCAGATATAAAGAAATTCGTCTCATCGACAGGGTCCAATGCGCACGGACAGGTAACCTTGCCCTCCTTTGTAGCCAGTCATTTTTTTACTCCACATAATGATTAGTGAGCACCATTTTACTTTCACAATTGGAGACTTTTTTGAACAATGAACTTTTGAATAATTCGGAAATTGGCACTTTTAGAATATTCGGGGTTTTCCAACTTATTCGGGAAGACTTTTTCAATCGACTGTCGAATGAATATTCGAATTTTTTCATTCGACTTTCCGAACCAGCCGATAAACAACCCCTTCGCCTTTCCCTCTACGTTCCACAAAGAGCTTAAAGACAATGTTCACGTTAAATTTCGTTTCCGTTTTTTTTTTCGCCGTAAATTGAACGCTTGGGGTCTCAGTGAAGCAATAGTCTCGAAAGAACTAACGAAAAAAAGGCTCGACTGAGCTCTTTATGGCCCCGGAACCTGCTCGCGTTAGGCTTTCCACTGGAGGCCGAGCTTTCCGTGGACGAGTTTGGCCAATATCAGAGTTAACATTAGAGAGCGAGCGAGGACGAATTTTAGCTATGGGGCGCGTTCGTGGAACTTGTGGTTCTTTTTTTTTGTATCCTTGCATTCCTTCTATTGCCGCCGAGCTTCTGTTTTCGTACATCAATCCCTTTTCCATCAGTTCTCTCCGCAATCATTTTTTATATAGTCGATGAAAGGAATGCTGGATAATTTTTCCTTGAATTGCATTTGTTAAAATGTGCGAACCTGCACGCGTAACTCGTTCACCATCACAATCTCCTCTTGTATGAAGGGCCACCATTTGAGCTTTTCCAATCTTTTTTCGAGAATCTTTTCTCATTAATGGTTCAAGCAGGGCCCAAATATTTCATTTCTGTTGAAAGCTGATAAACGGTTTTTATCGTGAGCACTGCTTTTAATGACTATAGCTAGCATTTTCGTTTCTTGCCATTAGGACTAGATGAAATTGTCAAATAGGCAAGCAAACAAGCTACCCTCTATAAAACGTCGTAATCCACATCATTCAAGGCGCGAGCGGCGCGCGCGACGCCTCGGCCTCCGTCTGCCCTGCATTCTCTCACTGTCTCTAACCTCCGCTCCGCACCAGCACGCGTAGGAACCATGTGAATTTCGCCGTTTTGTAGCCTGTATATATCGTCAGTGTTTATCAAGTAGGAAGCCGCGCTCAACGATCGAGCGCGAAATCATGCGATCAATAGCCAAGCTCTTCATTTTCCCGCTCCCTATCTTTCTTCGCCAAGCAGCGTCCCGATTCCCATCCCATCCAGTGATTGACGAAACACGAGAATGTCAATTGTATAAAAAATGTGTACGAATCGATAAAAGTGTCGAGAAGGTTGTTGCTCAGTTTCCTATCGAGCTGCGTCTCCCCTCTTGGTGACAAGTTCCGCAGAAATGTCAAAAACTTTTACGTTCCTAGGTTGGAAAGAAATTTGACAGTTTTGGAACCGAATTTTCAAAAGAAATTAGTAAAATTCTAGCGATGGTTTTGTTTCAGTTTTTATTTATTTTTTGTTTTTTTTTGGACAACGAGTTTTTGAAGCAGTATAGAACAAAAAAGGCTGTCCATAATGCTTAACTGTCATGTGGGACAGGGGAAGAAGGGAGTACCGGGCGGGTTTATTCCTCTGACGGCCATTCGGCAGCGTCCCAAGAGGTGAAGGGAATCACGCTGATTAGTCGACGGAGGGATGAAACCCTCCTGGTACTCCCATCTCCCCTCGTAACTGAGCTGAATTGGTCGATAGGATGAAAAGAACGAGGAGACCTTATCTTGGGTGCGCACAAACTTCCCTGATATCTGTTCATTCAAAAAAGACGACTATCGAAATCACTCGGTTGCTTAGGTAGATTTTCGGATATTCGACTCTTCGAATGACTCGGAACTTGGCACTTTCCGAATAGTCGGTTTTTCGGATTATTCGAAGTCGACCTTTTACGTCGAACGAATATTCGAATCATTCGTTTTGGTGAAAGTATAATCACCATCACACGTTCGAACTTTAGAAGCGAATGCTCATTGCTTGCATGTTTTCCAATGAAAAAAACTTTCGTTACCTCAAAATTTGTGATTATTGTATGGTAAACTCCAGGAAAACATGAGTTTAGCGAACTTACCGTGACTTCTTTAAACGTTTTTATCAACAGTAACATCGATATCGGTACACGTGTTCGTGACAACCTTGTTCCGATTTTGTAGCGGACTCTCGTGACGCCATGTAGTTTTTTTCGAAATCGGGCACTCGATGGGCTACGTTATTGACGCGCTTCATGCGAAACAATATATTTTTCTAACGACACAATAGGAAAATTGTTTTCTGGGACCTTTGGATTATTTACGCGCTGACCATCATGTTTACAAGCCTTTCAAAAAAGCCTAAGAAATTTGTGAACGTTTTCCTGTGGTTATTCCCCGCCTGTGAAAAAGAAGTAGCTGGTTCTCAAGACAGTAGAAGAATGCCGGAAGCCGTACATAGTCTTGCTCGTCCTTGTGAGAATGAGGTTGAGAATGATCCTAATAATACTCGATTGCATAAAGACCACATTCAATCGAGGAAGTGGGTCGGTCGAATGAACGCTGTCAGCGACATCACTTTCTTCAAACTGGTCCTCCAATGAAAGGGACGGTGTCTTATTTCACTGCACTGATGAGACTATGCACTGAGCAATTTCTCAGGTCACATTCCTAAGCTGTGCCATTTCTTTTACATTACACTCACCGTGAACAGAATGGTCTACCCAATTCGAAGTGTACTTATGTCATAGACTTTCGCATCCATTCGTTCACTCGTTGAGCTCTGCGTAAAGATATTGAACCTTCTCTGAGTACATGAGGGGTGCAGCCAGAGATACATACCTGGGCCACATCTTCACAAACATATATTACTGAGAAGTCAGTTATCTTTTTGAGTAGCATAATTATAGCTCGTGAACGTGTATTGGCAATGAAAAACTGATAGGATTGATCTGTGAGAAGTAGTCCACTTAATCAAAAAGAAACCGCATCAGAATAAGGCTTAGAACGAGTCTGTGCAGCTATTACTTACAATGTCCAACTAACTAGCTGTCGCTATCTATGGATTTCTGGCTTAGCCGTCACATTAGGAATGTGTCGTGTTAGCGCGCAATACTGAAGCCCGTGATAAACCCAATTTAGGTGATTTTAAGTAGAGGTGAAACAGAGTACCTGACTAGGGAACCTCGCATGGTGTACCCCCGGATCAGAAAGCTGATAAATATTTTCTAGTCAACTCTAGCACGCCCTCTTCGAATCTGAACTCGGATTTTGCGACGGACATCTGCGCAAAAAGTTGTAGCCTGTCAAATTTCGTCTTTCCCGAATTTTTTTTTCCATCAAAAATGAGCATTAGTGTTTGGGAAATCCGGAAACGAACCTCATTCTTGTATTCAGCGCCCAAAACTACCATACTGAGCAAATTTAGGCTGAAGGCACATTTTCCGAATTTCGCAAAGGCTGACAGCGTTTTGGACTTGTGCGGATTTTCGGTTGGGCGCTTACTTATATACTCTGTTTATCTTTAATTGCACAAAAAACGGTCCGCCAATAGTCCTCTAATGGGCCGGCTAGTACCGTAGTTTACGTCCACGACGCGTCCTCGGCAGACCCGGGTGTGCACAGTGGGAGGGTGGGTGGCCGAGTGACGGCATTGATGAATCGATCGCTCAGCACACCCCGGTGCACACCCGGGTCTGCCGAGAACGCGTCGTGGACGTAAACTACGGTACTAGCCGACCCATTAGAGGACTATTGGCGGACCGATTTTTGTGCAATTAAAGATAAACAGAGTATACCTCTTCAAGCGTTACAATTGTTTTTGCAGATTTTACTCAAAATCCTTCCAGGTGGGTTATTTGGGGCGCTGATAATGAATCTGGGGTATATTTGACGTTTTGCCTAGCTTTTCGACTTGATTCGTCCAAAGCTTCCCATTAGGGGAAAAATTTGATGGCAAATCGCGACGTTCGCCGATTTTAGGAGTGCTTTGATGGATGTGGCTAAAATTGTTGCTCTGAGGGTTATTTGCAGTGTTAAAGACGAATCTGCAATCTGTTTAAGGTCTCAGGGTTGGCCCGAAATTTCTCTGTGTGTGTTATTTGGGACGCCGAACACGAATTTGAGGTTCATTTTTTGATTTTCGAATTTTTAGGGTAAGTAAAGCCAGGTAAAAGGCATTATGCCTACCGTAACCTACAGTAGCCATACTCAGATATTTGTGGGGATGTTCCCGAGGACAATAGACCTGATTTGGTCGCTATCACTCGGTCGAGGGGAGAGGAGCGAGACGTCCCCTCGAATTATACACAACGATAAGGCGTCCGAAACAGTCAACTCGGGGGGAGAACAAGGGAAGTTCGCTTTACGGTTGTTCCCAAGGCCTCCCCCGAACATGATTAACGCGAAAACAAAGCCGCAGCGTATACGATGACGCAGACGGGCTATTCGCGAGGTGGTCTCGCATTTCGCACGTTGAGGGGGTAGATCTGCCACTGAAGGACTACTTAAGGCATCTCTGTCTGGATTTCAGAGGAGCTAATAGGCTTCTATCTATAATCTTTAGTCAGAGGTGAATATTTTTGGACCGATCGCAGTTTTTCAAAAACAGGAGACTGTCGAAAACAGCGTGTTCTAGCAAGCTGATTTTTTGATCAATCATTGAACAAGGGGAAGATCTGCAGTTGGAAGGTCGCGGGAAGACCTGCAGTCGGGAGAACAAGAGAACTCCTGCTGTGGGAACCCCCCCCCCCCTATTACTCTGCTGTCGAGAGGTCCCCTTCACCTCCCACCAATTCGGGGGAAGTTCCCCAGTTGTTTCGAGGAAAGTTCTGCTGTCGTTCTCGGGAACTTCCCCGCGAATATCTGAGTAAGTCTAGCGACGAACAGACACCAGATTCGCGTTCAGCGCCCTTAATAACCCCCAGTTGAAAGTTTTAAACCGAATCCGAATTTTTTTCAAACACCCTAAAAATTGGCTGATCAGAAAGCTTAAAAAACGCTCAAAACTTCGTTCAGAGGTGTCTGTTGCAAAATCCGATGTCAATATTCGGAGACAGCGAACCAGATTTGACCAGAAAACATTCGTAATATTTTAAATGGTGTGGTAGGCCATGCGAGCTTCCCTAGTAAGTAGAATTAAAGACAGTGGTCACCGTAAAACATGTTTGTCTTCTTTTCGTCTTTACACCTTTTTCTAAATTCGGAGTAGTGAGACCTTAACGAAAAATGCGAAAAAAAAAACAACTTTGGGCCGTACTTAACAACTTTCTGGTCTTTTGAAGGCAGACGAGCCCACTCAATATCATTGGCATCGATGATTTCTAGTATCAAGAACATCGGCCGGTTTGAAATTGTAATTCAATCAATGAACAATGGTCTTTGGAATTGGCTGTTCGAATATTCACATTCTCATATAAATAAAACTTTGACTGGAGCGCTTGTTGACAGCGTTCAACACTTTTTATTACCTAATTTTTCATTTACTTCTGCCTGTGAAGTTCAATGAACTTTGACTCTACGCACACGAGATTCCGATCTTTTTGGGCGGAGCTGTGCACGCGTGCACGAACCCTAAACTTAGAAACTTGATAACTCTGTGTTTAGCCCGTTTGTTGCCCCATAAACTTAGTGATCTTTCAATCGTTCGCGAACCAAACCAATTTTTATGGTTTTTCGACAACTGTGTTAATCGCGACAACTTTCAAGTTAGAATTCAGTGTAAATAGTGCTGAATATTTACTAGTCAGTTCATTAAAAGCGCCTAATCGAAATGATGAGTAGTAGCGTCAAAAGTACATTACCATTCCTTGATTATTAGCTGCCACTTCATGATCAGGCTCCAGCGGGACTGTGACCGAACACAACGTGGGGCTGGATGGGGGGCCGTAAATTTTCTGGCCCACAGTGAAAATTTATAAATTGATGGAGGAGATCATGAAAATTTAAAACAAAATTTTCACCTACGAGGAGGGGAGTTCAAAATATTTGCCGACAATTTTTCGGAAATTGCGTTCACCAGGGAGGGGGTCGTAAAATCTGTCCCAATGACACTGCCCGCTTACGCGGTCGGCTGGCATGTTGATTGACCTTCGCGAAGGTACCTTTTTTAGACCTGCGAATCGATTAGCAGGAATATGAGAGTAATGGTGAACAATATCCCAGTCAGCTGTATCTTAGTCGAGGGAAGGATCGTTCGAAAAACGCCTCCGTAACAGCCACCCGAGCTGCACGCCGACCGGGTGAGGCTCCGTTCATAGCAAACGTCCTACCGTCAAGTGACCGTAATGTGACGCTGGGGGTTTGCATCGTCAGCATTTGTTATTGATCTGACTCCCCAGCGACTCCCCAGCGACCACTGCGGCCGGCCAGTCGCTGACGTTGGAGGCATAGTGACCGTAACGGCTGTCACTAATATTATCGATAACATCGTTAACCACGTGCCGTCTTCGGACACGGTGAATGCGCCAGCCGTCGAGCGTCGTGCGCTAGCGTTTGAGCGCTGGCGCATGATGCTCCGACGCCTTGACGCTTTGCCGCTGATCATCTGCTATGGACGGAGCCTGAGCGGGCAGTCTTATTCGGGCAAACTTTAGCTCCACTGAGATCCGTCACATCACCCCACTAGACCCATTCTATAGGTTTCTGTACTTTCTAAGTTTTCAACGACCAGCAGAAATGTTTACTTCGGCCTTCCTCGCTTTCGCTCTCATCTTCTTTAATCATGCCTTATCGTTGCGTTCATTTATTTATTTTCGTCTGAAAGTCTTGCTTTACGTGCACAGTGCACTAGTGCGTCGGCAGCTGCCTTCCGCTGGAGTTTTCTGAGATTGCGCTTCCTTTTTTCGGCATTTTCAGAAAACTAATTATTTTCCCAATTTTTAAAGACTGCTTTTCGTCATTTTTCTTCTTTGCACTGCCTTAACATATTATTGTAGGGGTCACACCTTTTAGTAGACATAAGCCTTCTCGTAGCTCCTTCTTCTCGTACTTTCATTATTTCGATTTTTTGACATGGCTCTGCTGCTGCTACATAATTGCAAAATGTCCGCCCGCCCCCATCGAGGTTTATCGAGGTTTCTATAAATGCCAGTTCGATGATTTTCTATTTTGCCTCTTATGTAATTTCTGAGCACTTCTGGAGACCATTGACTACTTTAAGAGCAAAATAAAAAGCGGGTAAACGAGCATGAATAAAAATCTAGTTTTTCGGAGGCTGGCCGACACCTGTAATTAGCCGCTATACTTTGTTTTGAAGCGTTTTTCTCCCAAATTACCGGGTTTTTTCACTTATTTTCATTTTTGTGATGGCCAAATCTAAATTCTAATTAAAAGAGTCTAAAAATCGTTCCTATCGGGAACCCTGCCATTAAGGTTAGCCAGTATACATTGGATCCGAATCAAAAGAATTCGGATACTCGGATTTCGGATAACTCAAAAATCAAAGGTCGCGGATATCCGACTCAAACGGATAGATTCAAAGTAGCAACATCGGATAATCTGAGTCATTCGGATTGGGAGGCTAAACGGATAGTCGGATTTCGGATCAATCCGAAAATTACCTTTTTTCGGTGATTCGGATTTCAGATCACTCGGATTTTGACGGTTTTTTCGGTGAGTCGGAATCCGAATATCCGAGTCGGATATTCGGTCGGATAGATGTAGGTAAAATGCAAAAAGTCTATCAAAAATCGATAGCCCGGGGAAAATATTCAAGAAAAAAAAACGTTTCTCTACTGTACCATGATAAAAGAA
The DNA here is from genome assembly GCA_029168955.1 of Aplectana chamaeleonis. Classification (NCBI taxonomy): domain Eukaryota; kingdom Metazoa; phylum Nematoda; class Chromadorea; order Rhabditida; family Cosmocercidae; genus Aplectana; species Aplectana chamaeleonis. Next base: position 325,971 of record JAPDOI010000025.1, read on the forward strand.
TTGATTCATATCATCTTTGTCTAGAAGTATTTGCAAACCAATTTTTCAAGATTCATTCTTTACAATATCGTTAAAGTGAATGTAATGTTAAAGCATTAATGAGCATGTTGAGTGTCATTTCTCCACATTGAATTCGTAAGTGCTATCGCAGTGGGGGGGGGGCAGGGTGGTACCGCAATTGGCTACGCCATTTTTTCGTGCCGCGACAACTCTCCTGTTTTTAGCAGGGGATTCAAACCCCGGGTAGGTGCTCAAATTCAGTGCGGCATAGCAAAATGGGCGTGGCGAAATGCATCGCGCCATATTGCCCCCTCCCCCCCCGCTGCGATAGCGCCGAATTCCTAAATACCCGTGAGTCCCTGTCTATACCTCTTCGAATAGGATTGCCCGTTCAATCGATACACATGGTTTAGGAGCCAATCGTACATTGTCGGTCGCAGCGACGTGTCGCGGAGGGCTGACATACTGCAAATGTGGCGATGCCTGTCGTTGCCACTGTCGGTGTCGCTGTGCAGAGCGACGCGACCGCGTGTCGCAACAGTATACCATTTGCCTAATGGCCTTTTGAAGTGAGAACGCAGAGAAACTTGCTGTCGCGGAGACGGCGTGTGTTATAGGGGGTGCTACGAGGCACAAACTGTGCCGCGCGATGGGGGCGACCGCCGCGTATTCAGAGTGCGCGAGCTGAGTAAGCCTCGCCACGAGCTGGCAGCAACGTCACGCGACGGTAAGGCAGGGATCATACTCCCAGCGACGAGCGACGCGACGCAATGTTTACTATCCATATCGACCGAAGATCGATATGCATGATGTGCACTGTTGCTGTCGCTGGTCGCGGTAAGTATGATCCCGACCTAATGGTTGCGACCGTTTTTGTCGCTGTCGCTGCCGTACCACCGTAGTTTCTTCGTATTTGTTGGTGTTCCCTTGCTACTATCTGCCCATCAGCCCTCCATAGAAACGCTTAATTAGCCTATTTCACTGTTTTGTCAATAGAGATAACAGCGGCGAAAGGTGAGAAACACAGGGACAGAAATACGATTTGGCGACAAGTCGTGGTCACGCCCACTTTCTCTCGCTCTGGGGAACGACGCCGCGAATTCTGCAGCAATCCCACTCTGGCAGGCCCAATACTCGCACAGACAAACCAAACGAAGAGGATCAAAGCTAATCTTGTGCGAAATCCAAATGCGCAAAGTTCGTAATGCGCGCCAATTAAATGTTTGCAGTGTAATCACGCATTTGCATGACTACAGTAGAATGAAATGTGACATCAAATACGCTTTTTGAGTAACAGAACATGCCGAATCTTCTTATATCCGACTCATCATCCGATCCGAATCATTACATATTCCGAATATTCGGAATCCGAATCATTATCCGACTTATGGCACATTTCGGTGATTCAGATTGTGAATCAATCGGATTTTAGCGTTTTTTCGGTAAATCGGATTTTGAATTACTCGGATTTTAACGTTTTTCCGGTGAATCGGATTTTGGATCACTCGGATTTTGATGCTTTTTCGGTGACTCGGATTTTGGATCACTCGGATTTTGACGTTTTTCGGTGAATCGGATTTTGAATCATGAAAATTTCAGTTCATTCGGATGGATATCCGAAATGAGTGAGGCGGATCCAATGTATATTAGCCAGTGCCTTCTTGATGGGGTTTTGACTCAATTTTTTCTCTTTTTACTCTTATGAAGAAAGTGTTTTCTTTTTTCTTGAAGTCCCATTTTATTCATTTTTGAGTGCCTCAAATACATATCGTCCATCACTGGATGAGGGATCGCCGCGAAGCTGGTTGGCGGGAAAAATTGCGTGATCAATAGCCAGTCTCCCTTCGTTTTCCCGCGCGCAATTTTTCCCGCCGAACAGCGTCGCGGCGATCCCTCATCCAGTGATGGACGTTAATCAGGTGCAGGTAAAAGTGGCACTCAGATAAAAACATCTGGAAGCGGGCCTGTAAGGCGAATTGGAGACACCGGAAGGTATTAACCACTATGTGGACCTCGCTGAGGCAATATTATCACCACAACTTAAGCGATTGCTTCCCAAGGGTGGCTCTCCAAAATACAAGCTGAGATCTACAGCAAATTCAAGAACGTCTAACAAGTCGTTTATATGCAGGCTCAGACGGGATCACTATACGGAATTTCGTCATCGATCTCAACGATGAAGGTGGCTTGGAACGAGCTCTCCAGGGATGCCATACAGTCGTGCACTGCGCTCACGCACAAATTCCATGGACATATTCAGATAAGAAGACTAGCGAAGCAATATGGACGGATAATCTTTCTGGTATGTTGTGTACTTACAGCATTTTTCAAATCTCTGGTGTTGGTGTTATTCGTTGAAGCCTGTAAATGCAATGATCGTTTTGTCGCACTCACCTTCGCAATTAACACCAACTATATAGATCTTCACTAAATTTAAAATCACATTTTGTTTCATTGCGGTGCAGACAGAACGTGCACTCGAGTTGAACCGCTTCCACGAAAATCACTTTTTGAGGAATGTGGTTCCACGTATTTCACTGTGGGCTTGGAACCGGTGCCTTGGCGACAGATTCCATCGCCGTTAATAACTGCAATGGGAGCACGGCTTGAGATCTCTCCATTTTTTTCAAAGGGAAACACTCACCTGAATTCTGCTTCAAACCAAGGGACTTCCAATCCGTAATGGAGTGCACACCTGTTCGAATACTGAACGCCATAGTGAATAACGGACTTGGTGCGAACCCTTGGGTTGTAGGCACAGTACACAAAAATGGAGGAGGTAACTCGTCTTTTGCTAAACGAATTTCCTTTGAGACAGTTTTTCTTGAATAGACTGGCTTGATGCTTTAAAGTGTAAAAACTCACTCTATCTAAGAGAAGCGGTCCCAAGAGGAATTAGAACCGCAGAGTTCAGTTTAACCCTTCCATTTTTTCTATAACCCAACCTCGGGGAAAAACAAAGAGAGAAACGAGTAGAGAAAGAGGCACAATATACAGCCATGATTCTGCAGTACATCTTCTAATCTCATTTACTAGGCATATGACAGCCACAGGTGGTACGTATTGTCATTTGAGCTATCGGCGTCAAACTCAACACAATCGCTTAATCAGAGGTGTTTCGCTAAACTGAATATAAGTTGATCAATGTTTGGAGCTTTCAGAAGAACAGCTCCTCCTTTATGTAGTTGAACAGATAAGAGAACACGTATTTCATGACCGCGCATACACATACAGGCCATAAAACGGCCGAAGTCTCACCGTCGACTGCGTGCCACGCGCTTCGCGACCGCACGCGCGTCGGAAGCAGACGAGTTTTAGCCGCCGCGCGACGAGTTTCGGCCGCCGCGCGGAGACCACGTCGCGCGGCGGCCGGAACTCGTCGCACGGCGGCCAAAACTCGTCTGCTTCCGGGGCGCGGGCGGCAGCGCAGCGCGTGGTACGCATTCGACGGTGAGATTTTGGCCGTTTCATGGCCTGTACGGTCATTGCTCGAAATGGCGGTCATATTCAGCAGAACTTCACTGATTAAAAAACGGCAATGAACAATAGAATATAACACCACGCCAAACAAACTGACTTCTTCTACCTACCCATGAGAAAAATCTCATGATGGTAATAACTCAGATTACAGCAACCGAAACGTTAGTGGACACCATGCGTCGAATGGGAGTGAAGAGCTTTGTTCACGTGGGAGATGCATTTTCCGCCTTACCGATTGAGGATAACTACGGTCTTGGAGAGCAGGTTTTCAAGTAAATTCCATTGAGGAGAAATTTCTATGATACTATTTGACGTGAATTATTCCAATTCTACAGTTTCTAGAGACTTCCCAAGGAACTACATTCTTGGAGAGTATGGTGAATCAAGGAGCAGAGCAGAAATGTACGCTAGGAACGCTTTGAACGCAGGTAAGAACCTGGACTGAACGTGAGCGCGTCGGAGCCATACCCAATCTAGCTAGGTCAAAAGCCGCAGTAGGGCATGTTCTGGAAGATTGTGAATTCGGCGTCAAAGCAAATCCTGGGGCACGTGGTGTACCTAGAGTCACGCTTGCTTCAGGCAGAACCTCTCGTCTGTGTCTTGTTGCCATAGGCTTTTTCTGAGCTCAAAAAAGAATGCGAAAGTTTATTTGTGAGTCAGAGGGTTAGGAGTTGAAAGGTTCACTGAAATATGTACTTGTTTTCTAGAGTCGTCGCTGAAAGGAGTCTTCCTCCGTCCTGTGCACGTGCATGCTGAAGAAGCGTCATCGTCCTGGTATGCTTTGATGGAAATGGCGAGACAGGGAAATCTGCCCTACATAGAAGGCGAGCGTCGCGGAATGCATCAATTTGTAGGGATTTTTTTCTTCATAAGAAACTTCCATAAGTATCAAACATTGACGGAGTCCTGAGACAGTATAGTGTTGAACACCCTATCGTTTTGGTTGCACACACCACACCTCACATAGCGACAACATTATTAAAGTGCTCTAGTAAATGTAATGTAAGAGCTGTGCTTCAAATATCTTCATTTTTGATACAGCAGCACTCATAAATTATTTTCCATACTTCACTGGTCGAAATACTACACATTGTCCATTAATTTCATGAGAAATGTGGAACTATGGACAGACAGCAAGGATTGCACGCTGGCGTTAACGCACAGTAGGGAATTCAAAGTATCAAAGCGACCCGTGCCGACTGTAGCAGACGTCGAAAAAGGTTTGATGTGTGCAATCAATATGACATTGCTCATTTGTTTGCCTATTGGAAAATACAACAATCTGTCATGCCCACAATATTCTTTGTAACGTTACCATGCCTCACAAGCAATGTTTTGTTGAAGGTGTGTATGTATTGTAAGTCCGTGGTACACTACATACATAACGTCGGCATGGATACTAGCGATACCTTGCGTTTCATTGAAGGTTGGCGCGAATTCGGTGCACATAGAGTTTGCGCAATCATTTTAGTCTGATGAGTAGACGGGGCTGCGACGATAGATCACCGCGCGCGATTCGAAACCCCATTCTCCGTTGAGGCCCCCAAACCCGCAAGGCCAGCCGCCTGGTCCATGCGTCAGACTAAATCGGAAACGGAGTCCATTTGTTATCGTCAGTGTCTCACAGGTAAGAAGCCGTGCTCAGCCATCGGGTGCGGAATCATTCGATTAGAAGCCATCCTCCCTTCGTTTTCCCACTCTCAATTTTCCCGTCAAGCAGCGTCGAGTCATTGACGATATACTATATCTAACGCCGCGACGCTGCTTGGCGGGAAAAAATAAAGAAAATAAAACGGAAGGATGCCTATTGATCGAATGATTTTGCACCCGAATGCTGAGCGCGGTTTCCTACCAGTGTGACACTGGCGCTAACATATGTGCACCGAATTTGCGCCAACCTTCAATGGGAAACGCAAAGTATCAGTAGGATCGATGCCAACTGTAAATGAAGCGTTCATCAATACTTTAGTGATTTAAAATATTTCAACTCTCCTTAACCCTTTCTTGATAGGCCTGATGTGGGCATTCCTCGCTATATTGATCTATTATTAACGCTCATTCAAGTTTTTCAATTTATTTCTACTCAATCTCTAGCGTATCTCAGGAACCTTTTTCTTTTGCGTTGCGCGTGTAGGGAGAGGTATCCTTCGTTCCTGAGTAAATTTTCTTCCGCTTATGTGCTGCGTCTCCATCTTTCTCTACACTTTCTCGTTGTGTCTCCCCTCGCTTCTCACAAGCGTACGGAGGACCATACCAAATTTGTCTCCGAAGCAGGGGATGAACCGGGCGTGTTCCCATTCAAATGTAGTGACAGTTACAAAGTCTCGACTCCTCCTTTGGTATAGCTTCCCTTCAGAAGCCATTCAAAAACCAGCAATCATTTTTGTCATAAAAGTAGCCTTTACTTCAGATCTATGCCGGAAATCTAGCTGCCATAGTCGACCGCTGCCTCCACTTCCTCTCTACTGATCCATTACGGGTTAATGGCAAAATAATCTACTGTACTGACGACACAAAAGTAATCCCTGTCAGAGAGGTATTGATATCCTACTTGCCTAATCATTCAGCGGGGCGATCAGTGTTCCTGCGGCAAGGAAAGCTTATCTCCGGCAGAATCGTTTTTCCTTTCAGTTCCTAGAGCAACGAGTTGGGTCGGCACGGTACTCACAGAAAACCGCTGTTCCGTTCGAGAAGTCATTCCTGCAACATCTCATGTCCTATTTGAAGTACTGCGTAGGAATGGAAGTGGGTTGAAGCGCTATTTTTGATTCACATTTCTAGAAAACTTTACTTGTGAAACTTACGGTGTGCGATTCGTTCAGGTTCCAAGCAAATCACTTTCCTACCCCATGTTCCGTTTTCTTTTTGCGAAAACCATAGGATTCTCGAACAGAACACAGCGCCTACTGCTCGACTTCACTCCTGAGGTAAAGGATTTTCCACATTTCCTGAATGGGTTTTCTAAGTAACAACTTCCATTTCCAGATATCTCTCGAGGAAGGTATGAAACGATCACTGCATATGCAAACGGAAACAGCAGGACTCCGTAGACCGGCGGTTCGAAGTGGATAATCAGCCGCATTCGAATCTCTGTGTTTTCAGGCTCCTAGACTGCGATTAACAAAACATTTTCTTTATGAGATTATAATACGGCTTTAACTTGTCTTTTTAACTTTTCTTGACATAAACCATATATCAAAATTGCAAGCAATTAATCTCTCGCCTTCTCTTATCGCAATTCTGCCATTGGTGAACTTACTATGCCATTATTCATTAACTGGTTACCTTTTGATGGGCTGTAATCATGCTTTCAAAATAAAGAGAAGCTACGATGTAGTGATCCTGGTCCGGGTACAACGTAGGATTATCGTTTTCTCAACAAGATCAACCGCACGAGATAAGACCGGTTCCGCATTTTCGAGAACCGGTGGTCGCCGTGGAGGTACATTGTGTCTTGCATGTTTCCAAGAAAAGGATAGTCCTCACGCAACTGAAGGTTGCTCCAGAAAACATGGAAAAGGAGTGGCGGAGGTAAAAGGGCTTGTGGCGGTTGAATCACAGAGGTCATCACCTAGTGCTCATCAGTGCGATCGGTATTCCACGGCCACTCACCTCACCTATATTGCCATTTCAGACTTTCGCTGCAATGAATTCGATACCAGTAGCATATGTTCCGCCGAGCACCTGCGGAACATGTCGTATTGGTTGGCGGATGATAGCAGCAGACTCTCTGATGTGAATTCGATACCAATAGGATATGTTCTAGGAACAATTCTGCTTGGTTAGATAAGATAAGAGTTTTAACCTACTATCAGCTTCCCTTAGGTTTTCAAAACTGTTCTACACCACGAAAACGTGATTTTTCAACACCACAACGTTGAAACACTCATCGCTATAATTGTACCTTGTTCGAAAACGCTCAAAAAGTCTAAATTCACAAAACATTCATTCTTCTCCTAAAAAGTGTTCTACATAAAACAAGAATTCTACTTTCATACTGTGCATGCTACTCATCTCGATTATTTATATTTCCTTTCTACAGAAATACCTACAAAACAGTCTGACATCGGTCTTTGGTTATAAAACAAAACAAATACTACGTATTCTTTTCAAGAATCGATACAACATAGTACAATACCGCTCGTAGGATTTGGTCAGAAGGCGCGCAAGGTCGGGTTTTAGCGTCTTTTTCGTCTTTTTCCTATAACTCGCTTCAAAGTCAACTTTGAGCGAAACTAGGGCGATATTCTTGATCCTGGCATTGAGGGCTGTCCATTGGTATAGCCACTGTTGGGGTTTCGTTTTGAAGTACCGAAATCTCGGAGGCAGCGGATGCCACTGTATAGTACAGTGTCATGGAGAGGGGGGCTCGGCGTCCACTGTCTGCGTCCCCCATGCCGCTGCTCTCTGCACTCTCCGCGTCACAGGCACTCTTTCTTCATGCAGTTTCTGAGGGCAGCAGCCCACAGATCTCCGCTGATCCTCACTCTCCCGTCTCAATTATGGAGCCCTCCATCCTCGCCTGTCCTCAGCCATCATTCCATCCAACCAGCTGCCAGCGACGGAAGGGGTGCCTGTACACACGTGCCGGCTTGCCCAACTAATCCATCGGCCCTATTTAGGGTCACAACTGATGAACTCAGTGAATCGAATCGAATCAAAAGTTTTCATTGCATGTGGTCTAATCAAAATTCTGACTACAGTGATTGTTGTGATACAATTATATACAATTCATTATGAGTCCTTAGGCAAAGATAAGGGTGAAGTCAGTGATAAAATTTGAAGTATTTGAAAAGAATTTATATTTTTCAGGGACATAAAAATCTGAATTTCGAAGAAAGCGTCAAGTTTTCCGAGGAGCTCAAGGGATTCAGCAATAATTGAGAACTCGGCATTTCTTTACCATAGTTTTTTTTACTGTGGAAGTTGAACGTTGAAAACTTAACCGAATCCGATACAGACGCTGTTTTTTAAGACATTACGCCATTCCGCTCTTGAAGAGATCGAAACGTGCCAGAGACTTTAAAAATTTTGAATTCCCTTGAAATCCGAAAATTTGTGATTTTCTGAGAGAGGATGCAATTTGCACGCATTGGCAGCGCCGCTCGATTGAGGCAGATCACAGGTGAACTTTCCCGAATTCTTTGACAAATTTTTGAATTTTCTTTCGATATTTTATAGTTTTTCAGTTTGAATACAAGAGGCAAAATTTTAAGCAACAAAAGAAAAGTCGTCGGCGAAACTAGAAAAACTCATCTGGTATCTACTTCACGCGCGCGGCGCGACAGCCCGCTCCGCTCTAGCCGGCTCATTTTGTGGAAGTTTGGCTGTAAATTTCAGAAAATCACGACTTTCACGCTATCAGAAGCTCGAGTTCTGTCGAGAATGTGGAAAAATCTTCGTTTTCTAAGCTCTGAGACTGAGAATTCGACCCAAACCTGGATTATCGTTGTTTTCGATAGAAAAAAAGGTTTTTACGAACCTGGTACTTCGAGTTTTTGATAATTCAGAAAAATCTGATTCTACATTCAAAATTTGTCTTTTTTTAGAATGAAATTCGTGCGCATGTGAGTAGATTGAAACACTCCCTTTTTTCTGAAAACCATCAAACGTTCAAGTTTCAGAAAAAAATATCGATTTCAAAAGTTGCGAACGAGATCCTGAATTTGAAAAACGTAGAAATCGTGTATTTTTTTTAGAAATGAAAACTCCTGAAAATGGATTTTTTCAAATTTCAATTTATTTCCGATTTTTAAATCATGATCTAAATCAAAATCTTCTGTAGAATCATAACTTCTACATTACTGGAAATTTAAATTTTGTCAAAAATTTGGAAAACTCTTTTTGTTCGGAAGCTCTGAGACTGGAAGTTGGACCTAAACCAGAAAAATCATCTTTTTTTTTGAAGAAAAAACATTTCAATTTTAGCAAAACTGGTAAAATCCTGCTTTTGTATGAGATTCAAAATTAGAAATTAATCGAAAATTGAGAAAGAGTTCTATATTCCGAGAAAAAAACATGACTGATTTCTTAGATTCGAAGATTGGAAATTAGCCGAAAGTCGGAAAATCGTGATTACCTTGGACACATGACTTTTAGGGAGCCGAAGTCTCGGATTTCGACGGAGATTCGGAAAATTGCGGCTTCTCTGAATGTCGTAGATAAGAAGCTCCTTCATTATTCGAAGAATCGAATTAATTCTAAAGAAACCGCTATCATTCTGCCACAAACTAAAATCTTTGAAAAAAAAAACAAGATTTCAACGCACTTGAAATTTAGAATCTTGTCAAAACTTTAGAAATCTACGTTCTTTTCCTGTAGCGTGAACGTTTGATGTGCTTGCATTCAAAGTGAAAAACTATAAAATATCGAAAGAAAATTCAAAAGTTTGTCAGATAATTCGGGAAAGTTCACCTGTGATCTGCCTCAATCGAGCGGCGCTGCCAATGCGTGCAAATTGCATCCTCTCTCAGAAAATCACAATTTTCTGGATTTCAAGGGAAATTCAAAATCTTCAGATAACTTGATCTCTGGCACGTTTCGATCTCTTCAAGAGCGGAATGGCGTAATGTCTTAAAAAAACAGCGTCTGTATCGGATTCGGTTAAGTTTTCAGCGCTCAACTTCCACAGTAAAAAAAAAACTATGGTGAAGAAATGCCGAGTTCTCAATTATTGCTGAATCCCTTGAGCTCCTCGGAAAACTTGACGCTTTCTTCGAAATTCAGATTTTTATGTCCCTGAAAAATATGAATTCTTTTCAAAACACTTCAAATTTTATCAATGACTTCACCCTTATCTTTGCCTAAGGACTCATAATGAATTGTATATAATTGTATCACAACAATCACTGTAGTCAGAATTTTTATTAGACCACATGCAATGAAAAACTTTTGATTCGTTTCGATTCACTGAGTTCATCAGTTGTGACTCTAAATAGGGCCGATGGATTAGTTGGGCAAGCCGGCACGTGTGCACAGGCACACCTTCCGTCGCTGGCAGCTGGTTGGATGGAATGATGGCTGGGAACATGCGAAGATGGAGGGCTGCATAATTGAGACGGGGTGAGGGACCAGCGGAGATCTGTGGGCTGCTGCCCTCAGAAAATGCATGAAGAAAGAGTGCGTGTGACGCGGAGAGTGCAGAGAGCAGCGGCATGGGGGGACGCAGGCAGTGGACGCCGAGCCCCCCTCTCCATGACACTGTACTATACAGTATCCGCTGCCTACAAAATGTCGTTAGTTCAAAACGAAACCCCAACAGTGGCTATACCAAAGGATAGCCCTCAATGCCAGGATCAAGAATATCGCTCTAGTTTCGCTCAAAGTTGACTTTGAAGCGAATTATAGGAAAAAGACGAAAAAGACGCTAAAACGCGACCTTGCGCGCTTTCTGACCAAATCCTACGAGCGGTATTGTATTCTATAATCTACCCCTACTTTGAGATCATTACAAATCCGTGTGTTTCCTGGAACAGTCCAAGAGCGCTGCGCTGTATTCAATGCGAGTATTGTCAATACCTGAATAGTTTCCGTGGATTACCGTGAATCTACAGAGGGTTTCGCTCATAGTAGTATATCTAACTCTCCAAAAAATCGAGGTGCTGAAGGCTCATTCATAGCTGAAGTCGAAGCGACCAACAAAACTGCCGCGATTTGAAATCGCTTGACGAAGCGATTTCAAATCGCGTCGTCCACTGATTTCGAGTCGCTCGGGCGGTCGCAGTTTTGCGTAAAAATACGGACAATTGCGGACAACGCCGCAGGGATTAAAAAAAAATTTTCTCGGTTTTTGCTGATTCCTCCTGATTTTTTTTGTGAGTGCCTTAATCTTTTAAACAAATTAGTCTTGCATAGTTTTCCAACAAAAACATGGTTGCAGAAGACGACAACATGGAATTTGCTTGTACAGCAAGATATAACTTCAACTAACGTTAGTAGTTGCCGAAAGCTCTGCACGAAATGTGATTTCTCGGCAGCCTTATTAAACTTTCTCATCTCTATGATCGTAAATGTGTTAAAAATACTCGTTTTTCCCTTTCACATGCCGTCTTTTATGTGGGTGAGCTGTGACGTCCGCAATTTGGCGCCGAATACACCACGTCCTGACGAAAGATTACAGTCCAGTCGCTTCGACTAGACGAATCGCTTCCATCATGCAAGCGACGCGACTAGTCGAAGCGACCTAACAAAATCGAGCAGGTCGCTTCGACTAGCTATGAAATACCCCAGTCGCTCGGCGATCGCGACTGAAACCGCACTGTTCCAACCCGTCGCGACTCAGTGCAAGATCTGTTCTCGCGATGGGTTTTGTACCTGTTGGCAGTGCCGCGACTAGTCAAAGCGACCAGCTATGAATGAGCCTTGAGACATTTGGGCATAGCACGTGACTACTTTTAGTCAAAAATAGGCACCAACAACAGTACGGAAGCTCTAATTCTCCGAAAATTCGAGCTGCTAAAAAATTCGGACATGGAAGGAGTCTATTTTTGGTCAGAGATGGACAGCAACAACGGTATATCAGCTTTAATTCTCCCGAAATTTGACCTGCTAAAAAAATGCGGTCGTGGTAGGTGGCAAATTTTGGTCAAAAACAGACACCAGCGACGGTATGAAAGCTATAACTGTGCTCAAATTCGAGCTGTTGTTGAACTCGGGCATGGCAGGTGGCTATTTTTGGTCAAAAATAGACACCCATTACTGTATAACAACTCTAATTCTTCAAAAACTCGAGCTGTCCAGAAATTCGGGCATATAAGGTGGCTATTTTTGGTAAAAAATAAACTCCAGCTACGGTATCTGCTCAGGAATTATTCTGGCATAACAGAACAGGCTAAGTTGAGCAGGCCGCTGCGCCAACTATTGCGCAACTACGACCCCCCCTTGATTGAAAATTTGTAAAAATTCCAATTCTTACGATTCTTCCCGAGATGAAAACTGGATTTTCCCGTTTTCCACGTGAATTTCATGCCGGCCTCGGCAGACACAGCTGTACTCACGCTGCAATCTTACTATCAGAGAGCGACAATCACTACCTTAATTCACTTTGCCAAGTCAAGTAGTTTGAAGATCTATTTTTCTCGCAACCCTGCTTGACCCTGATAGCAGGTGGCTATTTTTGATCGAAAGCATACACTAACAGTGATATCAAAGCTGTTATTCTTGAAAAAAATCGAGCTGCTCAGATATCCGGGCATGGCTGGTGGCTACTTTCGGTAAAAAAATAGATACCAACAGGAGAGATCTAAAAAATTTCAGAAATTTTCATGAAATTTCAATCAAGGGGGGGGGTCGTAATTGCGCAAAATTTGGCGCAGCAGCCTGCTCAACCCAGCCTGCTATGCCCGAATAATTTTTTGAGACTCAGCCCCCTCCATGGAGCGTGTTTTATTGAATTTTTGGCGTTTTCTCGGACCCCCCCCCCTGGAGCGCGATTTGATCTGCTTTATTGCAAATCTAAAGAAGAGGAAAAATTCATAAAAATGGCACGAATAGTGAATTAGATCACGGACGAGAGTTTAAACAGTGTACTCCTATCAGTCTACACCCCCATTCAGAATAGTTCTGTTGGTCTATCGGCAAAGCTCAGACCCCACCCCTCCGCAGCTCAGACCCCATGAGGAGCTCCACACCTCGCGCGCAACCCTGACACGGGTTCAAGCAGCCGGGACAAGAGGACAAAGTGACAATGCGTGGAATCTATGACCTGTTATCCTACAATGCTTGAAATCTATGACCTCACGTTCCGCGGCAACAAACAAGTCGGTGGTGTGGTTACGTTTTTTCTGCTTCTTATATATTTTTTTGTGTTATTCTTACGTAGTATTTTTGGTAGTGCGGGCGCAGGCTGTCGTAATTAAACCCCTCACCTACATACGTTCCGTGTTTCTTTATTGAGAAATAAAAGTTATTAAATCAAATCCAGACTTTTGGTGTGGTTTTGTTGTACGAGAAACGCACCGTTTCGCAGTATCCCCGGTGCTTTTCTCTCCAATATGTAGCAGAAAATTAAGAAATAGCCGTCGATTATGGCACTGCCTCCGCAGTGGCGCACACAAGCACTCTATTTAACGGATAATTTTAAATCTTCTTCCCTATAATTTTGAGAAAAAATTGGTTGAAAAAAGTTAACTTCAAGAATAATCCACTTTAAGTACCTGTAGAAGAAAAGGTCAGACGAAATTAATCATTAGTTACAGCAAGAAGCGAGAAAATAAAAAAATAGGCTTATAAAAGCGGAAAACACAGAAACAAGGCATAAATAATAGAACGAAACAGAAATCATTCAAAACAATTTTTGTCTGCGACGCTAGACGCTTACACCATAAAAAGCGAGCGGACCCATCGTCGTCTCGGAAAGACGTTTTTGGTTGGAGGTTTATAACATACAATCGTGTTGGTTGGCGGTTAATAACAGCCTACTGCTTCTACCAATACCAAGCCTATAGCAAACCAACACACTGCGCACATTGCCGCGCTTTGGTTTGCAATAATCGACTTTGGTATCCTATAGGTTAGCGGTTGATAACTACTCTGCTTGTTGGTATCAAACTCATAACAGCGAATGTCTGAGATACATGGCCTAACATGCTGTTCGACACGTTCATTCTTGACTAAAACGAGGTCTCACCAAATCAAACGCTGTGCTTTTCTAAGGGGCTGAGCAGAGTGCCACGGCGGCGCGGCGCGGGCTGATGATTGAGAGCAGTATTGATAGATCGCGGCGATCTATCAATGCGGCTCCCCATCATCAGGCCGCGCGGCACCGCGGTGGCACTCTGCTCAGCCCCTAAGCAGATTGCAAATAACGCACGTTAGCTGGAGAAGCAGGGGCCACGCTACTACATTTACCCTCTGTTCCCGATTCCGCAGAGTACCTTGAGCTTCTCATATAGCCGGGTGGCGCCGAAGGGACATAAAATCTTTCAAGACTTGGGTGTCTTAACGAGACTCATTTCACAGGGTGGATATTTATTAAGTGAAGTCTTTCCGAATTGGACTGTCCACCTACGAGGTCGGTGTATGTGTGGAGTAGCCCTCGCAAAGACATTATTTGGGATGAGCCTTACCATGGCAGCAAACAGCCGAAAAGGATATAATTCACCATTCGTCAAGTACTCGACTTCCAAGTTCGAAAAAGCCTTCCCGATAACCGTTTGATACGCACGCCGACCTCGTAGGCTGGCGGACACTTTTTCGGACGAATCTATTCGTTTCGCTTATGAGATGCGGCAGAGATTCACTATTGCACAGATCTGCGAAAACAAAGTTTTTCTAGAATACCCTCAGAATTACTAGCTGTTTTTTCAGAGAGCAAATTCAAAGATTGTACTCACCTTGAACGTTGATACAGCGTGAAGTCTAATCTCGTTTGAAGGCGCTGTGAAAAGCAGGTAGCCAGCGTAAACTTCAATCTAGTGCTCCGACTTTTGCACGCTTCTTTTTGGAACAAGTTGTATACGGTTATTGACTGATTATTGACTTGCTACATTCCTCACGACTTGTCTATACAGGGCGACCGCTGCACGCTAGCGTGACAAAGCGGTCGCTTCAAAGAAAATAGTGACGCGTACCGTACAAACACAAAAGGCCCTGGACATTTCGCTTCGAAAGAAAAGTAGTTAAAGACACATTCTAATCTGAAGGACGAAATCTAAAATTTCCACATATTTGTGAAGTGGACCCACCCTAACAACCAGGTTCACACCACTCTTTAGCCTCTTGTTTTGACTCAGGATCATGGTGATAGACCCATGTCTCAGCCATAGTGATAAATCGGCGCGCAAAATCCACTTTATCCTTCCTAAAACGCTCCAAATGTTGCTGAGAAAGTCGCATTCGAATGTGTTTTTGTTCCATTGTTAGCGAATGCGGCACCCATTGTGCACACAGCTTTCTAAAACCCGAAATTTCACTTAAAATATGGCTCACACTGCCTAATGAGGTGTGTAGAGCCTCTACCAAATCTGTGTCAGTCAATTGACGATCTTCCGAAGCCATATCCTGTATTTTGGGTATGATCTGATGCTGATGCGCTTTTTGGACGTCTTTCACGTGGATCGTCTTCAGGGCTTGTATGGTTAGGCCCGTCGCCTGTTTCCTCAAGAAAAAACGTGTGAATCCAAATCGCGGCTGGAGTGGCGTTTTAAATCTCAATCTCTGAGAATTAAACCGCTGCGCCAGCCGTGGTTTGAATTAAAACGTTTTTTCTTCAGGAAACAGGCCACGGACCTAGCAATACGACCACGTTTAAATTCAGCAACCCATCTTCCTACTGTTCTAATTGTAGATGAACAATCATTATACACTTTTAACATTCATTCGTGAATTTCTTTTGGTGCTACACCTCCCAAAAATAAGAATTTTACCACTGCACGATATTCAATTTTTTTCCATTGCTGTGATAGGGCGACACTAAATGGCTTGTAAACAAAGAATGAATTGACAGATTGAAATGAAACTTCACATACGTTCATATAAAGAGTTTACCAACAAAACAAAAAAAAATTGGGCTAGTAGCTACGCCCTCTCTAATCGAACGACAAAACTTTTTGAACAACCTGGAATATCCCCGTTATTCTTTTTACTCACAGCATCTCTATGCGTTCAGGTTAGCTGGCATACATCGGTTGCAAATGACGAGAGTTACAAGCCTCGGACAACCTGTCCACCGTGCTTTCGCCGCTCAATTTTTAGGGACCAACGACTTCTCAGGGGGCCTTGTACGATTCCAGAGACACCATCAGGATCGGCGTGAGACCGTTTTCAAGTCAGCTAAAAAACAGAAAAACGACTCTGAGGTTGGGCTGTGAATTTAAGTGTATAGTGTGTGATTTGTTTCGTCTTCGTTATCACTTTCATTCGTCTCAGGTATAGAGCAAAGTTGAAAGCTGCGGCTTACGTACTTGGCTGAGCGATACGTAATGTTTCATAAGATGACACCAAGATTCATCTTGAATTCTTTTCCTGCTCGAATACCTTTGGTGTTGACACTACAGATGTTCTCATTATTGCTAGCGAGCTTAGAAAACTTTCGGACAATGAAGTAACAGAAGAGACAGAAATATAACAGTGAATTGTTGTCGGTACAAATGAATACTACAAACACATACTGACACGGCAAGTAAAAATCGAGGGTGAAGAAACTCAAGATTGTTTTTTGTGGCCTGCTCCAACATTAGAAAAGTGAGATTTCAGAACGGTCTGAAGCGCTTTCTTTCACAGAACGCCGTGCTCCATCTTGATCCACTCTTCCTGTTTGTATAAAGCTTTATTTTTAAGTAAAGATGCTATCAGCTCCGTACTGCCAACGATTAACCCTGGCTTCAACTTGAAATTCTTCCTTTTGTGTACTATTAGGCAGCTCCTGACTTACTCCGTTAGAAGTTATTCTAAATATTCTCGAGGTCACTCCTTCCATTCTAGAACTCATGATCTTTCCGCGGCGCTAGGTAGAAAGTTTATCGTAACATTACACGTAATGCGGTCACAACACTTTCATATTTAATCGTCCATACTTGCGGTGAGCACGCAATTCTGCGACTCACAACTGCATTTTCCTATATTGCCATGTCGCAGCTTCTCCTCGAAACAGAATCAGCTGCCTGGTTGCTGGACGCCGCAACCTTCAATTAAGAAAAAACAAAACGAAAAAAAAAAACTCGTAGGCATCCCTCTCCAAGCCTTTCCAGCACGGAGAGAATAATCCTGACCGCAGCGCCCTTCACGTTCTCCCTTAGCCTCGAAACATCTCAATTGTTGCGATATTTCAGCTATTTTCGAATTCAGATTATTCATTCGTGGAGTAACTTCTCAAATATCTTTCTGGTTAGCTCACTTAGTGACTTGTTCACCATTCCAGAACGGTCACCACCACGATAGTCGTCTCGTCTTCATGTCTCGTCCCTTTGGCTGGAGAGTGGAAATTTACTTAGCTTACTGCCAGTTTGTTGGTATCCTAATCCACTTTTTTTTAGAAAATCAACTTATCTATTTATCGCTCAATTACGTAGTGTAGCATTAATGCAATCATAATCGGGGGACAAATCCATCCCTAACTGAATACCGTGAAGGCGATGAAAAACAAAAATCAGTGCGCTTGCTGCAGCGCTCTCCACATGCTCAACTGCGTACATCTTCACAGAAAAACTCAGCTCCTTCAGCTTCTGATCGACTCCGGTAATAGTGCCATCAGTTCCGATGCCGAAAACGCAGGCGTCAGCAATGCCTTGTGTTCTTCCCTGAACATCGAGCTCTTTTGGCGCTTCTCGTCTGGAGGTTTCGACGAACTGAGCTCCCGAAAAGGATGAGGTGAGGTTCCCCCAAACATTTTTTTCTTGTGTGTCTTGGCGTGTTCGTGTGCGTCTTTGAGTCCACACACCAACTTTATCAGAACTACCTTTTCCAATCCAAAAGCACTCACCTTGGAGTAACGGGGGCCGATAATGTGATGATCAGGCGATAGCGTTGCGTTGCCGAGGCTATATGAGCAAAGCATACACATTAAAAAAAGAAATTAACTCACCTTTGGTTTTTGGAAGAATAACATATGCATAGAATGAGGCGCAATGTTGTGAGAGCTATCCCAATCAGAACGATTATAAGCTGGTTCTTGAAGACTTACGCAACAAAACAAATGATCTGTTTGAAATTTCAGCGATACACTGCATGTTTCGACACGTTCATACCAGTTTTCGTAACAGTTTTCTGCGGTGGAGACTTGAGAAAGGGTGAATTCGACACCATATTAACAAGTACTAACCTATCACAGTATTGTTAACGTGTCAAAGCATGTTCGAAGCACCTTGTCAAATATCATGTTTATTACGGTGGTGGTCTTCAATTCATCATATGAAGAAAAAAAAACGAAAACGCCTATTCATACTCTCATATTAGAAGAAAAGGCAAATTTACTTCACCTCTCGTCTGTTAAATATTGTTAAATTTGAATTTTTTTTTGTTTTCTCATTAGCCAGAAATTTCGAAAATCTGCCTAATTTCAGCTGCTCAAACTTTTCAGGTCTACCAACAACGCTGCACTTTCAACTACTGCACATATACCATTCAAACTTTATTCTTCTACAAGTTCTGAGGCTTGCTAGTAGCAAAGTGGGCTTATAGGCTCAGCTCACCTGCCCTCCTTATTGTGAGGATGTTTCCTCTGTTGGCGAAAGAGCGTGAAGTTATGTATGGTAGAATAATAAAACGCTGAAAACTAACATCTCTGCTGGCAGTGGTAGCGTCGAATGTCATATCGGTGGGTGATCTAGCGAAGATCAAGGAGCACAGAAAACAACCTAGGGAAAATACCGCCACTATCCAAGGGTAAGAAATTGGCGAAATGGGAAAAGTGGGCATCTAAAGCGTCTTTTGATCACACCTCGCCTCAGTGTTCCGTTTCCAATTTTAAAAAGACCAAAATGATCACCGTGCCACAGTCTATCCAACTGTATAATCTGAGTCAGAATATTACCAATGTAACCGCTTTTTAAGGTGGAGTTGGTTATGAATATTATGATTTCACAAGATAATGAACAAGTTCGGCGAGAAACAACCGTACGCGATCTCCAGCACTGTCAAAATGAATATGCATTTCACCTTGGAAATTTCTGTTCCTCTCGGATCTAGCGGAATATTTTCACATGATTGAACGGAGAACGACATGCTGTACAGTTCGGCGTTTTCAAAATTCAAAACGGAGCACTTTGAAGCGAGTTGCCGTTGGAAGACGCTTTAGTTGCCCACTTTGGCGTTTTTGCCAGTTTTTTACCCTTAGATAGCTGCGGTATTGTACCTGGATGATGCCGACTAACATGATACAGGCGAATCCACCAAGACTGAATCCATCGACTGTTCTTAACCTAATCTGCATGATAATATAATTTGGCGTAAGGTAAGTCCCATGTTTGGAGAATGTGAGAATCTCCTAGAACCACTCATCCCCCCGGATCCCCGATACCTCTGTTTCCAATAACTCGGACAAGAGCCACTGACCTGTAAAAGGTCATCGACTATGATTCCTCAGCGCCTCTACCCATCTTCAACATATTCAAACTATATTCTGTCTATGCTGTCTTTTATTCTGAGACTTGTTTCATTTCATTTATTTCGGTTCACATATAAAGATAAATAATCAGAATACAAGGATCTCTGCGACAAGCTGGACACGAGGGAGGGGTAGAAATGTATATATCGCTTGGCGTAGGCACGTAATCGCTCGACATTGGGGGTAGAGCATATCAATACCACCAAAGCAGCCAACGGTAGCATTTTTCGACGCCTCAGTGATGTACTGGAAAGATGGCAAGAACATTTTAACATAATCACGAATGAGGAGTCCCCACATCCGTGTATCCAATCTGTGAGCAGTGTGCAAGGATTTGTTCCTGGTATTACAGCAGATTAAGTCAGCAAGGTAGACACCAAAATGACGATGAACAAAGCAACTTGCCCGGATGATCACCGGGAGAAGAACCGTAACGCGTTTCCCGACCTCGAAAAAGCCTCTGATCGCGTCCCTCACGATCTTGTACACATACGTCGTTGAAGTCACATGGAGTGCCAGAAGAGTACGCGCACTGGGTAAGATTGCTGTACGCGAATCCGAGCAGTGTTGTCAGGTGCTCCGCAGGATCTAGTAATCCCTTTCACATTCAAGTCAGTGTCGTCACTACTGTCCATCCTATGCATGGACACAACTACTCAAGACCTGCAGAAACCACATCCATAGACTATACTGTAAGCTGACGACGTAATGCTAGCTGCCGGGTTGCGAGAGGAGTTTTCAAGTACAACTATGGAATAATGTCTCAAAGGCAGTGTTCACGATAAGAGCCTTTTTACTGTTTTTCCAGATATCTTGAAAACAGCCCCATGCTGATTCCAATGATCTCTCTAAAATCGTACAAGACCTTCTGGGAACCGAGTTATGGTCCCTCAAAGATTGAGCTAAGGAAACATGGTGGACGAGTTGTCCAAGGCCTGTAACTTCCGTCTTGTGCAGTCGATCTATGCGAGCTGACTTGAGTAAAAAGAGAAACTGAGAATGAAGGGAAGTAGGGGGCTAATGATTGGAAATCATCGCTAATATCACGATCTCGAGCATTCATTTGTTCACGTCGGTGGGCGTGTGTTGCGCTTTTTGGGTTTGCCCTGCACTTGAAGTGGCAACTTCGGGCTCTTTTGGAGCGTTTCCTGGCTCGTTTTCATGCGTTCTTTCGACGTCAGCGTTACAGTTTGCCCGTCCACTACCCATTCATTGTGGAAACTAAAACACATATTTTATCGTGAACACTGCCTTTAATGTCGCCATAACCGAGTACATGGAATGTGGACCAAGAATCGAGGAAGGATCCATCAGCATTAATGGCATCGACCTCAAGAAGGTGGGCAGTTTCAAGTATCTCGGATCAAGGATCACATCTGCCGGCGACGTGCTACTAAATGCCTATAGGCGCGTCAATATAGTGTGGCCAAATTGGAGAGCGACAACTAGCGTCATGTGTGACAGCAAGATACCAATAAGTCCAAATCCTACACAGGACGGTAGTGAGGCCAGTTGCCCTTCACGACACTGAATGCTGGCGGACCAGAAAGACTGTTGAGCAATCTCTGCATGTGATGGAGATGTGTATGCTCAGGTGTTCAATGAGAGTTACTTTGTAAGACATGGTAAGGAATGACCTGGTGCGTTCCACCTTCGGAGTGGACCCTGTGCAGATGAAAGAATACCGCCTCAGGTGGCCATTTTCAAAGGAAGGACGAAACCTCAGTAGCTAGAACCGCACTCAAGGTGGAAGTTGCACGAACCACACCTTGTGGAAGACCGGAATCCCGTTGGATTGATCGAGTGAAAACGGACGTGACCGAAGCGCAACTCACTATGAGAGACACCGCTGAGAGGAACAAATGGCGAGCACCGTGCAAACAAACGAACCCCGCGAATTCGTGGGACAGACGCTAGGAAGAAGAAGAAGTAACTAGAGAAGAGCGTATAATCCTGTTTCACCTCTAAACTCCGCACAGCCAGCCGCCTGGTTCATGCGTCAGACCGAATCGGAAACGGAAGCCATAACATCGGCATGGATCATGAAGAGACTTTGCGTTCCTCATTGGAGGTGGGCGAAAACTCGATGCACCTATGTTATAGCATATGACACCGAGTTTGTGCAAAACTTCAATAGTGAACGCAAAGTCTTTTCAGAATCTATGCCGACGTTATGTATTAATTCAATTATATATTTATGTGTAATTATATGTAATTATGTGCAATTATATTTCGAATTCCGTACCACAGTTCGAGAATTTCCCCAAATATCAATCCATTGTATTCCTCTCATCCTATGTATAATGGATATGTGTACAAATATACAGCAGCAATCTGTTCTGTACATTTCCTAGTATTCAGTTGTATGTTGATCGTGGTTTTTTTCATGGTTAGAATCGGGCTAGTTTAGAAAGAGCAATTTCTGAAAGTTCAGCTTCGTGGCAAAAGTAATGATTGGGCAATGTTATAATTACAAGAAACGAAGAAGTTGAAAAAATAAAATGTTGTAATAAGTATACATGCCTATATATTTGCTCACAATGTTTTATATGATGCAATAACATGTTATATCTTTTAGAAATTGTAAGTCATAAGAATACTCTGCCAGGATGATTAAAATTGTAGTAAGAGTTGAATGAATGAATGTGATAGTAAAAAAATGAATAATTTTGAATTTATTGCTACTGGCGGTCAGTTATGATGTTGATGTTGCATTATAGCGTCATATGTGTGATATGGTCGAATACTCAGCGGAAGCAAATTAAAGAAAAATACTCTCTTTTTGGTTCCGACTTCCTCAAAACTCATGCTTATAAAAGGCGGTGTGGCCAGTGTTAGGGCGTCATTCATAGTCCTCACCGCAAGCGCGGCACACGCGTGACTCGCGGGACGAGCGGTAGACTATGAAGGTTTTCCCCGCGCGGGACAAGCGGGAAGCCACTATGAAATCTCCGGCGGCACCGCCATGGCGGTGCCGGTGAAAGTCGTGCCTTCTCTGTGACATGCACAAAAATTCCTGGGCTGCATTTGCGTATGCGGTAACGCAGGATAGTCCCAGAATTATTTATGTTGGAGTGGACTCAAATCGAGAACCAAGTATTGATTGAAGAGGTGAAACCGCCAGAGCGGTTTGGGCGGCACCGCCATGGCGGCGCTGGTGGACTATGAAAGTTCTTACCACGCGTGCCGCGCGGAAAAAAGTTTCATAGTTAACCGCGCGTCACGCGCGTGCCGCGCTTGCGGTGAGGACTGTAAATAACGCCTAACCACGTTTCTCGTTTTCTTACGCTTTGCCTGAGACTTCCGGAGTAGGCCCTTGTTGAAATCTACGCGTCCTCTGCGTTCATTCATCCTAGCCCGCCGCCGTCGACGAGCCGAGCACGAGGAGGTACAGCACTCAACCGCCGAAGCGGGTGGTTCCGCGAATTTCCTGTTAGACCATCCGTTTTTTTTCGAGGGTAGTTTTCGATCGTAATTTTTCTAGTAAAGGTTTTATTCTTAACCGTGTATACCCTTGCAAAAAGGTCGAAACCGGCAATCGATACAGCACCAGGTTGCCCACTCAAAATCAACGTCTCAAAATCTTTTTAAAAATGATTTGGCGCAGAATAACCAGACGTAATGAAAAACTGGGAAATGTAGTGAAATTACAAAAATCGGATTTGGTGGTAAACATAGGCTAACTTTTATAAGTAGTGACAGACGAGGGATAGGATTTCACAAGCTTCTCCGTTTAATTTATCCGAACTGACGTCAGCGCACATCGGATTTGAGCGTTAAGTTCACATAGCTTAACCTATGCTGACTTCCGTATTACAGCTTTAATTAAAGGCAGTGTTCACGATGATTTTCGTTTTCGAATTTTTTACATAAAACAACGCGCCGGCCTCCAAGTGTTACCAAAATTACGAAGAAACAGCGATAAAAGCACTAAAACGTCTTATTTTAGTGACATTATTCTCTGGCCTGGACTAGTTGTCCGATTGGATGGACATGTTCACGGTGGTTGTCACCGGTAAAAAATGGGGATAATCGGAAATGGCAGAACATTTAAGACAAAACAGTATTAGATAGGGTCCGAAGGGGAGGACGCAGCAGTAGAGAGTCGAGAATCACAAGGGAAGGGTCCACAAAAGATTTCATTGTGACAACAAATAGTTCCACTGAGAGTAAAAAGGTGGGGTGAGAGTAAAGGATTTGGTGGCTTTTGAGGGCGTTTTTCTGGGTTTCTTCGTCATTTCAGTTCTACTCGGAGGCCAAACAATCGATTTAGCCATTAATCTCAAAATCGAAGATTATCGTCAACACTGCCCTTAAATGTTTAAGGTTTCCGTTGCGCGCTTGATTTGCTTTGATAAGGTGAACGGAGAAGCTTGTGAAATCCTATACCTCGTCTGTCACTACTCATCAAAAATTAGCCTATGATTGACCGCCAAATCGAATTCAAGCCTTCCCACTACATTTCCAAGTTTTTCATTACTTCTGGTTATTTTGCGCCAAATCATTTTTAAAAACATTTCAAGGCGGTTTTTATATTTTTCCACTTCTATATTTCTTATAGTTATAACACTGCCAAATCATTAGTCTTGCCAGGAAGCTAAACTTTCAAAAATTTCAGCATGGTGTACCAGAATAGCTCAATGATTGGGTCAAGATTCTCTACGCCGACCCAAGAAGTCGTGCTAAAGCTGCTGCTGGAGCTTCGGCTAATATTTCTATCTCAGTTTGTGTACACCAGGGATCTGCTTTGTCTCCCCTTGTACTTGTGATCGTGATGAATACTATCACAAGGAACCTGCAGAGAACAGCACCATGGACGCTTCTGTAGGCGGATGATGTGATGCTCGCAGCTGAAGATAAATTGGATCTCGAGCGACAAGTACAAGACTTGAGTGACCGATTGGCTCGATTCAGGCTTTGCCTTGAAGTCAGGAAGACTGAGTATCTGGCCACGGATAGAGTCGAAAATGGCTCCATTGAGGTTGATGGTATTGAGCTCCCTAGCGCAGACGTCTTCAAGTACCTTGGTTTGACGATTACGTCTGATCGCAGTCTATATAGTGTGGTCAACACTCGGGTCAGTACTGCGTGGTCGAAATGGCGGTCAGCGACTGGAGTGCAATGCGACAGGAAGATGCCTGATCGTCTAAAGTCGAAGACAGATTCACCGAACAGTGGTCCGGCCTGTTGCGCTGTATGCAGCAGAGTGCTGGACTACTACCAGGGAAGCAGGGCAAAGGCTCGTTGTAATGGAGACGAAAATGCTACGTTGGACAGAGGGTGTCACCCGCTTGGACCACGTCACGAACGACGACATCAGGAAGTGTTTTGGTGTGGCTCCGATTGCCGAGAAACTGCGTGAATCTGGATTGCGATGATATAGGCACGTTCTTCGCACCGGAAGTGATACCGTATGCAAGGCAGGGCTCAACCTTGACGTGCCTGGAAAGAGACCGAAAGGACGGCTGAAGCAGCGGCTGCATGACACGCTGCATACTGATGTGAGAATAGCCGGCATGCACCCTGATCAGGCGCATGACAGGGGAAATGGCGCCAGGCATAAGAAAAGCGGACCCCGCATTGAAGCGGGACAAACGCTGAAGAATGAGGAGAAGATTCCTATTTTGGAGAGGCGGAACCTCTGGGTCCGGATGCATCAACGCACACCGCGAGGCAAGGGCAGGGGCAGGGTCTGGCTGCCCCAGCGCAAGCACCCTGGGGCCGGATGCATCAACGCGAATCTCGGGGTTTGGGCAGGCGCGGGCATGCAGGGCAGCGATATCGGTATGCTAAGCCGCCGGGGCAAGGGCAAAGGCAGTGCCCCCGCCTGCCCCAGTTCGGAGGCTGGGGCAGGGGCTGCCCCGGCTGGGGCAAGAGTGATGAAACGTTGCAGAAATATGATACGATGATGTAGTAACCAACATTTTTAGGACTTGCTGTCACTTTCCTCGACATAACATTTTTAGTTAGCTTCTCGTAAACATTTTTTTGCCTAAAATTTTCACATCTAGAGAGAAATTATTCCATTCTCGATTGATTTCCTTCACTACTCCTCCCTTTTAGCATTAACTGGGGTTTTTTTTTAATTTCCAGCATGCTGCTCCCATCATCTTTATTCCGCGTTTTTTTGAACTTTGTCTTGCTGAACTATAATTTCACAGTACAGGAAAACCTTAGAAAGAAGGAAGATTCACAAAATTTTGTTTGGAAATCAATCCAAATTTTTTGGAGGAATTTGATTTCAATACATGTAAAAAATTTTTCTGATACAAGTATAAGATTTTTAGCTCACTGTCGTGTTTATAACTTTCGTCATGGTATTCGCCTTCAGTCAAAATTAAACTAAACTACATTTTCTGTTGGAATCGAATGAACTTTTCCTAATCGATGCTTTTTTTTGAATATTTGTTGGTTAAAACCAGGAAATCAAAAGCATGCTTGAGAAATTTTCTCGCACGTCGTGGAAAGAATCCTCGGCATTATTTGAAAAAAGAACTGAGCTCAATTACTGTAATAATCGGCCGTCAACGGCTTGCATCCCTCTTTACCTTCCTTTGTTTTGTGCTCTCTTTCCTACGTTTTAACAACGGATAAATAGCTTGCAGTCCTTTTACTCCCAGTCAAAGAAAACAAGCGAGTGCGAAAAAAAATTGGTCGCTGTATTAAGCTGAGAAAAGTACAAAATTATGTTAACAATGACTGGTTATCGGTTTCTTTACACTCTGAACTTCAGCTTCAGATTTCGTGGAAATTGTCAGTGTGAAATCGTGAAACTTTATGTTATTCTTATGTTTTTTTTTCAAGCTGCGCTAACATGTCAAGAGAGCGAAATGACGGATAATCATACCTAAGTAACTTTGAAGGCATGGTTCGCGATAAAAAGATTTCTGAGCTCTCTTCATGAGAATGTAGATTTGGTCATCACAAAAGTAAAAATAAGTGAAAAAAAAACCCGGAAATTTGAGGAAAACTGCTTAAAAACAAGGTACAACGGTTAATTACCAGTGTCGATCGGCCCCTAATTGACGAGATTTTCGTTAATGATTGTTTATCCACCTTTTATTTTGCTCGTAAAGTAATCAGTAGTCTTCAGAGGTGCCCAGAAATTACTTTAGAAGCAAAATGAAAGTTGACAATACAGGCATTTTCAGAAATCTCGATAACTGGGGGCGGGCGGACACCAAGCCATAACTTAATCCTGAGCCTTTTTCTCCAATTTTTTACTTATTTTCTTTGTGATGGTCAAATCTACCATTCCATGGGGATAGCACATCAAACAATTTATCGAGAACCCTGCTCTAACGTAGAGCAAAACGGTGGGCGAAATGATTTAGAGCCAGACTACCACTCATGATTTTCTAAATACATCACAAGATTTTTTCAAAAAGTTGGTACTCACACGAAGTTTGCAGCAGGCCCAAATAACGAGCGAACTCAAAAAATAAAATGACATTCCAAAACTGTGAATGAAATTAAGACATATTTATCTTTTATTAATATGCTACATTATGAATGAAAAGTGAATCCAAGATGTTCAACCTCACGTAAACAGTAGGAAGTAAAAAAAACAGAAGGCTCAGAGCCGACGGGTAAATTTTCAGCTTTTTGGCTGATCGATCACAGGTTTCAGCCGTAAAATGGCGTGCATGGTACGTCATTGCATACACTCCGCTGGGGCTAGCTGCCCTGACGCCATGAAGCGCATGTGCATACGAGGCAGGGCACAGACTCTCGGTGCACCTGCGCTGGGGTAGCCAGACCCTGCCCTTGCCCCGCCGTGTGCGTTGATGCATCCGGCCCCTGAGAGTCGGTGCCCTGCCACGTATGCACATGCGCTCGATGGTGTCGGGGCAGCCAGCTCCAGCACAGCGTACGCATTTAACGTACGACGCGCGCCATTTTACGGCTCAAACCTGCGATCGATCGGCCGGAACAGCTGAGAATTTCCGCCCGCATACTTCGTGCTTACTACTTTCTATTGTTTTTTTTGTTTTTACAGCGGTAAAACATCTTGTACTTCCAAACATTTTAATGTAGTGTTCTAATAGGATATATAGTAATTATGACGTGATTTCATGCGCAGTTTTACAATGTGATTTAGTTTGAGGTGGGCTCATTTTTGGGGCTTGAACGTGCACAAAAAGTGTGGAAAACTGCAAACATTGTGTACTTCGAGTGCCAACGTTCGAAGGATTTTGTGGCGTGTGTTGAAAACTATGTATGTGTAGTATTCTGGCTTTGAATGTCATTTTACTACCTTTTTTGTATTTATTGTTAGTATCAAATATGATAATTAGCCATTTTGTTTTGTTGACAGTTTTTTTTACTGCTGGAGAAGAGGGACTGCAAGTGTTCAACCGCTGTGAAAACGAAAGCAGAAATGCAGAGAACAGAGGAAGGTGAAGAAGGATACAATCAGTTAATAACAGATTGTTACAGTTATTGAGCTCACACGGAAACATTTTTTAGCCTGGGCACTGCAAATGAAATTTAGTTTTGCAAAACTTTTTTCGAACATAGAATCCCAACATGCCCATCAGAGCTGCTTACGAGAGCTTTGAACGAAGTTATAGCAGAATTCTCATGTTTTCGAATATTTAAAGGCAGTGTTCACGATGAAAATCGTTTTTCTGTCTCTCCGCCTATCTTGAAAACGGTCCCATGGTGATTTCAAGGATGTCTCTGAAATCGTACAAGACCTTCTGGGAACGGAGTTATGGTCCCTGAAAAATTGAGCTAAGGAAACATGGTGGACGAGTTGTCCGAGATTTGTAACTTCCGTCTTTTGCAGCCGATCTATGCGAGCTGACCTGAGTAAAGAGAGAAGTTGAGAATGAAGGGAAGAACGGGGCTAATGATCGGAAATCATCGCTCATCTCACGATCTCGAGCATTCATTTGTTCACGTCGGTGGGCGTGTGCTACATTTTTGGGGTTTGCCTTGCGCTCGAAGTGGCAACTTTGGGCTCTTTTGGGGCTCTTCCTGGCTCGTTTTCATGCGTTCTTCCGACGTCAACAATACAGTGTGCCCCTCCACTACCGATTCCTAGTGGTAACTGGAACACATTTTTATCGTGAACACTGCCTTTAATGATTTTTATAGTATGTAATCACAGGTTATCACAAGGTTGCTGAGTTGAACACAAAACTCACTTCTCGATCAAACATTTTCTCAAACCAACACATTAAACACCATATTTGCTAGACCCATCTTCTGAAATTCATATCATCTACCGGACGAATTTGAGAAAAAAAAAGATATTTAGCTGGAATTACCAATGGTATACAGAAACGTTTGACTTCACTTGTGTCAATATTCACACCTAAAAATTATAGAACAATTTTCGAAGAAAATTTTCTGAAACGATTTTCAATAGTTCTTCATCTCTTTAGAACTGTACCACACCAATCAATAGCGCAAGGATTACGGAAGCTTTATGAAGAAAGTAGATGCAAGCAATATTAAGGGTTTTTCAAATGAAAACGTCAAGTAAATGCTAAAAAGCAGGATATATGAAGGGAAGCTATTAGTAGTGGAATCATTTTCACTATAAGTGAAGGTTAGGAGTATATCTGTTATCAAGAAGTGAAATAAAAGAATAATAATGTCTGGGAAAGTGAAACAGCCTTTTTTTCGCAGTGTCGCCGCATTATCGCCCTAGCCGGGTCGGCCGCTGCCCCAGGCTCGTAGCCGGGGCAGTTAGGGGCACTGCCCCTGCCCCTGTCCCGGTAGCTTAGCATGCCGATTCCGCTGCCCTGCTTGCCCCGCGCCTGCCCAGACCCCGAGATTCGCGTTGATGCATCCTGACCCTGATGACAGCTCTCGCCTTCGGTGAATAATGAAATTGGTGTCGATCGGTACTGTCGGGCCACTATACCTCCTGAAAATTGTGATTCACAACCACGCTCCTCGCCCTCTCATCAAGGTCCCGTACACTTTCTTAGGCTTCCTGTGCACGCCCAGAAGCCTATCAGCGACTGTGCTGATGTCCATTAGTTAGTTTTTTTACGGTTGAGTGAACATCAGATATTTTATAATGACGTTCACATGTTTTGTCTGCTTTCGACCTCAGTGTTGAGGTTCCGCTAAAATTGAGCTTTCAACTCCGAAATTGAAAAGGAGCAGCTGCATTCATTTCCAACCTCTTGTTGTCGTGGTTTTCAAAAGAAGAGCTTTCTAGCTCAACGGGAAGTGCCCCACCGAGATCGTGAACGCCAACTGAAAAAAAAAAGATTCACAGTTTCTCGACCAGAATCACGTGGTTTCCTTCATTTTTCGCGAGTGCCAATAAACTATTCCAAACCCTATTCAAGTATCTTCGCGAACTTTTTACGCCCTTCCCAATGAAAAAAAACGAATCTATGAACGCCAATTGAGGATTTGCAGAGTTGCACCTGGGCGAGTTAAAGGCAAATCTGGTGCGCGCGATGTGATGAATTCTTCTTATTTTTTTTCTCTATCGTGATAATAGGAAGCGTGTCAATTCATTCCCAGACTTATTCGGTACTCGCGGTCGATGACTCATGCAGTAGGAGTGGTGAATCTAGTCGCAAAACATCTAACTGTAACATTAATTTATTTTTCCAGCTGTGATTCACCGAAGATTGCCCTTCTCACAACCATCGCCGTTGCTGCACCGACCCCTAAAACATTTCTTTTGAGACCTCTAACACATCAGGAATAATTAGCGGAAACTTGGCTTATAAATTTCATCTATGCCAGAGCTATGTAGTTCGCTAGGTTCGCCATTCATTCAAAACATCCTAGTCTCTATCGCTAGGAAAGGCAATGATTTTGGAAAGGGAAGATTAGGGGTTCACGCTCACTATCAGTGGGCGGCTTGGGGCAACTGTTTGACAATGAGGATATCGCTGTGGGCTCTTTGCTCCTGGTTAAAATCTGAGCCCCTTGGGTGCACTTTTCAATCTGACTATCGTATTTTCTCCATTAGAGGTACAGTCGGCATGAATCCTAGTGATACTCTACGACCCCTGTTGAAGGTTGGAGCAAACCCAGTGCACCTATAGTGTAACATATGGCACCGAGCTTGTGCCAACCTTGAATAGGGAACGCAAAGTATCACCAGGATCCATGCCGACGTTACATTTTCATTTGAAGTACATCTGTAATAAGAGTACATCAGAAGGAGAGAACTTGTACAGTCTCTTTCTGATTGCATCTTTATTAGTGGTATATTTCACCATATTCTTGGGAATGGACGAGTGTTAAGGGAATGACTCAATCGAACCTAAACAGCCGACTTTTCATGGTTGTTGATCGCGAATCCCATGGCTTTATGATACAAATTTTCAATTCAAGATTTAGAAAAAACAAGGCTGAAAAATAGAAATACACCCTGCATACGAAGTATACCTTCGTTAGAAAAACACCTGAATAAGAAGCCTAAAAACAGAAGCGCCTCTACTTCTAAAGAAGAAATGACGATAACCATATACCTAGTTCGGGGAATCAATCAAGCAACAATCTCTCCACCTCCTAGCACTTTGTGTTTGCCCCAAAAAATTAACACCCACATTCAGTCTCATCGTGACAAGTAGTTCGATCTCTTTCAAGGTTATATTCGTAATAACCGTGGTGTGTACAGTGACATTGCGCTGTCAGTCGGCCCGCTGATTGCTGTAACATTTCGTAGGTCTGGTGCTAGAATCTATTCTTTTAGTCTTCATTCCTCTGTGATAGGTTTTAACTAACGCACTGCTAATCTCCTTTTTTGATTTGCTCTTCGTTTCAGCATGAAACTGCTGCTTGCGTTCGTTCTACCGTTGGGAATTGTGGCCTTGCCGCAAATCATTCCTCAGATTCGTACCGTTCAAAGCACAGCAGTGCAGGGAAAGCTGCTCTGCAATGGAAAACCATACGAAAAAGCTCGACTGAAGCTCTATGAAGTGGATCCAAGTAAGTTATATGTTCACAAATATTACCGTTTTCTCAATGAGATGGCTGCATCTACCCGCTCCCTAGCGATTTCGCGTACACTGTGATGGCACCATTATTATCCAGCCAAGCTTTAAGACTCTTTTCCAGTCAAAGATACACTGATGGCTGAAATGCTCTCGGACAAAGACGGCTACTTCAAAATGAGTGGAAGTGACACGGAGTGGTCTCGAATCGATCCAAAAGTCAATATCTATCACAACTGTGAGGATGAGAACGTTGTAAGTGTAGAAGATTTGTTTGATTATGGCTCGTGTTTCTCAGCCAATAAGCCGAGTCGCTATTATTGGTACAAGAAAAATTGAACAGTAAATATATAAACCCCTCCAGGTGTGCAGCGCTTTCACGTACCTGTGCCGCGGCCTACTGAGTGACACTCACAACCATCTATGATTCCTGATCCATTGGCTATGAGGTTTTTCTACTAATGAAAAAACTTTGGAGGCAAATGTGCAGGACAGCCTGCTGTGTGATTGTCAGTCATTATGCTCTTCTTGTAAAAAATTGCTGATAGCAAAATGGTATATAAAGTCGATCAAAATTCACCTCGAGCGAGGTTCTTAAAAATCGTCGTAAAGGCACAGGACACCCAGAGAATCATTTTTCAAATTCTATCCTTATCTTGGACAGGATCACACTCTGATCACAATGGTATTCCTGAAATCGTCCAAGACCTCCTAGGAACGGAGCTATGACTTCTTGAAAATGCCTGTATTTTGAGGACAAAAATTTTGTGGGCTAGTTGTCTGAGGCCTGTATTTCTCTTGATTCACAGTCGCGGCAGGAGATCAGGGCAGGATGAGAAGATAGATCGTAAAGAGAGTGAGGAACGACGACTCGGTTAAAAATCATCCATTCATCTAGCCGCTATTGAGATCGGAAATCAGGAAGGTGGCCGGCCTGTGGTGGTGGCTGGAGGGGGTAGGGCCCGTGGTGGCCGCTTATACCTCGCTTATTTGGAGGAATTGAGAACTTGCATTTGGCACATGTTATACAGGGAGGGTCTTCTATCGAATTACACGAAAATCTCAAAATTCATATCAGAGAATATACCTACAAAGGCACGGCTTACGACAGATTTCGTTTCCCATATCTCCACACTTTACGGAAGGTCTGGACCCCTGTATTGCAAGGCATTTTCAAAAAAGACGCAAAATCCGCGTTTTTTGAGCCAAATAGGCCCTCCCTTGTTTACGTTGATTTTTTGAGCGTCCAGGAATTGACCGCTATGAACGAGGATGCCCACCAGTGCAATCAAGCGATCGGCTCACTTATCAGCACTTCCTTGACTTGATCAATCCTGTAGTCTGAGTGTTCATTTGTCCACATCGAGGGGCTGAAATGGGGCACGGGGCGGTTCTATAACGCCGAAACGCTTGTTTGCGGCTCGTTTTCTATTTTGCCACTCCTGGCCCGTTTTCTGCCGTTCTTTCGGCACTGTGAGGCTAGGATCCTTCTCGCCTATCATTTCACTTTGGAAAGTCACCGAGGATGATCATCGTAAACGCTGCCTTTAAGTAAAGGTAGGATGAATTGTCTTAGATGAAGTGAGTCCTCTATTTTCCCCCGTCCTTCTCTAGTCGTTACATTGGCGCGAAAAGCAAGAATGAGAAAGAGGTGGACTGGAAGATTGAATATTTGTCAGAAAAGATGTGGCCCTTTGTTCAATTCACATGGTGAGGTCTTGGCTTCCTAATTTCCCTGGTGTAGCAGTATTCATTGGAGGATATAATTTTCACACTCGGCAAGCGCAATGTGGCAGAACTCTGTCTGTCTACTGCGCGAAATCTTGAGCGTGTAGCTGACCCAGACTCGTTCAGCACATGCTCCGATCCTCGGGATTTTCCGAAAAAAGGTATTTCCATCGCACCGCGAAGAGAAAATGGATACTCGAAAAGCAATTTGTAGGATCTTTAAGTAAATTGCCTCGGATAACGCTCACAACTTTTGACTATGCGTTGTTTCGGGGGCAGATTACGGCTAAATGGTTCCTTCGTTGATTTTCTGAAGATTTAGGCCAAGTCCCACGGGGGATTTTGCTGACCAAATATGATTTCCGGAATTCTAGGATCAAAACTGTTCCGATAGTTTCCCATAGGGTTATTAGGACTGCTTAACAGAAATCGTTCGTTCGTTGATAGGTTTTTAAATATATTATGTCATGAAGTTAGGCTCCTGATAGAAAAATACCAGAAGAAGAACCATAACATTCACATCCACCGGGGTCCATCGAGGATCACCCTTTTTGCCGCTGCTGTTTATCTTATACATGAAAACAATCAAACAAGAACGGCAGAAACCACACCCATAGATTATGCCGAAGCCGATGAGTTAATGTTAGCCTCCGAGAAGCGACAGGGTTAGCACGTTTTATCGCCTGCTGCACTACGTACCGCGTCTTAAAGTTACTGAAACCGAGCAGATGAGGAGTGGGCAGAAAATTGAAGATGAATACATCAGCATCGACGGTGTCAACCTTATAAGGATGAACAGTTTTGAGTATCTCGGCTCAACGTTCACCTTCGCCAGCGACGTGCTACTGGATGCCCATGCGCATCAATACAGCGCAGATAAAGTGGATGCCAACAACTAGCGTAATGTGTGACAGAAACACTCCAGTTTGTCTCAAGTCCAAAATCCATAGAACGACGAAAACACCAGGCGCACTTCAAGACACCAAATGCTGGCTGTCTAATACGGAGGCTGAACAACTTCTGCTTGCGATTGAAATGGGAGTGCTCAGACGGTCGACGCACTCAGACAGTAGCAGACCCGGAGCGCAACCGATCCCGCCCCTCCCCGCCCACTGCGACCGAAACGCAGAGCAGTCGATATTCGAACTTGCGGTGCGTTTCGGTTGTGATTGCAACGTGCAGTGCGTTCAGGTTGCTTTCCGGGCCACATGCGTTGACTGACGCGCGCATTTCGAAATTAGATGAATCGATTGAAACAAGGAAGATCATCTAGGCTTCCTGCGGTTTTTGAGCGGGATTCTAACTTTTTCTCTTGTAGAGCTTGTAATTGATTTCCTCTGCTCCATTTGCGCTCAATTTTCGACCAGCCTAGAATTAACTATAATCTTCATATTTGTGCAATATTTGGACTGTACTCAAAAAATGAGACGTTAACATGACTTTCCGAACGCATTTTGCAAATATTCATGGAGGGAATGATTCGGATTTATTTATTCATTTCTAAAAAATGAGAAAAACGAATCGCTCGGTTATTTAAATTTATTTGAATGTATATTTAAATTTATATTTAAACTTTAATGTTTGAAAAAAATGTGCCATGCATACTTTCCATTGTTAGCTTTGAATCGTTCAATGAGATCATTAGAAGGTTTCTGAGAAAGGGCGGTTGTTATGAATACCTAATAATTTTAGGGAAATATACCTAATAGTTGGAGAAAATCAGGTGAAATGAGAAGATTAATGGGTGAAGTTGTGAGGGAAGTTGTGACGGAATCAAAGATCTAGGCAGGGGAAGTGTATTAGGCCGAAAGGTTTTTTATAATCAGTACGAGCTTAGAAAAGGGACAATTAAGGGTCACATAAATTCGAGGAAATTCAGTAGGGTGGGGGAATTCGGTGAATGTGTGGAAATCGTTGGATTCTTCCTTGAAAAATCGATTAGCTCAAATGGGTGCGATAATCGATCAGCGAAGCGTCTGAACCACGTCGATGTATCGATTTTTGCAACTGGGTTGCTGAAATCGGTTTATAGAAAGCGCCCGGGGCGCAAACATGTACGCCGTATGGTGTACTGTGACGTCATCACCCGATAGTTGCGCTCAGGGCGCTGCGTGATTCAATCTCGTCGGTAGTACCCGGAGCACAACGTATGCGGCCTGGATCGCAACATATGTGGCCCGGAAATTGCCAAATTCGTCACCTTGAGCGCAACATGGACGCGGCTCCGGGTGCATTCGGGGTGGGCTCAAGGCCTGCTATCGTCTGAGCAAGTTAAGCTTCGGTAAATCCCTAGTGACCTGTCGATTTCGATTATCACCAGCAGCGGAGCGGTGGGCCTCGGCGAAATATAATTAGCGATAAGCAATTTCCGAAGAAAAAGCCAGCGCTCCGCGCCGCGATAATTGAAAACAGGAGATCTATTGAAATGAAACAGAGTCTACCTTGAAAGAGAGCTTATCAAATGACTCGGTGCTTTCTGTTTTCAAAGTGGCCCTAATTACTGCGAAGATGGAAGAATGCCGCCTCAAGTGGTCTGGCCATGTGCAAATGAGGGACCATTGCTCCGTGGCTAAAACAGCACTTAAAGGCAGTGTTCACGATAAAAAATGAGTTTCAGTTTTCACTAGAAATGGGTAGTGGAGGGACACACTGTAACCTCAACATCAAAATAACGCATGAATAAGAGGCAGGAAGAGCCACAAAAGAGCCCGAAGTTGCCACTTTGAACGCAAGGCAAACCACAAAAGCGCAATGTCCGCCCCCTACCGTGAACAAATGAAAGCTCGAGGTCTTGAGATGAGCGATTTTTTCCAATCAATAGCCCCGTTCTTCCCTTCATTCCCGACATCTCTCTTTACTTCGGTCAGCTCGCATACATCGGCCGCAGAAGAAGAAAGTTACAAGCCTCGGACAACTCACTCAGCATGCTTCCCAAGCTCAAATTTTTGGGTACCGATCTCCGTTCCCAGAAGGTCTTGTACGACTGCAGAGACATCATTGGAATCAGCCTGGGACCGTTTTCAAGATAGGCGGAAAAGAGAAAAACTATTCTGAGGTTGGACTGTGCCTTTAGAGGCAGGGTTCGCGATAATCTTCGATTTTGAAATTGATTGCTGATTTGATTGCTTGGCCCCGGATAGAAGTGAAATGACGATGAAATTGAGAAAAACGCACCAGAAGGGCACGAAATCCACAAATCTCACCCCGCTTC
The DNA here is from genome assembly GCA_029168955.1 of Aplectana chamaeleonis. NCBI lineage: Eukaryota > Metazoa > Nematoda > Chromadorea > Rhabditida > Cosmocercidae > Aplectana > Aplectana chamaeleonis. Next base: position 362,353 of record JAPDOI010000025.1, read on the forward strand.
ATAATTCTCACTGGAACTGTTCGCTGTGACAATGAAATCTTTTGTGGTCATCTTTCGCAATTCTCTACTCTCTGTTGCTCCGTTCGTTCCCTCGAATCCTGCCTAATACTTTTTCTCTCTCTTCTTCCTAGCGTCTGTCCCACGAGTTCGCGGGGTCCGCTTGTTTGCACTTTTCTCGCCATTTGTTGCTGTCAGCGGTGTCCCTCATAGTGAGTTGCGCATCAGCCATGTTCGTTTTCACTCGATCAAGCCATCGGGTTTTCGGTTCTCCGCGAGTCTGTTCCCTGCAACTTCCACCTTCAGTGCGGTTTTAGCTACTGAGTCTTCGTCCTTCTTTTGAACATGGCTAAACCACAGAGGCGGTATTTCTTCATCTTCACAGTAATGGGGGCCATTCCAAAGGTGGAACGCAACAGTTCATTCGTTACCATGTCTTACAAAATAACTCCCATTGACCACCTGAGCATCCTCATTTCCATCACATGCAGAGATAGCTCAACAGTCTATGTGGCCGGCCAGCATTCGGTGGCGTAGAGGGCGACAGGTCTCATTACCGTGACGAACCCTGGCTAATACTGTTTTGTCTAAAATATTCTTCCATTTTCGATTAGCCCCATTTTTTCACTGGTGGCAACCACCATGAACATGTTCTTCCAATCGGACAACTAGTCCAGGCCAGAGAACAATGTCATTGAAATAAGACGCTTTGGTGAGTCTCTCGCTCGCTGTCTCCTCGTACTTTTGGTAGCACCAATGCGTTTTGATTGGAAAACCCGGGAACCAAAACCATCGTGAACACTGCCTTTAAGGTGGAAGTTGATGAAACCAAACCTAGCGGTAGACCGAAGAACGATGGCTTTGTAGAGTGAAAACTGATTTGATTGAAGCACAACTCACTATGAGAGACGCTGCTGAGAGAAACAAATAATGAGCAAAGTGTAAACATGCGTATCCTGTAAACTCGTGGGGCAGACGCTACGAAGAAGAAGATGATGACAAAGATAAAGACGACGACGTTGTGCTTTGGTGGGCATACGGTAGTTTGACCAAAGCTTAACACTTCAGATTTTATTCGTGGGGCTTACTTGTGACGCCCCAAAATCGATGTCCATTTACCGATTTTCGAAAAATTAAGGTAGGTTACGTCAGTTAGAAGGCGTTACATCCACAGTGGCCTATAGTAAATCTCAGAATAGCGACACACGGACCTCAGATTACTGTTTAGTGTACTACGTGACTTCCATATGAGAGGTCGAATCCGGACTTTTTTTCGGACAATGATATCTCCCACATCTTTCTGCTACGCAAGGAAAATGCCCTTTCACAGAATCTCCAGGAGCATTTAGGAAATTTCAAACACGCATTATTTATGCCCTTTCACACACCTAAAACAGCGAAAACATAACGCTCCAACTCACCGGGGTGCAGGTTCTAGTGAGGTAAATGGTCGCAGGCCACCAGGCGATCATAGCGGTTACACTACGATTGGCCCATTAAGTATTGTCAGTGTCTACCAAGTAGGAAGCCGCCCTCTGCAGTCGGTGGCTGGCGAAGCCATTTGATCAATAACCATCTTCTCTTTGCTTTTCCGCTCGCAATTTTTCTCACCAAGCAGTTTCGCGGCCCCCCCCCTCCAGAGATTAACGATACGTTCGATTAATTGCATAGTGACGTCATAGCCAGAAAGTACTTTGTAATGTTGAAGAGGTCATGAGCGAACCTATAAGTGTGACACACCTTTCAGTTATTTTTCTGCAATCCGCTTTCGTATCGCTGTTGAAGACACGAAGTTATAATTCTGAGAAAGATGGAACGGTGAGAAAGTAGAAGAATAGGCATTAAAGGCAGTGTTCACGATAAATCCCGTTCACGAGGTCTCCGAGTGAAACACGAAGTTGGCAGGTGCTGTAGAGGATAGGGTCGAAGAAAGCAACAAAAACTAGCCAGAAGTAAATACAAACGGCTTTGAAAACTCTCCCGGAGCGCCCCCTCTATCCCGGTCCGCCCCCAATCGGACGAGCTTTTGGCGCCGCACACATTTCGATGGCGAATTGCCAAACAACTCTGCCGCAGTTAGCATTATCGATTCGCGCAGATTTCGCGATTAGCGCCCGCTTGCCGAAATCAGCAGGGCTCATGAATCTCGTCCACACCCTGAATTTACAAACCGTTATTTTGACTTATTCTGGACGTTTTTCTTCCCTGTTTCTTCACTATTAGTTACCTCACGACCAGACAATCCCATTTTTGTGTCCAACTTCAGTGCGATATTCATCGTGAACACTGCCTTTAATCACCACTCCGTTTATGCTATAGCGATACGGTTCGGAACAGCAGATATGGAAAAGAGGTTAAGAAAAAGGTTCTAATTGTTGTCAGTTGTATAATATTGTACAGCTCAGGTAGCTTTGCCTTTTAGGTCTGTTTCATTTTTTATCTCTCCTGTTTGCACTTTATTCCCGGCATCGTATGCATACTTTTAAAGCCTTATTCATAGCTAGTCGCTTCGACTTCAAGTCGAAGCGACCAACAATACTGCCGCGATTTCAAATCGCTGGACGAAGCGATTTCGAATCGCTCCGTCCACTGATTTCAAATCGCTCGGGCGGTCGTAATTTTGCGTAAAAAAGACGTACAATTGCGGACCCCACCGCGGGGATGAAAAAAAAAGCTTTTTTTCTACTTATTCTTTCTTATTCCTTCTTATTTTCTGGAACATCGTTGCTGTTACCTTCTAATTGAAAATGTTTTGCATAGATTTCGAAAGAAAATTGTTTCCAAAAGATGATGGGGTGAAATTTGCTCGAACAGCAACATAAAACTTTAAGTAAAGTTACTAGTTGCTCGAAGCCGACGTGAAATGTGATTTTTCGGTAGCCTCATTACATTTATCATCTCTCTCATCGTAAGTGCATGATAAATAGTAGTTTTTCCCTTTCACATGCCGTATTTTATGCAAGTGAACTGAGACGCCTGCAATTTCGCGCCACTTATGCAAGGTTAGAACGGAAGATTGCAGGCTAGTCGCTTCAACTAGACGAATCGCTTCCATCATGGAAGTGAAGCGATTAGTCGAAGCGACCTAACAAAATCAAGCAGGTCGCTTCTACCAGCTATGAAATACCCCAGTCGCTCGGCGATCGCGACTGAAACTGCAAACTGTTCCAAACCGTCGCGACTCAGTGCAAAATCTGTTGGCGCGATGAATTTTGTAACTGTTGGCAGTGCCGCGACTAGTCGAAGCGACCTGCTATGAATGAGCCTTTATGCGGCAGAGCTTCAAGTCAGAACACTGTTCTTCAGACGTTTTCATAGGCGATGATAATGTTGACGTACAACATGGGGTGTCAAATGTGTAGACAACACAATAAAGGGGGATCAAGGAAACCAATGAAGTTTCAATACCTATCGTCGCATACGACAGATAGTGATTCGATGCTGTTTCCCGCCATTTCTGTAATCTTAGGCTAGTGTTCACATTGTCTAGATAGGCAACAAGTATTTTAGGTAACAGCACTGTAATCAGCAAGTCAGCTATTTTCAGTTGGCGTAAAATTTTGACCTGCACACTTAGAACGTGATAGCGTCTGTACAAAGTAGTGCGTCTCATGCAATTAGGTTCTGTGTTATAACATTCAAAAAATGGGCGCTCTCATCATTTATTAAGTATACTTATGGTTTTTCAGGAGTGCTGGCGGAAGGTGGAAATTCGAATTCCCGATGACTTTGTGAGCGATGGACCAGAGCCGAAAAAGACGTTTGACATCGGCATCCTTAACCTGAATGCTAAACTACCAGGAGAGACTCGTGACTGCCTCAACTAGAATATGGAAGAACTTTAACCGATTCGATTCCGATGGATCTCGACTTTTCGCGAATAAATGTGCTCAGAATCTGCATAGGGGCAACTGGCGTTGTTGACTGAATTCACAGCGCTGGAGCAGTTCGGCTGGCACACGTGACGCACGTCGTGGTTGGAGTGCGCTAGCCGAGCGCCAAATACTTTTCATGTTAGAGGCCCCATGGCTAACGCGCCCTAATGACGACGTGCACGCAGCGCTTTTCTGCCGCGCGCGTCACGTGTGCCAGCCAAACTGCTCCCGCGCTGTGGATTTGATAAACATACCGGGCAAATGTATTGGAAATCAGCTTCGATGAGAAACTTTCCTTGCAACTCAGCCTTTGGGTCAAATTCATCCCAGAAAATGCATGCCAACGACTGAACGACTGCTGGAGCGCTCAGCCGTGTAATGAACTCTTATAGCCCATGTCTTTCAAGTAGGAAACCGCGACGCTGCATGGCGGCACAGTGGCATATTGCAAGACAGGCATGATGGCTATACATCGAGTACAGTCCTCGTGCCTAATATTTTAGTTTGGTTTTCTAAATGAATGATTAGGATGGTACACTGAATCATGCAATGTTCAGCTTCTCTACACTGAAGTGTGTCCAGTGTCATTCAACTAGCGAGCCGCAATCAGCCATTGAGTGCAAAACCACTCGATCAATATCTTTGATTCATTAGCTCTCCAGCGTGCTGGGGCATCTTTCATAGTCCTCACCGCAAGAGCGGCACGCACGGTAGACTATCAAAGTTGTCACCGCGCGGCACGCGCGTGCTGCCCATACAACCCCGCCATAGCGTCACCGCCTAAACCGGCAGGGCGGTTTCACCATTTCAATCAATACTCGCTTCTCAGTTCAAGTCCGCTACAACATAAATAATTCTGGGACTATCCTACGCTAACTTACACGTAAATGTTGAGGAAATTCTGTGCATTTCACAGCTGAGGCCCAACTTTAAGTTTCACTTTCAACTAAGGAATCTTCGGCGCCGTGGTGACACAACATTTCCCTTCATCAAGTATGATGATCACTCGATCTGTCCAAATATCCTTTTTTCCTATTACAAAGCTTTACATTGAAGGCAGGGTTCTCGATAAAGTCGGATGTTGCTCTATCCCCATGGAATGGTAGATCTGGCCATCACAAAAGTGAAAATCAATAAAAATTTGGAGAAAAAACGCACAGGAACAAGTTACTGCTTGGTGTCCTCCCGCCCCCAATCATCGAGATTTGTGTGAAAGCCTGTTTTCCCAACTTTCATTTTTCTTCTAAAGTAATTTCTTAGCACTCCTGAAGACTACAGACTACTTTAACAGCAAAAAAGAGGCGGATAAACAAGCACTAATGAAACTATCGTTAATTGGGGGGCCGGCCGACACCGGTAATTAGCCGCTATACTTTGTTTAAGAGCGTTTTTTTTTTTCAACGAATTTCCGGGTTTTTTCACCTATTTTTACTTTTGTTACGACCAAGAGAGCTCAAAAGTCGTTTCTATCGCGAACCCTGCCTTTAAATACGTGTCTCCTGTCCAGTAATTTCTGATGCAATTTTCTTGAAAAAATTTCTACATAAACAAGTGGAGAGAAGAAAATTAGCGCAAATGTTCGGTGATTGATATGCGCCTAAACTAATGTAAGGTCACCTCGTGCGATTTCTTGGTGACTACGACAGTGGAAATCGCATTATTATCTCAACACACTTATATATGGCGTAAGTGGTTCCAGAAAAGGTCTTTTTGGGCATGTGGATTGAATCCACACCGCGGGTGTGGATAAGGAGCAGTTCTGCTGGCGCATGCGATGCGCGCGAAGGAAAAGCGATACGCGCTCGCGTCGTTCTTGGGGTGCGTCAACCGTGGGCCCTCGAAACGTAGTTGCTGTTTCATTTTAGCCGCCCCTTTATCATTTTTTGCATTTTGTTCATGTTTTTTGTTTATGATGCACTCTTTTAGACGCAACGCTTCGAATACCACCGTTTCGGCGGAATTCGCACTTTTTATTTTTTTTTGTTTGCATTTTGGAGAGGAATGGGAAATGACGATACTGATTCCTACGCCGACCTTACGTCTTACACAACAGCAACATGAAAAAAATGCAGAAAATGATAAAGGGGAACGGCTAAAATGGAACAACAACTACTTTTTCTGATTGTCCTCGATTAAAGCGCCCTATGGACGACGCTAGCTATGTAGTTTTAAAATGATAGACGTTCTTGTTCATTATATTTTTATTCGAAAAGAAACCCATTCATAGGGTTTAGATGCCACTCTGATCGCATCATGTCTTCCTGCAGTACATAGCTTCATCTGGACAATAACACTTCACAATGGTCTTCACTTCCTCACATGCACATCCTTCCTCCGTAGTTTCGAAGTCTTTGCATCCCTGAAACAATGTTCTATTTAAATGCTCTACGCTAGTTTTCTTAAAAACAAACCAGCAGGTCGATCCACCGCAGTTTCCACAGGTCAGCATACAATTAATCGTTGAGGAGTCCTGAATACACTCAGACGATAGCAGGCCCTGAGCCAACCCCGAATGCACCCGGAGCCGCGTCCATGTCGCGCTCAGGGTGACAAATTTGGCAATTTCCGGGCCACATATATTGCGATGCAGGCCACATACGTTGCGCTCCGGGTCCTACCGACGAAATCGATTCACGCAGCGCCCAGAGCGCAACTGTCGGCTGATGACGTCATAGTACATCATCCAGCGTAGACGGTTGCGCCCCGGGCGCTTTCTATAAACCGATATTAGCAACACAGCTGCAAAAATCGATACCTCGACATATTTCACACGCTTCGCTGATCGACTATCGCACCCGTTTTAGCTAATCGATTTTTCAAGGAAGAATCCAGCGGTTTTTACACATTCACCGAATTACCCCAATCTACAGAACCTGCTTGGATTAATGTGACCCTTAATTGTCCTTTTTCTATGCTAGTGCTGATTATGAAATACCTAAGCCCAAGACATTTTCCCCTGCTCAGAATTTTGATTCCGTCACAACTTCCCTCACATCTTCACCCATTAATCTTCTGATTTCCATTGTATGCGATTTCATCCTGGAATCAAGCCGCTAAGCATTGGAAATCGATGCCTAAATTAGAGCGATTATTCTGTTCCCTCGCGAGCTTGAGCGGAGCGAGGGTAGAGACAGCGAGAAAGTGAGGGGAGAAGGATACGCAGCGGACGCGCGCAGACGCACGCGACGAATGGAAATAAATTTCACTCAGAAACAGAAAATAAGCTGAATATCGTATTTTAGAACACTCAAAATGCCTATTAAATCCAAATAACCCTCCCGAATCAATTTGTTTCCGGTTTAGGACTTTTTGATTTTTCAGAGTGGAGGACTGAATGCAAGAATGCGAGCGATTCGTTTTTCTTATTTTTTTCGAAATGATTAAATAAATTTAAAGAACTCCCTCCATTAATATTTGCAAAATGCGTTCGGAAAGCCATGTTAACGTTTTATTTTTTTAATACAGTCTAAATTTTAATCTAATGAAGAATATAATGACCTTGAGGAAGGTCGAATATTGAGCGCAAATGGAGTAGAGGAAATCAATTACAAGTTCCACAAGAGAAACAGTGAGAAACCCACTCAAAAATCGCAGGGAGCCCATATGCTCTTCCTTGTTACAATCGATTCGTCTAATTTCGAAATGCGAGCGTCAGTCAACGCAAGTGGCCCGAGGAGCAACCTGAACGCACTGCACGTTGCAATCACAACCGAAACGCACCGCAAGTTTGAATATCAACTGCTCTGCGTTTCGGTCGCAGTGGGCGGGGAGAGGCGGAGCCGGTTGCGCTCCGGGCCTGCTACTGTCTGAGCACAAGCCGGCTCCTTTCCAATGATCGCAATGCTCCTTCTGTATGTAGTACACACAGAACTAAAAGATTGCCCTCGTTGTATTTCTCCATTTGCTCTCGTAAACGATGATAATTTGAGGTTAGGATCAAAGAAAGCAACAAAAGCGGATCAGAAGTCGATAAAAGCGGCTTCGAAGTGAAGATTTCGTTAGCCCAGTACGCCTGCTTAGCCCGCTCCGCCCCCTCCCGTCCTGAAGAGCTTATGGCGCCGAGGACGTTTTGGATAGCACATTGCGTAGCAACTCCGTCACGTCCAGCCTGATCGATTCGAGCGTGTCTCGCCATTAGCGCGCGCTTGCGGAGACTAGCAGAGCGCGTAAGCTCGTCTACGCCCTGATCCTGTACGCACGTTAGAAACCGCTACTTTAGCCTATTCCGTGCTTTTATTTCGCTGATTTCTCACTATTCGTTAACTCTCGACCAAAAAACGCCAGCTTTAGCCGAACTCGATTAAGATATTCCCAGAAACGGTGAAGGGATCGATGAACACCTGCAGAGATTGTAGCCGCTGTGACGAAGGGCAGAATGACTGAGCGCGCCTCAATGGCCGAGCAAGGGTAGAGGCACGTGCGGCCCGCTCTGGCGGCTTGAAAATTCATTCTCGCCATGTAGGCGGAGCGAACCATTCTGACGGAAAAAGCGGGTTTCAAAATCTCTGGAATAGTACATGCACACGCTTCTCGTCTTTCACAACGCATCGCATCTTAAAGGCAGTGTTCACGATAAGAATCGTATTTCTGTTTCGCCATCTATCTTGAAAACAACCTCATGCTGATTCCAATAATGTCTCGGAAATCGTGCAAGACCTTCTGGGAACGGAGTTATGGTCCCTTAAGAATTGAGCTAAGGAAACATGGTGGACGAGTTGTCCGAGGCTGGTAACTTCCGTCTTTTGCAGCTGATGTATGCCAGCTGACCTGAGTAAAGAGAGAAGTTGAGAATGAAGGGAAGAACGGGGCTGTTGATCGGAAACCAACACTCATCTTACGATCTCGAGCATTCATTTGTTCACGTCGGTGGGCGTGTGCTGCGCTTTTGGGGTTTGCCTTACGCTCGAAGTGGCAACTTCGGGCTCTTTCAGAGTTTTTCCTCGCTCGTTTTCATGCGTTCTTTCGACGTCAACGTTACAGTGTGCCCCACCACTACCCATTTCTATTGGAAACTGAAACACATTTTTTATTGTGAACTCTGCCTTTAAAGGCATCGTACACGATGAAAACCATATTTGGGTTTTTGATGTTTTCGTATTGTACTATCCCTATAGTGACTAACGGTAGCAAAACGCCCCCTTAAAAAACGTCAACTTTTTGAGAAAAACCCATTTTTAGAAAGTTCATAGCAAATTTGAATTTCGCGCCGGCATCAACTTGGGATAGTTGCGCAGAGAATGCAAGGAACAGTTTTACGCTTCGTTCCTTGGCGCAGCGTTGGAAGCAATCCACCGAGGATGCCGCTCAACTACGACTTCAACTGAATTAAAATGGGCTACCCACCTGCTGCGTCCAGTGCTGCCGGCTGCTTTCGATCGATGCCGAATTCGAAATTGACTGGCGTGTGTGTTGCGCCCTACGACGCGTCAAGGCACGCCCGCCGTCAGCAACCCAGGAGCTTTGTTCCTTGTAACAACGGATCGACCCAAAGGCCGGCCCCCCAAACCCAGGAAGCCAATTTGAGGTAAGCGAATCTTCAATCAGAGACGGTTTTGTAACTCCAAACTTTCTGAGTGACATTGTCATGGCCCACTAGTCCGAATGAACGCATAAACCCAAATTCGGTTTTCATCGTGGACGATGCCTTTAAGTGAATTCCGATTTCAATGGGTCGGTCATATAACTGTAAACCAACATTTTTAATGTTTCCTCCATGTTTTTTTTTGCACCGGGCAGCTGCGCTATAGTTTTGTGAGGCGTTACCGTGCGCAATCGAAAATTCTGCCACCTAAATAAACAGAGTGGCGTGACAATTGAAAAAAGTCACAAGAACAACCCAGCACTGCCCTCTACGAGCAAAGAATACGTGCTCTATATAAACAAAAGTGCATATCCTGTTCAAACTCACTGAAAAAAAGTCGTAAGCGCTCTCGGATATTTGTCGCTTCGAAGTGAAAATTCAATAGCTGAAGAGGCAAAGCTCTATTCTTTCCAGGTAGCAGTGCTCCTATGAGTGGAGTTTCGCATTGGGCTGTACTTACCACAGCAAGAACTTTCTCCCAGCTTTTTTTTCTAAATAAAGATTTGTGACCCTGACACGGGCAAATAAAATGACAAATTATTTCATTCTTCTATTGATTTGCAGACAGTGGAGAGACTTTCGGTATCGAATGACGTTTAGAAAACTATCCCGCGACAAGAAGGCATATTGCGAGTTTGCGGTACCTAGAGGCATAGATCACCCAGTAAATCATTTTTCAGTTTTTATGCCGATCTTGGAGAAGGTCACACGCTGATCACAGTGGTATCTCTGAAATCGTCTAAGACCCCTAAGAACAGAGTTAGGGCTCGTTGAAGATGCCTATATTTTGAGGGTGAAATTTTCTCTTCATCTGCAGTCTTTGAACGAGAGTTAGGCACTCCACCAACAGTACCGAAGGTGAAGATGACCCAGCAACCTTGCTTTGGAGGAAAAGGGCAATTGCAGGGGGCGTGAAAATACGGGCTTCAAACTTGCTATTCCTGTAACGGCATTGTGGGTCGTTTTTGACGCTTCAAAATGCGTAGGCGTTGTAATCTGAGCCATACCATTCCATTTCCGTTGTTATCTCAACCACATTTACGAGCGTGTATGCTGCCTTTAAGGACGAAATCTGAGATTTTCTCATTAAAGAGAAGGAGACTCTCCGTATATAACACCTGCCAAGTGCGAGCTGTCAATTCCTCCGAATAAGCGAGATATAGGAGGAAGCCACCTTGGTGCTCCCACCTCGAGAGGCCACTTGGGCTTGCCCCTTTTACGATCTTTCGAACTCAACAGGGACGGGATGAGCGATGTGTTCCAAGGGATAGCCTCGTTCTTTCTTTCATTCTCGGCTTCTCATATTATTCAGGTCGATTCGCATACATCGGCTGCAAAAGACAGAGGTTACAAGCCTCGTGAAACTCGTCCACCATGCTTCCGTAACTCAATATTCGAGGGGCCGTAACTCCGTTCCCATTGGATCTTGAGCGATTTCAGGCCCCAGTCACACTTTGTCGAAAAACCTGCTGAGTCCGAATGAGTCCGGGGTGGAAAAACCTGCTGATACCCACTGAGTCCGGTTGCCCCTAGCGCCAACCAACTCCTCTGCGAAACACGCAATTGATAGTGACGATTATCACCTCAGCTGTGAATCGGAACGTGTTTGGTGGTTGATTTTTCTTGTTTTCAACATGTCTGAATCTGATTTCCGTATCAGCAGCAGGTGGGGCAGAGCGCAGACGACGAGAGTCGAGATGCGGCGGGACTCGGCAGGTCGCAGTCGGCCGGAAAAATGCACCCAAATCACGTGATAAACACCTATACCGACCGGGTGGGGTGAGGACGATTTCGGTGGGACTCAGTGGGACTCAGTCGGACTCAGTCGGTGCATTGGCCCCGCCCTTGTACGCACGAGAACCCTCAGTATCGACGGGGGGGATTGCGGTGGGCATCAGACGGTCGCAGTCGGACTCAGTGGGTTGATTTTTTTGCACCCTTTTCCCACGAATTCGATGCGTATCGACCCGGTGGGACTCAGTACCGACTATGACGGGGGCCTCAGAGACATCATTGGAATCAGTGTGATAAGGTTTTCAAGACAGGTTGAAAACAGAAATGCGAATCCGAAGTTGGACTGTGCCTTTAAAGGCACAGTCCAACCTCAGAATCGGTTCTCTGTTTTTCTGTCTATCATGAAGACGGTCCCACGCTGATTCCAATGATGTCTCTGTAATCGTTCAAGACCCCTGGGAACGGAGTCATGGTCCCTCAAAAATTGAGCTGCGGAAGCATCGTGGACGAGTTATCCGAGACTTTTAACCCCCGTCCTTTGCAACTGCTGTATGCGAGCGGACCTATATGAAGAGAGAGGCTGATAATGAATGGAAGAACGGAGCTTTTGATCGGAAAGCATCGCTCATCCTGCCACTGTTGAGCTCGGAAGATCGCCAAAGGGGCGTGCCAAAGTGGCTTCCATAGGTGGGCGCTTCAAGGTGGCTTCCTCCTATATCTCGCTTATTCGGAGAAATTCAGAGCTCGCACTTAACAAGTGGCACACGGGTGGGTCTACTTCACAATTATTTGGAAATCTCAGGTTTCGTTCCTGAGCTTGGACTGTGCTTTTAAAGGCAGTGTTTAAGATAACAATTGTATTCTAGTTTGCGATGTTTTTGTATAGGTAAGGCCACGAAGAAGAGGTTAATGAGAAAAAGTCGCCACAAAGCTCTCAAATACCGGAGAAAAACTGTTGAAAGAAACCCCTTAAAAATTTAATTACCGCAGTTGGTGTGTTTCGCAGATCTGCGGACAAAGCGTCAAACCTACAGTTTACCGCAATGTCAGAAGGACAAGGTGCGATTGCGGTCACGCACGGAAACTACGGTGGAAAACCTGGCTCTTTGCCAAATTTCATTATCGACAGCTGATTTTCTGGGTAACTTACGGCTTTATCATTTTTATTCTCGCTTGTTTCTGCTTCCTTTTCGTTTCTGACTCTTATAATATTCTTATAATCTTATAATGTATACGAATAGGGGCTTTCTTTTTTTTATCCGATTTCAAAACAGAATTTTGAAAAAAAGTTTCCCTCGCGCACTAAGAATAGCCCCTATTCGCAATATTTAAACAGTCAGAAACAAAAATAATACCGAAACAAACAAGAAACCAAAAAACCGTAACTCACTCAGAAAATCAGCTGTGCTGTCGAGCATTAATGAAATGAAGCCCTACGGACATTTTCGTTTTGAAACGATATTTTAAAAGAAAAATATGCTCACGCATATTCAACCATATCTGCAAAATGTGCCGGTGTTTCGAACTCCGATGCCTCTTAGTTTTTTTCTCAACCGTTGCTGATGTCTGCATTGATCCAGTTGCTGATGGTTTTGTTGATTTTTGTGGAATTTTTTTTTTGAATTTTGTTTTTTTGTTTTCCTGAGCATGGAATATCTTTCTTCTTAATGGTCAGCTAGTTGTTTATTGGAGCGTTCTACGGAACGTAATAAATGAATAAATAAATAGATAAATAAATAAATGATGAAATCTGGCAAAGAGTCAGGTTTTTCACCGTAGTTTTAGCGTGTGACCGCAACCACACCATGTCCTTTTGATATTGCGGTAAACTGTAGCTACAGAAATGGTTTGGCGCTTGAAACTTCATTGGTAAGTGATCTTGTTTCCTGCTTCTTTCCCAGAGAACTCTTGAAAAATAAAGACTGATCAATGTACATGCTTGGATGTTAGAGTATTTCGCTAGAAAAATACTCTAAATTCAGCAACATTTCCTCATCTGAAACTGACGCTGGACGACTGTTATATGACGTAGTTGGGGTGATCCAATATGTCGGCTGGTCCCCGAGATTTTCACCCACTTTCTGGCCGTTTTGTTGTCGTATGTATGTAGGCTTTAAAGTTTCCGAGGGGAACCTAAAGCCTACATTCTTGCCAAAAAGCGGGCAACTTTCTCATCGTGAACACTGCCTCTAACAATTAGATCTCTAAACCAAAAAGGAAAGTGTAAGAACAAATGCGATTTCCCGCCCAACACTTTCATAGCATCTTCTTTGAACTGAAGCCCTTGTACAGTCTACAGCCTGCGAAGCTCCTTGAGACGTGAAGCCATAAAAGACGCTACTCGACGGAAGCGTTCCTTTGACAAAGTCGTCGACATTCTTCTCACAGCATTCTTCTCAGAACGTTTAAAGGCACTGTTCGCGATAAACTTCGTCCTCGAATTTTCCATGACAAACGCTTCTCGTGGCTCTCAGAAGCGTAACAGCGTCGAAAAAACGGGACGAAAAGCTACCCAGGAGTCGCAAAACGGCTTGGAAAAGTGGGCAAACCCCGCCGCTGTGGGCAAGTCCGGCCCCTTTCCGCCTCTCGACGTGAACAATGGAACACTCGAAATCGTGAGTTGAGCGATGGTTTCCGATCAAAAGCCCCGTTCTTCCCTTCGTTCTGAACTTCTCTCTTTGCTCAGGTCAGCTCGCATACATTGGCAGCAAAAGTCGGAAGTTACAAGCCTCGGACAACTCGTTCACCATTTTCCCTATCTCAACTTTAGAGGGGCCATAACTCCATTAAGGTTTTGTACGATTCCAGAAGCATCATTAGAATCAGAATGGGACCGGTTTGGAGATATGCAAAAAAACAGAAAAGCGATTTTTATCGCGAACACTGCCTTTAAGCATTTGATCGTAAGTCTTTGGGTTGAAACATGCGAAACAGAGTTTTCGAGGTCGTACTGCGTGAAGACAGTTCTGAAGACTCTCAACTTGTTGTCTCTGATGTTTCTCACCATGAACGAACTGATACAGAGGGTTTAGAATAGAAATTTCCTCGAAAACGTCAGCTGTTTCATATATTTTGCCACGGTTATTTCTGACAATTTCCGGTGCCAATTTCCTAATAACTCCCCAAATTTAATGGAAATTGGTACCCAGTGGTTCTCGTGGGTGCTGTATCAGATCGCATTTACGGTTTGTCTCCTTGATTAACGCTAAGTTCGGAACCGCGAAAATTGTGGTATGTCATATAATTTTGCAACGCACTGTGTAGCCTAGCTCCCTCATTTTGAGCCGATCGAAGTAAGGCTGATCGGGCTTATCATGCCAAAATCTCCTTATCAACGTAATATTTTGCTATGACCGACCGCCCAGCTGCTTGCTCGCCCGGAATCATCTTAGCTAGCTAGGCTCTAAGCCAAGCAATCATAGAAATTCTTGATAAAACTTATAGTGATTCGCAAGTCATAAGGCCCCTGTCAGAGTTTATTAAAAAAACGCCGTAGCCAACCCGGTCGATACGTATTAAAAACATGGACGATGGAGGTTGAACACCCCCTGTATGGCCAGCTGTGGCTGGCGAGGTCAATATGTATGGATTATGTGGAACGATATCAGGGACATCAATCATTGTTCACCTTATATAATGTGAATATCGGTCAGATCAGCCACATCGGGCGATTATTCCACCCCACCTCATTCATGTCTTTCACGATTATCGACCGGGCTGGCTACGCCAATCGGCAAATTATGACCGAAGCCCAAGCGGAGGAAAGCGGAGACTTCCAGCATTCTTACAGAAGCAGCCGTTCATCGAGAATGCTGTCATTCCCGTAAGAGAAAGTGCGACAGTAATACCGTTAGCCGATGCTCCTTAAAGGCAGTGTTCATGATAAAAAATGTGTTTCAGTTTTCACTAGGAATGGGTAGTGGAGGGGCACATTGTAACGTTGACGTTGAAAGAACGCATGAAAACGAGCTAGAAAAAGCTTTAAAAGAGCCCGAAGTTGCCACTTCGAGCGCAAGGAAAACCCCAAAAGCGCAGCACACGCCCACCGACGTGAACAAATGAAGGCTCGAGATCGTGAGATGGGCGATGGTTTCCGATCAACAGCCCCATTCTTCCCTTTATTCTCAACTTCTTTCCTAACTCTGGTCAACTCGTACACATCGGCTGTAAAAGACGGAAGTTACAAGCCTCGGACAACTCGTCCACCATGTTTCCTTAGCTCAATTTTTTTGAGGGACCATAACTCCGTTCCCTGAAAGGCCTGTGCGATTTCAGAGACATCATCGGAATCAGCATGGGCCCGTTCTCAAGATAGGTGGGGGAGACAGGAAAACGACTTCTATCGCGAACACTGCCTTCAAAGACATCATACGCGCAGAAAACCGTATATTATTTTTCCATGTTTTTGTGTAGCTTGGCCTCTCTAGTGAACGAAAATGTCGGAGGGGCCCATGAAAAACCTTCATTTTCAAAAAAAAGTCAGTCGGAACACATTGTAAATACGAATTTGAGTTTCGCGCCAAAATCCTGTTTAAAGTTTTTCTGCTTATGGAGACCTCGTCACTGTCATTTTCGGAGTTTTTCTACATGTGGAGTTTGTGCTGCAACTATCTTTCATGTTGTCTTACAGTCGCACCAACATCCTAGGAAAAGTGCTAGATGACTGGTGAGAATTGGTGGCGGATCTTTATCTTTGACGCCTTCCAACCTCATTGCCTAACGTTTTTGACCCGCCGAAGTTTACCAGTGTGGTCTACCAGGCTCAATCAAGAAATTGAGCCTTAAAAATGAAAATTGATTTCCAGCGCGGGCGATGCTCTCAAAAACTCAATGTATAAAAATGAGCTAAATCGAATCAGATGCGGTTCCATTTTTGGCTTGGAGCATAACCAGCTTGTAAGGAGTCATCTCGCGAAAGCAGCTCTGGGCCCCACTCTAGGAGCTGTGCCGCTCATTATAAGTGAGGCCGACTTCATGGGTGGCCAGGTGCATGCTCTATTGGCCACGCTGCTGGCATTTTTCCTT
This sequence comes from Aplectana chamaeleonis, assembly GCA_029168955.1. Classification (NCBI taxonomy): domain Eukaryota; kingdom Metazoa; phylum Nematoda; class Chromadorea; order Rhabditida; family Cosmocercidae; genus Aplectana; species Aplectana chamaeleonis. Next base: position 378,565 of record JAPDOI010000025.1, read on the forward strand.
GCTTATGTCATACATAGGAATGAACCAGAACAGAATATCGATGGGAAGAAGCTGTCCAATCTAAGGTTCGCGAACGATATTGTGCCTATCAGTGGCAGCACTCAAGAGATGAACGAACTGCTGAATGAGTTGAATAGCGTGGGCAGCGCGATTGGTTTGACAATGAACATGGGGAAGACTCAGACGATGACCAACCGATGGTGCAACGCCGGACCAATCTACCTGGAAGGAAACAAAGTGGAACGAGTTGATAGCTATGTTTATTTAGGACGAGAACTCAATATGGAAAACGACCTGACGAAGGAGATTGGCCGATGAAGAAGAGCAGCGTGGGCAGCGATGAGCACAATCCGAGAATTGACCAGCGAGCTTCAGGATAGCAAGCTGCGTGCTCACCTGTTTGACTCTACGGTACTACCTGCATTGTGCTATTGTACCGAGACGTGGGCCCACACCAAGGAGACTTCTGTTACCCTGAGAGCAACACACAGGACATTGGAAAGGTGCCTATTGGGAACAGATCGTCGAAAACAATTGCAAGAAGGACTGAGCAGCTGCGAACTCCGGAAGCAGTCTGGCATACGAGACGCAGTATCCCATATTGAGTCTGCGAAGCACAGATGGGCAGGACATGTGCTACGAAGAGTCGACGATAGATGGAGTGCCAGGATCACATACTGGTACCCGCGCGACGTCAAAAGGACTCTACGACGACCTGCGACGCGTTGAGCAGACAATTTCAACAAGTCATTCAAACAAAAAGGCTTACCATTCTGAATGACTGTTGCTCTTTCTAGGGAAACCTGGAGCGAATGTGGTCCACAACGAGAAGACCGCCGATGAGGATGGACCATCAGGGTATCAAGGTAAGGTATGTCGTACATGCACAGAACTAACAAAAGCCAACCTGCAGTGTACCCGGACTGCGGGAAACACGGCCACGGCACTGCTCACCTATTCGGTACCATGAGAAGACCAACAACGTTCACCACAGTGGACTTGTAAACCTCTTTTATGCTGGTCACCGTGCTACATACTCAACTGGTGACAAACCCCTGTTCGTAGCTGTAACCTGGGAGGACCTCTCTCTATAATATTTCTACTGTGGCAATGGAGATGGGACGCTCTCATGCAGAAACCACAATATTGATCAACACTTCGTGGCTATAATTTCAGCACAGTGGAGTGTACTGAATTACATTATCTCTAAATGGTTATAACAACAACGTCACAGCGTCAGCTACGTGGTTGTAAAAAAAAGTGATGACTAAATTTCCTGATCTTACCGCGCTTACATATGCCATAATAATCGATGAAAGGTATAGACTACGCAAGGTGCTTGCGTAGTCTATACCTTTATTCGAACCTCTCTCTTGAAATAGGCAGCGCCTAGCAGCACAAAATGGTTTTTGAATCAAATAGTGAGCGGAAGCCTTTAGACTCCCCGATTTTTCGCATTAACACACTCATTGAGTCGGCTTCCGCAACTGTTGCTCGTTTCTCCATGGAACTCTAAAGAGCTGCTAAAATGGGTAATTTTGAAGCAGAGATTGTGTGCTTGAAAACGTATCACAGCTGAAGCCTTTGGACCCTCTACTGAAAGAACGCGAGTGCGGACTGCCGAAATCTATCTTTGGGTCAGATCAGTGTTAGAAGTCGCTGCGGTCCTGCCGCTTTTTTCGTTCCCCTGTCACTGTCCAGGTGTCCGATTTGGAGCATAAGTGACCTGGAGATTTTTTATCGATCTAAACACATTTCCTCAATCACTGCATGGGGGGGGAGGAGCTGCGACGCTGCTTGGCAGTAAAAATTGCGCAATATATAGTGATATATAGTAATATTGAAAAATAAACAGTATGTAGTTTATGTAAAATATAATATTTGGGTCATTAAGATAGGTTACTAATAGGTAGGAAATTTTCATTCTAATTAGAATAATATATGCCGACTTCAGAGCAGAGTGTATGTACGGTTGCTCTTCTTGAACCTGGGCCTTTGGTGTCAATCTTATTCAAATATTATTTGGGTGTTTAGTCATACGACATGCGCTACAACACATCTGACTAGGGCTTACCTTGCATTACCCGTGGGCTTTCATAAAACCATGTCTTGTATGAATACTTGCATGAATGGGACACAGCGGGGTGAGCCATTTTCCAAATCCCCTAAATGCCTCAGAGATTTACAGAAGATTCCAAAAAGGGGCATTTCCAAAGCTTTGCGTAGAGAAAAGGGGTACACTAAAGGCAATTCTCAGGATGTTCAAAAAATTGTCTCACATTGGGCTGAAAATTCGTTTTTAGGGTTCTTTTAGGTGCCGATTACGAATCTGAGGCCCATTTTCAATATGTGGAAAATTCCATCTGATTTAGTCCGTCGCTTCAATATAGGGGAAATTTTGCTGGCAAAACGCGACTTTTGACGATTCCGAGAATGCTCTGATCAAATCGCCTCAAAACTTGTACATAAGGATTATTCGGGCTGCCTAACACGTATATGCAACCCGTTTATCAATTTTCGATAGATTACGGTAGGTTATGGTGGGTATACGGTAGCTCGCCCAAGTCTCAGATTTGACTAAAAGTTTGGGTGTTTTTTGGTACGCCGAACACGGCTTCGAAGTCCATTGTTCGATTTTCGAAACTTTTAGGTAATTAGAGGCAGTGTTCACGATAACAGTCGTTTTTCTGTTTTGACGCCCACCTGGAAAACGGTCCCATGCCGAATCAAATGATGTTCCTGGAATAGTACAAGACCCCCTGGAAACGAAGTTATGGCCCTTCAAAGTTCAGCTAGGGAAGCATTATGGACGAGTTGTCCGAGGCTTGTAACTCCCGTTTTTCGCAGCCGATGTGTGCGAGCTGACCTGAGTGAAGAGAGATGTTGAGGATAAAGGAAAGAACGGGGCTTTTGATCGGAAACCATCGTTCATCTAATCACGAATTCAGGGGAACTGTTATAGGACGTGGACGGAGTGGCCCAATGGGTTGGCAGGCCCATGAGATTTTCACTCACTTACCGGCCGTTTTTTATCGCACTTCCATTTTTAATCTTCTTAGAGGGACCCTAAGCTTACGTTTCAGCCAAAAAAACCTGCAACTTTTTCTTCGTGAACACTGCCTTTAAGGCCAGTTAAAAGGCATTATGTCTACCGCAACCTACAGTAACCCTAAGACTGGCGGCGAGGAATAGACCCCAGATCCAGGTTCAGCGCCCTAAATAACCCCCTGTTGGAAGTTGTGAGCCGAATCCTTATTTTTTTTCTGAGCACCCCTGCAATTCCCTGATCCTTCTTGTGAAGCAATGAAAAAGCCATTTCTTGGAATCCCCGCAGCCATTTAGAAAATTTCAAGCACGGGTCATTTATGAACTGTCACAGACCTATAGCAGCGACTACACGGTTTTCGAAATCTCCACGGGAAGTTTAAAGCAATCCCTAGTGAGGGCAAAATTAGTGCTTATAGGTTAGAAACATACCTACTCCACTCACTCCACTCACTCACTCCACGCACTCCACTCTCTCTCTCTCTCTCTCTCTCTCTCTCTCTCTCGCTCTCTTTCTATACAGCCACCTCCAACATCTGAAAAATCGAAAAAAGGCCCTGTTTTAATATTGTCGTCGTGTAGATTGTCTTGTTAGAAATCTTAGGCCAAGATCATACTTCCAGCGACGAGCGACGTGGATATGCCTGGTACGCCCTGTCTCTGTCTAGTAGAGTATATCCAAAGAATAAAGAATTTCAAATATTCGAATAAACGAATTATTCGAAAAATTGACTTCTCGGAATATTCGAATAAACGAATTATTCAAAAAATTGACTTCTCCGAATATTCGATTGAACGAATAATTCGAAAAATTGACTTTTCCGAAAATTCGAATAAACGAATTATTCAAAAAGTTTACTTTATCAAATAATCGAATCATTCGAATGATTCGATTGCGAATGATTCGAATATCCGCTCAAAGTCACGAATATTCGAATAAGAAGTACGGACCGAGTACGCGTAATCGAACCCCCGTTCGCGGTACTACCAACTTCCTTGACCTTTTTTGTATGGTATTATATAGATCAAAGCTATGCCAATGTAGTTCTAGGAAAAAGACATTTCACATCATATCATAAGAGTATTCAAACCAACATTTGAACTTCTTATCAGTTTTTGGAGCCATCTAAGCGAGGGGGGCACTGTTGTATTGCACTTGGCCACGCCCGTTTTTCCGAGCTGCAATCCTGAATTTGGCTGGGGAGGAAAACCCCGGGTTATTTTCAAATTTAGTGCGACACGGTAAAATGGGCTTAGCCAAGTGCATCCAGCGATAGTGGCCCCCCACCGCTAAGATAGCACCCAGTTTGGTTGAAGGCATTTCACCTCTGGACCGCAAAAATGGACATGTGCCGGATAGTCTGCTTTCTATTTTCTCTGAAATTATTCGTTTATTCGGCCGTATATTCGAATATAGGGCCCTTCGAATATTTGAATGAACAAATTATTCAAAAAATTGACTTTTCCTAATAATCGAAATATTCGAATATTCGATAATTCGTTTATTCGGCCGAATATTGGCTTGCCGAATATTCGTTGACATACTCTACTGTCTAGTCGCTGTCGCAAGACGCATAAAATTGATTCTATTGCGGTCCCTCAATTCGATGGAGACGACCGGTATTCGCAGCCGCCTGGCTGTTTTGGCAGTGTATCATGAGATGGTCAGAGTTTTCCACTCACTGAGGTCAGTGGATTCCTTGTTTTGAGACATAGCTCTTCCTCGTACTGAGTGCCAGGCAACTGTAGAACGTCCGAAGCGATATCGCGAACTGGGAATACACAGTCCAGACCCTTCAAGACGTCGTCTACAATTCCGCAGCCGAGAAGCGCGGCGATTTAAAATCCTATTACAGCGATCGTGCTCGCCACATGATCAATATCACAGAATTGTACTAAGCACTGGAGCTCGGCAACGAGAGTGTGAAGGACCCTCAAATACGCAATTAGTTTAAATATGAAAGGGTAACCGCGGTCGAGTCTTCATATACTTTTGACTGGTCGTATCATTCAACAAATTTGAGGGATCTTCAGAAAGCTGAGCGAGTTTATGTGAATATTTCAATCAATCCATGCTTCAATTTCACTGAATAAATAGTAACTATAGAGATGCCCTTTTCGGGCAGAACAAAAGATAGTGCGTGCAGGCTGAAGTGTCAATATTAGGCAGCGTCCACATAAAAGTCGGTCGATTTCATCTATCCCCAGTTCGCCTTGTTCACCATATCTTCATCAGGGGGCAGAAATACCTGTATCCTTTCATTGGCACAACAATCCTCCTTCTTATATCTCTCACAGTCGCTCTTAAACTTTTTCTTCACAGCATTCTCCGCCAAGATCACCCCATGTACTTAACAGAACCTTGACCAAAAATCGAACAAGGGTTTCTGATTACAGAGAAGCTTCGACTGCTTGGTTTAGGGCGACAAGTAAGGTTTTGTAGTCATGTCTGCATTCCGCGGAATCATGGTGCTCTTTTGGCCACAGCACATCTGCATTTGTACTTAAACAGTTCAGCTGCGCATTGCCGTTCAGTCCGCAAAGTGCAGACTGATTGCGAAAGTGTGCTGCGGCGCGGTCGCGAGTATCCTGAGAGAGGGACGTAGGATCACCCGGGCGGTGGGATCACTCGGGCACCAAAGGCAAAAACCGCTCGGGTAACCCCACATCCCTCTCTGAGAATACTCGCAGCCGCGTCGCAGCATGCTCTCGCAATCAGCGTCTACTTTGCGGATTGAACGGCAATGCGCAGTTGAACTGTAGCTAGATCCGTGGCTTGCCTCCTCAAGAAAAAAACATTTGAATCTCATCCGCGGCTGGCGCGGCGGTCGCTGCCCGCTAATCGACTCAGGCCGAGAGAAGAGCGCAGCTGATCAGCTCACCATACCACCAGTGAGATCAAAACCGCCCGCACCAGCCGCGGGTGAGACTGAAATGTCTGTTTTTGAGGAGGCAGGCCACGGACCTAACTGTACATATTGCGAACCGGGTGTAAAAACCAGTTGTGACCTTACTGAGCATTCCTGTGCCGCCCGTGGCCATCCCGGTCGATACGCATGTAACACATTGCTTACTCAGGTCGAAAACTCTTTCCCCATATGGCCGGCCTAAGCCCGCCTGGTCCGGCCTCATCCAGCTGTTACCGTCCCGGTCGATATGTATGCAATGCAGTAATTACGGAGGTGAAAAACCTCCCCGTTGTGGCCTGACAGCCGGCTGCAGTGCGCTGAAGCCGTCTGCATAATAGATTGGCATACAGCTGGCACACTAGGCGGTGCGGGATCACTAAGGAAGTGAGAGAACTGCTCAGTCCGACCTTCGACCAACTATGGCGGGGCCTTACGCTCTTTCATTCCGTCAGGCCGAAAGTATCTCATTTTAGCGACATTCGCGAATATGGTGAATTCAAAGCCTCAAATATGTGATAGAGGAATTTTTAGGGAATTTGTAGGGGGAAATTTGTCTCTTTCCTCCTGTTATGCTTGAGCAAGAAATCTTTGAACTTAATAAATCATAATGACAATATAGACCGAGCACTGCGATCATCTCTCCGCGACCCTCCCGCGACTCCTCCGGCTTGGTTCCTACCGGCGCCGAGCCGGAGGAGTCGCGGGGGGTCGCGGAAGAGTCGTAGGATGCGGAGCAGTTGCGTAGGAGATGCGGGGAGAGCGCGCGCGGGAGAGACGCGAAGGAGATGCGGGGGAGTCGTGGAGGAGATGCGGGTGGGATATGGGACAGTCACGGAGGAGTCGAGGGGGAGTTGCGGGGGGGGGGTCGCGGCAATATTTCTCAGACTACACCTTCTTCAACCACAAATGCTGATTTGAGGCAAAAACCACTTCTGTGCTTCTAGCAGTGCACAATTCCACGTAATACAGTTAGTAATGCTTCAGATGCATCTCTGCGTAGCTCTTGCACTTGTAGCTGCAGTCACTGCTCAGGTTTGTTGACAAGTTCTTTTTACAACTTATCGTTTAGGGAGTTCTAATGAAAGGAAGTCTGCTGTAGCAGCAGAAAGGTATCGAAGCACTCAGAAAAACAATGGTCTATAGTCGATGGTGTCGGGCATCAACGGTGACGAGAGCGGATGGAGGAGTAACTGGAAGCCGCGCTTGGCTACTGCTCCGCCCTTTCCTTCGGACCCTAACTAATACTGCTTTGCCTAAAATATTCTTCCATTTTTGATTAGCCCCGATTTTCACAGGTGACAACCACCGCGAACATGTTCATCCAGTCGGACAACTAGTCCAGGCCAGAGAATAATGTCACTGAAATAAGACGATTCAGGGCGTTTCAAGCCGTTTCTTCGTAATTTTGGTAACACTTGAAGGCCAACGCATTGTTTTATGCAAAAAATTCGAGGACGAAAATCATCGTGAACACTGCCTTTAAAGCTTCTAAACTGGCAAAAGTGCCTCTATTTGAACAACTAATCAGGCCGAGTTTTTGTTGGGAGTCTGAGAAGCTCATGGGCGGAGTTTACGAAAGTGTTTCTTCCGACATTCCTCATCTTCCAATGTTGTGAGCGTACTAGTGGAAGTCCTATGACCGCAGTATCGTAGTTATCTCAACAACATTTTCAAGCGTGTATGCTACCTTTGAATTTGCGTTTTCAATTGTTTGCTATATAGAATCGGCGTTCGTTGATGGGAGGCTCTACGGGCTGAATGTGGCGCAGAAAATTCTAGGCCTCTTCATGGCGGACACTGTTAATATCAGGTCGCCTGTCTCTCAACCCCTGCGGCGCCTTCAAAGGCAGCGTTAGCGACAGAGAAGTCCTCGTCTCCTCTAAATAGTCCTAATATTCGAGCCCTAGCTGTCAGAACAGTGAAGCAAGGACGCAGAAATGTGGGCAGAGAGAAGGACGAAATCGAGTACCCGGTCGGTCCGCAAAGAAGAATGGTTGTCGTCGATGAGTGGAGAGTATTCATTGAACAGTGGCTTTGGTTGCAATAGCGTTGTGGGCTCGTCCAGTTGGAGTCAAGGTCGAAGACTGGTAGAAATTCTTCAAAGGCACAGGACACCCAAAAAATTACATGCTTATCTTGGAGAGAGCCACTCTCTGATCACAATGGTATCTCTGAAATCCTCCAAGACCCCCTACGAAATGAGATATGGCTCCTCGAAAATGCATGCATTGTGAGAGCGAAAATTTCTTGGACGAGTTTTCTCAGGCCTGTATTTCTCTTCATTCGCAATCGCTGCACGAAAACAAAGCAGGATGAGAAGATAGACCGGGAATGTACTGAAGAACGACGACATATTGAGAATTCATCCATCCATTCACCCGCTATCGAGTTCGTAAATTTGGTATGGTGCCGGGCCTGTGGTGGTCGCTCATTTGAAGGAATTGAGATCTCGCATTTGGCACGTGTTATATTGAAGGGGTCTGCTACACATTCAAATAAAGATCACCAAATTCATTTGTCAGGGTGTACTGTGCCTTTAAAGGTAGTGTTCACGATAAGAATCGTTTACCTGCTTTTCCGCCCATTTTGAAGATGGTCCCAAGCTGATTCCAATGGTGTTTTTGGAATCGTACAAGACCTTCTAGGAACGGAGGTATGGTCCCTCAAAAATTGAGCTAGGAGAGTATGGTGGACGAGTTGTCCGAGGCTTGTAACTTCCATCTTTTGCAGCCGATGTATTCGAGCTGACCTGAGTAGAGAGAGAAGTTGAGAATGAAGGGAAGAACGGGGATATTGATCGGAAACCATCGCTCATCTCACAATCTCGAGCATTCATTTGTTCACGTCGGTGGGCTTGGAAAGTGCATCTGGGGTGTGACGATCTGACGGGTGTCCAACTTTGGGGCCGTAAAAAAAGAAAATACAGGCTCCAGACAACTCTTCCGCGAACTTCTAGCCGTTCAAAATTGAGATTTTTGAGGAGCCGTAGCTCCGTTCGTAGTGAGTTCCGAGCGATTCTAGAGACATCATTGTGATCAGCGTGAAATTTTCTCCAAGACAGGCAGAAGAAAGGAAAATCGATTGCGAGGTTGGACTGTGTCTTTAAGACATTTCTGACAATTCATGACGTTTCTTGCTTTGTTTTCGCTAATGTCTTACTAAAGAATAAACTACATATATTTATCGCCGATGAGAGGAAATGTACACATGACGTAAAAACTTTTGCAGCAATGTGTGGACTTCTTCGCCAGGCACGAATGCGAATTCTTTAAACATCATGGCATGTGTACCAACGACATCACGAAGGATAATTGTAAGAAGACTTGTGGAGTCTGCGGCGGCCAACCGGCGGTTCGTTTTGAATATAACCAAGTCGATTAGTAGTCGAGCACACGCTCTCTGGGGCCGTAATCGTGATTTACCGTCTAAAGACCGCGTGCTCACACTGCTCACGCAATGCTGTTTTTCCTCTGAGCTCGACTTTTTTTGCTAGAAAATTGAATTCCTTCCCATTATGGCTGCGATTTCTGGGTACTCCTAGATAATTTCTTTTTCCAAAGCAGTGTTTTATTGTGCATAAAAAAGTAAGTTCGCAAATGCCGGGTAATTGCCAAATGGAAAGCAGTCTCACCTGGGCCGTCTTTTTCATGATTACGGTCTTCAGTTATTGAAAAAAAAACAAAGCACAAATAATTATCGCCTACGGAAGGAAATGAGGAATACATCAAACACTTTACAGCTCTGCGTGGACTTCATAAAAGACGAGGGCCATTGCGAACTTTTCAAAGAAGCCGGCATGTGTATTCAGGACTTCGCAAAGATTAATTGTATGAAGACCTGTGGAAACTGCGGTGGAACCGATCTGCTGGTTTGTTTCAAAGGAAACTAGTGTAGAGCAGTTGAATAGAACATTGTTTCAGGGATGCAAAGATTTCAAAACCACGGAGGCATGTGAGCAGGTGAAAAATAGCGGGAAGTGTCATCAGCTGGAGGAAGCGATGTATTGCAGAAAGACCTGTGATCAGTGTGATATCTAATCCCTATGAATAACCTTGGGTAACTTCTCGAATAAAAAGTATCACGATCCAGCAAGCTTACAATACACTGCCACCTAGGTCCAAATAGGAGAGGCTCTGAAGTGTATCCAGTCATTTTATTGATTTGGAAAAAGCGAAGCTTGGTGATTTCATAGCGAGTGATTCCTTGCGGTGTGGTGAACTGCCCACTGGAATGCTTTTCACACAACAGGAATTGTCTTCTAGACAATTTTACGCTCAGACGTGGGCAATAAAAAATCCAAAAAATTAATGCTCAGGCTGGATCACTACGGGAAAATTCTGAAAGATTACGAAAAAAATCTGTCAGATTACGAGAAAATCTTGCCCTCCTCTGACAGAATTCTCCCGTATTCTGGCAGAATTCTCTCGTTATCTGGCGGAATTCTCTGGAAGTCTGGTAGAATTTTCTCGTTTTCTGGCAGATTTTTTCCAAAATCTGTCATAATTATCCGTACTCTAGTCGGGATAGTACGGAAAATTCTGTCAGATTACGCTGTCCGCCGCAGTCTGCGAAGAACCACCCTCCCCACGGATCGCGGCGAAAGCTGCCCCCCCCCCCAGCCGTGGGGATACCCCTATCCCCTCAGCAGTCAAAAATATGCTGGCCTCCAGAGAGTGACTCGAAGTCACCTTCCACGGCCGGCATTGGAATCCCGAGTGAGTACTCTAGTGAGATGAGGCACCTTTTAAACCGACTGTGCACGTGATAAGCACGTTACGACGTGATCATTCGTAACCATTATTAATAGTCTTTCCAACCGGCCGAATCGAAGATGGCGAGGCGTGTTTTGTGGCTCGCGGGCTAGCCAATATCCGCGCTGCGTGTGCGTCGCATGGGGTGGTCGTCTTTTGGCACCAGACAGTGAGAAGGGCAGGCAGATCAGTGGAAAGGACTGGACAGCGCTAATGATTCCAAAAATGACCTCAAAAAATAGGTGTCTTTTCCACTTATCTGCCCGCCCTCCTCACAGTCTTGCGCCACGAGACGACCACCCCGTCGCATGCAGCATGGTTCGCCGCTGGCCGGCACCCTCGAAATGTGGGGCGCCGGCCGTCGCCCTGAGTACCTGAGCCCCCTTAATCCAGGTGGTGAGCAACCAAGATTCATCCATTGAATTCACCTACCAAGATTCAGAAACAGATCTAGTGGTTACATGAGCCTATGAGTGACAGCTGACCCTGGATCCTAAAACGTCTTGCTTGTGCGAATGCATCTGAATTCAGCCATCATCGCTTGGCGCACTCATACGAGGGTTCCGCACACTTCTCTCGGCGCTTGGCGCACTCATACGAGGGTCCCGCCCACTTCTCTCAGGGCTTGGCGCACTTCCACGTAGGTCCCGCACACTTACTGCGGCGCTCTGCGCACTCCCACTAGGGTCTCACACACTTTTCCCAGCGCTTGGCGCATTCATACGAGGATCTCGCCCACTTCTCTCGGCGCTTGGCGCACTTTCACTTAGGTCCAGCGCACTTTTCCCGGCGATTTGCGCACTTCAACTTGGGTCCCGCACACTTCTCTCATCGCTTGGCGCACTTCCACGTGGGTCCCGCACACGTTCCTGCTCACTACCATATGGGTTCTGCACACCTTCGCTGCTCTTGTTGAAGTGTTTAGCCTTTTTATAGTCTGTCAGAATTCGTCAACTTTCTGATGGATTACGGGAGGTGCCCGGTAAATTACGGAGGAATGTTGTGGTAACTCTCTGGTAATCTGGCAGAATATGTCAACACCAGAGATCAGGGCGAATTCTCTGGCAAAATTTCCGTAATCTGGCAGTAATTGCAGATTTACCACTGATTTCCCGGAAAACTCTGGTAAATTTCTGGTACAGCCCTGGCCTGAGTGCAGTAAGTTATTTGATTGTAATGAACAGGTGAGTTTGCCTCCATTCGAGTAACGAGGTTTTCATAACGTCGGAAAGCGGGCATCCAAGTCCGGTAAACTTCGAATTACTGTTCTACGGCCCTGTATATACACCGCCGGAATGAAAACGTCTCGAGCAGGATTGAGCGGAATTCTGACATCCAATTTCCGAATTCCGATTTCCTCGGGTTTTTAGGTCTCGGAATTCCGCTTTACGATTTCCGAAAAATGGGTACGGAAATCGGAACAAAATGCTGACCGTCTTAGTCGGTCCTAATCTGCATCCACTGACAGAAGTTGAAAAGTCAAGACTCTTGAACCTTTTTAAAGGCTTGCTAAAAGCAGTGTTTACGATAAAAAAAACCGTAGTCTAGTTCTCTGTTTCTGAGCAGGCAAGTCAGCGAAGTAAAAGTTAATAGGGGAAAGCACCCACAAACTCTCAAATAAAGAACTAAAAAATTGATTAAAGGGATCTCTGAATTATTTAAGTACGCCTGATTGGTGTGTTCCGGGGAACTGTGAACTTTAAACAATCCATACGTCGGAAATGGTTTTGCGCTTCAGAATTCTTGATTAGTTTACTTTCTTTAATGATTCCTGTAGCGAACACCCTTCAAAAATAAGATGGTTCAATGCACAAGTTTGAATGTTACAATCTTTTGGGATAAAGAGTTCGGAATTTCTGCAACAGTTCCTCTGGGGAAACGAACGGTGGACAACTGTCATATGACGTGCGAGGGTGATCCAAGGGATCTGCTGGTCCACGGTTTTTCACCCTTCTGGCCGTTTTTCGTCATACTTTCATCCTCACTCTTCTTTAAAGGCACAGGACACCCAAAAAATTAATACTCAGGTTTCATGCTTAAAGGCAGTGTTCACGATAATCTTCGATTTTGAGATTAATAGCTAAATCGATTGTTTGGCCCCCGGGTAGAACATAAATGACGAAGGAGTCGAGAAAAACGCACCAAAAGGTCAAGAAATCCTTTACTCTCACCCCACCTCTTTACTCTCACAGGAACTGTTCGTTGTGACAATGAAATCATTTCTGGGCCCTCCTTTACAATTATTTGTTCTCCTTTGCTCCGTTGTCTTCTTCGGACCCTATCTAGTACTATTTGGCCTGGATTATTTTTCCACTTTCGACTGATCCCGTTTTTCACCAGCGACAACCACCGTGAACATGTTCATACAACTGGACAACTAGTTCAGGCCAGAGATTAATGTCACTGAAATAAGACGTTTTAGTGCGTTTCTCGCCGTTTCCTCGTAATTTCTGTAACACTCGGTGGCCAACGCTTTGTTTTGAGTGGAAAACTCGGGAAAGAAAATCATCGTGAACACTGCCTTTAATTTGGAGAGAGTCACACGCTGATCACAGTGGTATCTCTGAAACCGCCCAAGACCCCCTTTAAACAGAGTTATGGCTCTTCAAAGATGCCAAGATTTTGAGGGTGAAAAATTGGTGGACGGGTTGTCTCAGGCCTGTATTCCTCTTCATTCGCAATTGTTGAGCGATAGCGAGTCAGGATAAGGAGACAGCCCGGCAATAGACTGAAGAACGACGATTTGTTAAGAATTCATCCATTCATCAAGCCGATATCGAGGTCGAAAATCTGGAAGGGGGTCGGGCCTGTGGTGGTGAGCGAAGGGGGTCGGGCTTTTTGGTGATCGCTTATATCTCGCTCATTTGGAGGAATTGAGATCTCGCATTTAGCACGTGTTATACAAGACGGGTCTTCTACACAATTACAAGAATATCTCAAAATTCTTATCTGAGGGTGTACTGTGCCTTTAAGGGACCCAAAGCTTACGTTTCCGCTGAAAAACGAGCAGCTTTTTTATCGTGAAAACTGCCTTCAGAGCAACGCACTTTCTAGGGGATCCAGGGATGCGCGTTATTGAAATTTTCCAATTATTAGTTGGTCGTTATTCTCTCTCACTATTTCTCTCTCTCCCCTCTCTCTCTCTCTCTCTCTCTCTCTCTCTCTCTCTCTCTCTCTCTCTCTTTCTGTACGGCATCTTCCATCCTCTGAAAATTTGTAAAAAGGCCCGTG